>JAJOZX010000993.1:552500-970000 GCA_023014485.1 Bathynomus jamesi | reverse complement strand
GCAAACACACCGATAAATTTAGAGAGCGTGATTCGTTCACTATTCAATACTCTCTGAAGCGTACTCGCGTCCATTTTAAAAGCTAGTGGGAACGCCCCACAGTCTGTCAATTTCTATTAGGGCTTGTGATTGAGGGTATGCTATTACACCAATATGCGCGTCTATCAGCTTGGCAAATACAAGTCTGACTGAGATGCTTCCACTCTGCTGTGGACTTAAGTGTGTATTTACACTAGCAGATAAGTCAGGTGTGATGTCAAACGGATAAAGGTTAAATTGATCGATGAATTCTTTATGCGTTTCCCCAATCCCAAGCCCATCACAACCACCGGCAATATGGGCCAGATTTCTATAAGCTTTACCGCAAAGCAGTAACACAGCGTCTGATGAATAATTCGTACCCATTGCCCCGTCCAGTGCAACGCCATTGACGAATAAAGTTATATTTTTAAGGCCGAAATTCTCGAATATAAAGGCTTTCTTTTTATATTTTCCATTCACCAAAGCGTGTTCCTGGATCCCAATCAATATCCTTTTAGGTAGAACTCACAGGGCCATGTTTCCTATCTGTTTCTTGGCCAACCCTGCTGTCACCGTGTATAGTTTGATCTATACTCTGTTAATTGGGTATTTTACTGTGACATGTATTAAATTGCTCTCAATATCTATTTCTTTTGGTGAACTTAATTTCACACGGCGTACGCGAAGTTATGTTTCCATAATATGAATTACAACGGGCTTTGCACCCTCTTCTTGATCAGACCCCAGATTTAAACAGATCTCAGGATTCGTGCTGGTGAGCTTTATTTTCATATCGAGCCCATTCACAAGCAACTTCTCTTGGAATGTAAAGTCATATATCTTCATTTTAGAATTTGTAAATTTGTCCTTTATACTACTTTCGTCTTTAACCTGATAATAGTAGCCCTCGGCAGTTAAAAAGGAATCGTTCGCTTCTTTGGAAAAGTTCAGCACATTTTCCAGATAGGCTTGCAGGTGATAATATCCCGTCCCTGCCGAGATGTTGACCTGATTTAAAGATACGTCACACTGGTTGAATATGGAGTGCAGAATGTTTGTTTCAGGGTATACAGCATACTTGTCATCACAGTCCGTTCCATCAGAATAGTCTATACGTAGTTTAGCGTACATTTGCACGCACCTTGGATCAAAAAAGTAAGGGCCTGAGCTGGGTATTACGAATTCTATAGGAGCACTCGAGGAACTAATTGTGTTTAACGGATTAATTGTAATAAAGTCACTGAGCTCAATAGAAACTTGAGTTGGAGACATGTCAATGAGGGACAGCTCCGATTTACAACATTGTGAAAGACACGGATGGATGAAGCGTGCCATGACGACTCAGAAATAGTGCCGCCTCTCTCGACAAGTAGTAAACAGCCTATGAATCAAATAGCAATGTCTTTAGATTATATCAGTCAACAAAATGGTCAACCATAGGTTTCAGGCGCTTAGAACACTTCTTTTTAGATGTCCTTTTACATTTAACGACACGTGCTGGTAATCCCTTCTTCCGGACAGGCCTCTTCTTCTTTTTCTTCCCACCACCACGCATTTTTCTCTTTGCATATTTCATGATTTCGTCCCGTATACGCTTTAAGTGTTTTTTTTTAGAGCTTCTTTAGGTTTAGACCCCGCCATTTATCTTCTACCGTGTTAAGACCTGATTGTATTGCTTTCCTCCCGAGGTATCTAGCTCCCCTCTTCAGCAAGGGGACAGCCGTACGTAGTATGGGTGAAAAATGGACCGAAGCCCACTCCCAAGCTGGTATCTCACACCTCAATAGACTGTGAAAGGCTTTCGTTCCATTATAATTCAGTGCGTCGAAAGAGCAGCTTCACTGTTAAGCTCCCACCACCGAATGGGAAATTTTTTCCCTCAATTGTTCTTATATACGTATATTGAGATATTTGTTAATAGATTAGTTGCTACATTCACATAATGGGGCTTGTCATATGTAATGCTGAAGCTCTTCCCTCTATGAATGTGTGCAATGCGCAGCAGACGCGCTTGGGTATCCCCAACAAACTGGTGCTCCACTATATTGCTGTAAATATAGCACATGTCTGAAGGTGCACAGCCAACACTCAATATCAACAATTTCAAATGATACATTTGGCTGGACAAGTAATGTTTTACCTCGTGAAAGGTATATCTTTGGATGGCTGATCCATATCGCCTATAGGATATGATTTTGAACACTCCTTTGTGTTTAATATTTCTGTTAGCCTGCGATTTTAGGATCAGAGTATATGCATGAGGACCTTTGTTTACGATTTCGTATACTAAATCAGCTGTAAGATTTGAGCTTTTTAAACTTACGTTTAAGTCTCTCAACATCCTCGGCCACACCATTGCGACCCGGGCCTAGTGTTACTACTGTAGTGTAATACATTGCAACCCCAATCAGGGCGGTACGCATGGTTTAATCCCGAGGTATCCCTGCCTTTTCACACTCATTACAGTCTCAAAGAACTGTGAAAACGTGTTCTTTATAATCAATACTTAAAAAAAGGGTATCCAACTGAATTTTGCATATTCCATCCTCATACATATCACGACCCAATTCAATGGGTCCATGAAGTTCTGTTACAAAGTTGGCCAGGATGTTATTAGGGTGTACAGACAGTGAAGAAGAGGACGGGAGTGTGAAGTAGAAATGGTTAGGCGCCATGTTGCATACTATTTAAGCTTCATTACTGCATCAGCTTTTATATAGGTGTTTAAGCTTTCTGGGTATCCCTATCATTTCACCAGGTACATTTTTCTCTTTCCTCCACCTTTGCTGCCTAAAATTTTTTCAATTTTAAAAACGTTTTTTACTAAATCAAATGTCACTTTCTCTAGCTCCTTGCTGTAAAAGCCTCCTGCAATTTCTTCCCCATTCAAATCTTCAACGTAATACAGCATTATCTCGTCTTTAGGTCTCATTGCCCTAACTTTAAAATCTCACGTGTCCAGCCTTTTTCAAATCATTTCGCGAATTTATTTCCTGAACGCGACAGCCTTACATAATCACTGATTTTGAAAGCACAACGTTTGGCAGTGCTCTACGAATATCTCTTCGCACATCACGCTCTGCGTGCATCCCCCTTTCTAAAATCTCGTTAGGTGGTATGATCGGTTATAAAATCAGGCCAGTGATTCCAGTATGTCTATATATCTGTATGTGCTTTTATGTGTAAATTAGCGATGCATGCGTTCCTTTATGGTACGTTGAACTCTTTCAGCTAAAGAGGCCTTATGTATAGAAATGCTAGTGTAGTAACTGATATTAAACTCTGACAACATGTTCTGAAAAGCTCGGCCTATAAATTCTTTCCAAATATCTGTAAAAAAATAGCCAGAAATCCTGTTTTCTTTCAATATCAACATTTTGGTAGCTTTAGCAACTGTTTCAGGCGATTTATTTTTCAGAGGAATTAGCCACAGATATCTAGAGAATACATCTATTATGAATAGGAAGTAGGGGTAGCCATCATTTTACACTGAGTATCTTTGCCAAATAGAGTCAATCGATGCCGCGGTTGTCTTGGCTGTTTTATATCTTTTCCTCACCGGCTTATGAAGTGAAAAGTGTTCTACGCAAAAACCTCTCAACATCTTTTTTCCCTACTCCATCATTGTAAACACTTTTCTACAGTCTATCAACGCCTCCGTAGGAGGCTGGGCTAGAAATGTCATAATAACGTTTTCTTAATATGTTAGCCATTTGCCTATTTTAAATATACGTGGAGAGGGTTGGTCGTTGTTGTTTGGTCTCTTCTTTCTCCTCTTCAGAGATGTTACCGCTGGGGGTGATGGCGTTCTTAGTTGTGGCACATGTGAGGGATGTTCAAAGTCCTTTAAACTGTTCAGATTTCCTATCAATGTTTTGGGGAACATTTATTTGCTGTAGTCTCGCTTTAATATGCTTCCATCCTGATGGTGAGGGCCTATCCCACTTTCCCACCAGATTATGGGATATTCGAGCCCTGTACCTTTGTTCCTTACACAATGATCTCACCTGTATCGGTCCACTGTATGTTGGGATCCTCATTCAATAGATTATAAAGACTTAAACGTTTGTTCCTCAATGTATGTTGGAGGCTGCTTTTTAATATGATACATGCTCGATATGTTGTGGGGTCGGCCCGTTATTCTTTAGTTGGTTAGCTCTATCGTTGGGCGAAGGTCCTATGTCGCCATGCTCATCGTTGTCCGTACCGTGCCTAATAACCACGGGGATTTCTGTCGGATTCTCATAATTCTCGTACTCGTGAAGAAATTTCTGCAGAGCTTCTTGGTATAACATTCTTTTCCCATCAGGTGATTTTTCACAGTTTAATAGGGCTAACAATTCGCTTTCCATTATTTTAAGCCTACATTTACAGGGTTCTAGGATGGTGTCTGGACTCTATGGGCTTTGCAGTGAAGCATGCACCTCGTGTGAAATCACGAATACTTTCGTCATTATATTAAATTAGTCAGTAAAGGCCCCAAAACTGAAAATAAGATGAGGAGGAATGACCCCCGCTTTGTACAATAATTAATTTTTTCTTCCCCACAGTATGACTTTTACGGGCGAGTGTACTTATTATGTTCTTGTAAAGGCGTAGGCGAGTCTTCTGAGGGGGTTTAATTGATACATTGCAATTTATAACGTTAAGACAGATTTCACAGATGCATTTTAAAAATTCGGAGTCCATATTTTTAACAAACATCTGCTGCATTGCCCGAGGCAGTCGATGATAGATTTTTATTAATTCATGGTATTTCTTTAGTCTCTTTGTCATTCTGGAATATACACCGTTTCAAGCTCGTTTGGGAATATATTCGTTCTTAGAAGGACAATAAACGTGTTTCGTGGATAAAGGACACAAAGCAAATATCCGTAACGCTGACTTGTAGCTTTTCTATAAACTTCCAAAAACTCCTTACGCTGATTCGGGAACATTTGATTGGCTAATACCCCCAATTTGTGACCAGTCTGTGCGAATAAGACTAGATATTGTGTATTTAACGACACATCGTGCATGTATCTATTTTTGAAAAATAAATTCTGGTTGATGACGAACACGCTTATGTTAAGATGGTGGGAGAACAACGTAAATTTTTCGGAAAACGTATTATCCATTTCCAACATGATCTCGTCAATTACATTGACTGTATGTTCATTTCCCTTTAACGAATTAACGTCATTTACACCTTTGCGGAATACTCGTTGAATACTGACTGGTACGTCGAATAGCACCAAATAACTTTATGCACAAATTTTGAGAACATGTCCCCCTTATCTTTAATGATTTTATGTATAAACACAGTTTAACCACATCCTGTAGGGTCAGATATAATAAACGTGGACAGGCTCGTGAACCTGAATGTTCCTACAGAATCCATCTCTAACACGTCACACACCAAATTGGAACATTTACAAAATATAATAAAAATTTAAGTGGTGTTCCTTATACTCCACACTCTTGTTTTTTCTCTTCTTCCACAGATCCTTGAATGACGATGAGGTACAGCATCATGTCCCCTTCTTCGATATTACAGGTGATCCCGATGACGGTGTAGTTGTGGTTATGGACTCCATACCCGCTGACGAGCTCACACCAGCGATACCTGAAACACCACCACGCGACAATTCAAAGCGGAGACATGATGAAGTGCCTTCCACGTCAGGTATAAAGCGTGCCAGGAGTACGCCGGTTGTTAGACCCACAGTAATAGAGCCCAAACCCTCTACGTCTTACGACACAACCCCGACACTAGTTCCTTCCTCAAATAAAAGTACGTACCCATATTCCTTTTCAGTTCCGCGTACATCCTCCACAGCAGCAGCAGCAGCTTCTTGTGCTGTAGAGGAAGGTATAACATTCGAGTTGGTGCGCACCGCCACCCACACCCCGGCCCTGACTAGAAATCGGTACGTACTCAGTGTTGACCCTGGATCCATGTAGAGTAATGGTGTTGATCACGGTCTGCGACGCGAAGTTGAGCGTATTGTGGAGTTTGCCCTTCAGAACCGCGAAGAACGTGAAGTTAGGACGAGGCTGTCCTTTAGGTTCGGGTCAGATGACGGGGATGTAGATAATTTTTGAGTAGTAATACCATTCAGACGCTTGACCTCAGTAGACATAGAATATATATTAGGTCGTATAATGCAGGCCTCTCAAAGTTGTACAGCCTTCAATATGGACAACTTCACGGTAGATATTGACCGTGTTTCCGTGTTGCGGTTCATAGTGCCATACCTTATACTCCTAACTTCAATTCTGAAGCTATTTACAGGCGGCATATAAACTCTGAGCGTCTTCGCTCGTATATTTACTCTACTAAATACAAGGACGCAAAAAATTTGGTTGCCTACGGTTGGCCAGCGTGCTCGTAAACTGGCTTTAGATTGCAGGCTTGAGTGTGATTGTAATATGGGTCTTGAAGAACTGACAAGGGTAGAGGAGGAAATGAAAATTCGTATAGCTGTATTTGGAATGGATGATCGTCGAAGGACTGTGTATGTTTTTAAAAGCTGTGTGAGACACCGTACAAGGCCCCTACTTATTTAAGGACTGCCAAAAGCAACGCATCTCCCCATCCGTAACATAAGAGCTCTTTACGCGAGTTATGATAAAAGTCAAAAATATGGAAGGCATCATGATTTGTGTAAGAGATGTCTCGAATTTGCAGATGATATAGTGAAACATTGTAAGGATTGCCACATGTTATGTGCGCAGTGTAAAGGCTCCAAATGTGAAAGCCGTGTGGTTGAAGCTGGAAAGAGGGACTGTGATGTATGCAGACGCATATTTTTCAATAATAACTGTTTTGAGCTCCATAAGTCAATTGGCACGTGCAGGTAAATGAGAATCTGTGAATGAGGTATGTTTCATATGATGGATAATTGGGGGAATTTCAAACATAAATGTGATGAAATTCACTGTTCTACATGCCAGGAGAAATATAAGGCGGCTGGAGTAAAGCATGTATGTTATATGAAAGACGCTAAGCCTAAAAATAGACCTTGTATAACTGTGTACTACGATATAGAAACATATACGGTTGTGAAACCAAAGAGATTATCCAACATTCACTTGTAAGCCAGACTATCTGCGATGAGTGCATGGAGGTCGAGTGTGATGAGTGTCACAAATGTGGTAAATGGACAAACGTTTATAAAACGATTGCATACGACAGTTCCGTGAAACTCTTTGTGTCCTATATTGTGCAAGTTAGCGGACAAGTTAAAAAAATTACTGTGTTTATTCTTTCCAATAACGGGACAAAATTTGACACACAGTTCCTTATAAGGCGTTGCTTCAGCACGAGTCATCTGAGATATTTACAGGTGATCCCTTCAAAAGAGGAAACAAACTTATACAGATGCAAATAAGAGGTAATGCACAGTTTAAAGACACTATTATTCACACCTAGTAAATTAGCCAAGCTACTCAAGGTAATGGGCGTAGCCTCCGAAGTTTCAAAAGGATATTTCCCTTACATATTCCTCACTAGCGAAACTACTTGGTAATGGGCGTAGCCTCCGAAGTTTCAAAAGGATATTTCCCTTACATATTCCTCACTAGCGAAACTTTTAATTACGTAGGACTACCTCCACCAAAACATTACTTTAACTATGAATGTATGAGTACAGGTGAACGGGAAGATTTTGATAGCTACTACAACAGTTTTAATGAAGATACTTCTTACAATATACAGATCTACAGAAGCTAAGGCTAACAAAGACCCTAAGATCCACTCTAAGGTTAGCCCGAGAGAAAGGAAAGAGTAGGGGGTTAAGAGAAGAGAATAAGGGGTTAAGTAAGTAGCAACACCAATCACTCATGGGTTAACATTCATTCAGAAAAAGAGAAAAAAAGACTCACCATCATCATCCGCCGGCCACTACCGACAAGTCAGAAAAATAGTCGGAGAGAATAGGAAAGGGGTGAAAGATGAAAAGAAGTAAAATAAGAACACTTACAAACCATGCAAACACAGTCTTAACTCACAGTCATACCATGCAGCAAACTACAGACATGCAAGTAAAGAGAGTTACATACATGCAAGTAAGGAGAGGATAAGAAAAAATAAAAAGTAGGTAAAGTTAAACAACAAGTGGGTTAGTTTACTATACGAGCTACATCTACGTTCATCTTAGTCTAATTTTTTTTTATTTTATTGCTGGCATCACACGCTCGCATGTCACAAGCATGTCATATAGCTGATGAATGTGAGCGTTACTGCGTGAATGATGTGCGAGTGCTTAGAATATGTTTCAAGGCCTTTAGAAGGGTGTACATACATCGTTTCAAATGCGATCCGTTGCAAGTCGCAACCACTATCGCCTCATTTTGCTTTACGGTGTTCAAGAACAATTTCATGCCTAAAAGTTATGGGCACAAGGCTATTTACTGGCTCATACGCACACAGCAACAAACAGTTGTATACATAAAGCATGCCCGCAACACGGGGGAAGTAACCATTAAGGTTAATGGTCGTGTTTTTTGGGTTGATGTTCTAAGCGAAAACCGTGCCACTGGTGAGAAGATTGTGAACTCATTTAACGGCTGTTGGTAGCACGGATGCCCCCGTCCTGAGTGTGGAATCGTAGGATATATCCACGGTAGATCTCCTGCCGACAGTCTTCCAGGGGCCCGCACCCGCGATCAGCTTATAGGCACACAGTTCACTCACAAGGTCTTGTGGGAGCAAGAATATGATACATGGATGGAAACAGATGGACAGATGGCTGTGAAGAGATAAACACTCTCAAGCGTTCAATGGTGCTGGATCCTCTCAAATGCGGTGATAGCTTGTTCGGTCGACGTACAAATCCCTTCAAGCTATACTTTCCGCGTACGGAGCGCGTGAAACTCCATTACTACCACTTCTGTTCTTTATACCCGTACGTGATGAAGAACAATCCGTACCCCGTAGGTGCACCTGAAAAACTGGTAGGACCAGCCCTGCCCAATACCGAGGAGTTCTCAGCAAATTTGAACAAGAAGAATTCTTTATTTCGTAGATATGCTCCCCCTCGCGATTTATGGATGCTGATCTTACGCGTCGTTATAGACCATGAGCTCATGTTTCTCCTGTGCGTGAAGTGCGCAGCGGAGAACAATGGGACTTGTAATCACACAACCAACCAGCGCAAGATCAGAGACGTATATAAAAGCCCCGAGCTGTCCCTAGCCGTTCGCCATGGCTGCAGAATATTGAAGATATATGAGGTGTGGGGGTTTGAGAAGCTCTCCAACCTTTTCACGCCATATATAAAAAGTTTCTTGATTATAAGTTAGAAGCATCAGGGTATGAGCGAGGAGTTGATACCGAAGATGAAAAATCGGATTTTATTGAACGTTACCGTGACCGTGAAGGGATACAACTTGACTGTTCCCAAGTTGTAAACAACCCAGCAAGCGCTTTAGTGCAAAGTTGTGTCTAAATAGTCTTTGGGGAAGATTTGTACAGAATACAGGCAAGGGGAACGTTCACCTAGCCTAATGTTATATCGAGGTGTGGGATTATGCCAACGCTCCCGATCAAGAGGTCATTGAGATTGTCAATCTAGGTAATACGTACATAATAAAGTACAACATTACCGAATTGGTCACAGACACATCGTATGTTACAAATATACCTGTAGCCAGCTTCACAACGGCATACGCACGCATCAAACTTTGGGGTCTATTGCATTCTCTTGGGCGGAGGGTTCTGTACGCCGAAACAGATAGTCTACAGATCTACAGAAGCTAAGGCTAACAAAGACCCTAAGTACCACTCTCAGGTTAGCCCGAAAGAAAGAAGAGAGTAGGGGGTTAAAAGAAAAGAATAAGGGGTGAAGTAAGTAGCAAAACTTATCAATCGTGGGTTAACATTCGTTAGAAAAAGAGAGAGACAGATTCACCATCATCATCCGCCGGGCACTGCCGACAAGTCGGAAAAACAGTCGAAAAGGATAGGAAAGGGGTGAAAGATGAAAAGAAGTAAAATAAGAACGCTTACACACCATGCAAACACCGTCTTAACTCAAAGAAACACAGTCATACCATGCAAACTAGTCATGCAAGTAAAGGGGATGAGAAAAGCAAAAAAAGTATGAAGAGTATAACAAAAAGTGGTTAGTTTACGTTCGTGTTAGTTTTTTTTTTTTTGCTGACATATCACACGCTGGCATGTCACAAGCTGGCATTAATCGTCAACAGACTCAAACCTCGACCATTACACGCAGAGCTCGTGTTGCTAATTGCTTCATTAATTTCAACGACGTTAATATCTTTTAAATGCCTATCTAAACGGTTTTTAAACAGATTAACGCTGGTAGAGTTCACGACGGACGCGGGAAGATTATTCCATTAATCAATTACTTTAAACGTAAAAACGTTTTTAGCGATGTTAGTAATGAAACGTCTGCCGTATAATTTAAATCCGTTATTACGAGTATTGCTATTATCGAAAATGAACAATTTGTCAAAATTTACGTTATCGATTTTATTAAAGATTTTGAAAACTTCAATAAGCTCCCCCCTTAATCTCCTAGTCTCGAGTAAATGCAAGTCTGACTTTATTCTCCTCTTCGTAAGACTTGTTGCGTAGTGACGGAATTAGTTTCGTGGCGCGTCGCTAAACCGTTTCCAAATTATCAATATCCTCAGGCAAATACGGGCACCAAAACTGAACGGCACATTCTAAGTGATGCCTGACTAGGGACTTGTAAACGGTCAATATAATATTCTTCTATTTAAAATAGAAATTACGCGTTATGAAGCCTAACATTTTATTAGCTTTTGCGCAAGACTCCAGGCACTGGTTTCTAACTTTTAAATCCTGATGATGATGATGATCTAAAGCTCTACAGAAGCTAAGGCTAACAAAGACCAAGATCCACTCTAAGGTTAGCCCTAGAGAAAGGAGAGAATAGGTGGTTAAAAGAAGAGAATAAGTGGTTAAGTAAGAAGCAAAACCTATCATTCGTGGGTTAACATTCATTCAGAAAAAAAGAAAGAAAGGCTCACCATCATCATCTGCCGGCCACTGTCGACAAGTCTGAAAAATAGTCGAAGACAATAGGAAAGGGGTGAAAGATGAAAAGAAGTAAAATAAGAACGCTTACAAACCATGCAAACACAGTCTTAACTCAAACAATGTCATACCATGCAAACTACAGACATGCAAGTAAAGAGAGGAAAAGAAAAGAAAAAAGTAGGAAGGGTATAACAAAAAGTGGGTTAGTTTACGCTACAAGCTACATCTAAGTTCGTGTTAGTCTAATTTTTTTTTTTTTATTGATGGCATATCACACGCTGGCATGTCACAAGCTGGCATTAATCGTCAACAGTCTCATCCTCGACCATCACCCCCAGAGCTCCTGTTACTAATTGTTTTATTATTTTAAACAACGTTAATATTTTTAAAATGCCTATCTAAACGGTTTTTAAACATATTAACGCTGGTAGATTTCACGACGGACGCGGGAAGATTATTTCATTTATCAGTTACTTTAAACGTAAAAAGTTTTTAGCGATATTAGTAATGAAACGTCTGCCACGCAACTTAAATCCGTTATTACGAGTATTGTTATTATCGAAAGTGAACTGTTTGTCAAAATTTACGTTATCGATTTCATTAACGATTTTGAAAACTTCAATAAGCCCCCTTAATCTTCTAGTCTCGAGTAAATGCAAGTCTAACTCTTTATTCCTATCTTCGTAAAACTTGTTGCGTAGTGACGGAATTAGTTTCGTGGCGCGTCGCTAAACCGTTTCCAAATTATCAATATCCTCACGGCAATACGGGCACCAAAACTGAACGGCACATTCTAAGTGAGGCGTGACTAGGGACTTGTAAAGGGTCAATATAATATTCTTCTATTTAAAATCGAAATTACGCGCTATGAAGCCTAACATCCTATTAGCTTTTGCACAAGACTCCAGGCACTGGTTCCTAACTTTTAAATCCTTAGATACGCGTACGCCTAAATCTACTTCCTCGTCAACGCTAGCTAAATATCTATTGTCCATCGTGTACGTGTAATTATTGTTACGAGAACCTATATGCAAAAACTTTACATTTGTCTACGTTAAATTGCATCTGCCACTTATCCGTCGACTCCATAATCCTAATTACATCGTCTTGGAGCCTATTTCTATCGTCCACGTTAAAAACCTTACCGCCTATTTTATTATCGTCCACGAATTTTGACATGCTACTGGTGACGCTACCTACATCCAACCACCCCGATTCACTATCATTAACAACGACCCTCTGTTTCCTAGCACGAAGCCATTCCTCAAGCCAGTTACCTACCTGACCGCGTATACCGTGCGCTTTAACCTTCGCAAATAATCTTCTATGCGGAACTGTATCGAACGCTTCTTTAAAGTCTAAATAAATAACGGCAGCCGCTCTATCCCTATCGTATTCGCGCACTGTTTCATTATAAAACTCTAACAAATTAGTTAAACAAGTTTTATGACGTCGAAATCCATGCTGACTACTATTAATCAAATCACGACTTTCTAAGTGATCGACGATATGATCCCTAACTACGGATTCCAAAAGTTTACTGACAATTGACGTTAAGCTAATAGGCCTATAATTGCTAGCTACTGTGCGGTCGCGTTTTTTAAAAAAGGGCGTAACGTTAGCTAATTTGAAGTCTTCAGGAATAATCCCCGCTTCCAGTGACCTATTAAAAATTTTTGTTAAGGGGCCTACGATAACGTCTTTCAAATCTTTCAAATGTCTAGGATAAAGCGCGTCAGGGCCAGGAGCCTTGCTCACTTTTAGCTTATCGATATAATGCGCAATCTCACCCTCGTAAACAGTTATTTCATTCAAAATAGTCTCGTTACTAAATGGAACGATATTTACGTCTTCTACAGTAAAAACTGTAACAAAAATGTTATTAAAAATACTCGCCATCGCCTGAGCGTCGGAAGCCAAAGCGCCATTAGCGTCCACTAGAGGGCCGATATTATCTTTTATCGGCTTACGATTATTGACGTAGTTAAAAACTTTTTTGGATTATATTTACTATCCGCAGCTATAAGTATCTCTAAATTACGCTTAGCATTCCTAACTGATCGTTTAACATGACGTCTAAGCTCGATAAATCTATTAAAGTTAGCTACCGTGCCATGGTACTTATTAAGTCTATACGCTCTGTTACGCTTGTTTATGAACGCTCCTATTTCCCTAGTCCACGACTTGCGCCTACCATGATTTCTAGCGTGCTTGGGCCTACGAGGAATAAACATCCTTTCGATATTCATAAAACTTTCTTTAAACGCCTCCCAATGAAAAATTGCGTCATTACTCATAAAAAGTTATCCTGGTCCACTACTCTCATCCCGTCCGCAAAACTATCAAAATTAACCCTACGAAAATCGGAGACTTCTATTACGTTACTATCCTTACTGTTTTCTGTCAATAGCTTCAACCTAATAATTTGGTGATCACTACATCCGAAACTCTCACCTACTTCTAAACCTTCGACTATGTTATCGTCGTTTGTCATCACCACGTCTAAGATATTGTCACCGCGCGTTGGTTCGGTAACCATCTGTCGTAAAAATTATCTTCCATGAACTCAATCAGTATCAAACCCTTATCATTACCAATAAAAGTCTCGTAATTAAGATTAAGGCAGTTAAAGTCTCGGACAATTATACTATTCCGATTATTAATAAGGTTACCAAGAAGTGAGTAAAATCTAGTATCGGTATCGAGTGGTTGAACGGGGGGGTCTATAAACAACAACAAAATTAAAGCTAACACTACGCGCTCTAACTTCAACGCATATCGTATTAATTAGTTGCTGCTGGAAAATCTATCTTAACCTCGATAGCCCTAAGAGAATTACGAATGCACAGCAAAACGCCGCCACCAATCCTATGTAACCTATCAGTAGTAAAAAGTTTAAAACCGCTATATCAAGTTCCCCCAACAAGTCCCGAGTCGCGGTATTTAATCACGTTTCGGTGAAAGCAACTATATCGTAGTTCTCGGAATAAATTATCGCCTTAAATTCGTTCAATTTATTTCTAATACTAAGCGCGTTACAATAAAAGACGTTTAAATTGGCCGGCGTTTCCCGGACCCACAACGTTTAAAGAAAGCTTCGCCCTATCCAGCTTTCGAGCGTTCTCATCGATTAATATTTATCCTAACATTCCCTATTTCATTGAAATGCACCCTCATCTTTTATAAAAAGGCTACGATCACTAAATTCTGACCACAGCTTTACGAAAGATACATTTTCCTCAGCACAAATCTCTTCTTGTTTAGTATTAAAAAATATTGCTTTTGACGTAATCCTAAGACCCAAACCGTGCCTAGGGGTAATACTGAGAACTAAAGACCTATGTGACCTTACCTTCAGGGACCTAATTAACCCCTATATCTCTCCAAAAGGTCAGGCACTCTCGTCTCGGGCCTATACGAGTCGTTGCCCCCTACCATCGTCACTAACATCGAGTGACGGGAGGCTGTGATATTCACAGCGAGGGAGGGTGAATACATGCCGCCTATTGGTGAATTACTCGGAGATTTGGTACTTGCAGGTTATCTCCCCCCACCAATTTTGACAGAATATTTTCGTTAAAACTAACGAAAATATCACGACTTAACTTAACCAATTATCAAGGGCGTACAGTTGATCTATTATTAATTATAACATTGTTTCTCTCTGGAATAGTATTTACTATTTACTAATAGATCAACTGTACGCCCTTGATAATTGGTTAGGTTAAATCGTGATTTTTTCGTTAGTTTTAGCGAAAATATTTTTTCAAAATTGGTGGTGGGGGGGGGGAGATAACCTAAAAGTACCGGAGATTTGACTGATGAGATCAAGGATGAGTATGGAGTCATCGCATATGCCGACTCTTGTTTCAACAGGTCCAAAAACTCATGAGGTACGGGTGAGGGTGGGAAACGATATGAAATACAGTATATCATGAAGGCTAACGGTATCACGCTTAACCAGGCGAACCGACGGGTCGTTAACTATGACTCTTTGAAGAATCTAGAGTCCTTCGAAGATGGGGGCGACCAGCAGCCCCGACTGACTGATGGGACCCGCAATTTTCGGACGTAGAAGCTCGGGTGTGTGAAGGAACTTGAGGAAAAGAATGTGTGCCGCAGCACCTATAAGAAACGTTACCAGGTCTGGTACTCATGATACCGTACCCTATGGAGAGCATAATTCTTGATATATATATATATATATATATATATATATATATATATATATATACTGTGTATATATATAGATATATGTCCATTTACTTGTTAACGATATTTATTTTATTTATTACACGTGTGTATATATATATATATATATATATATATATATATATATATATATACATATATACACACCTTGAATAATTCCATAATATGTTCATTAAATAAATCGTGTATCAATTAGCGTTTCATTTTCTCCTTTTTGTGTGTGTATGTGTGTGTGCGATGTACAAGAAAAGTCCTAAGCTCTGCCCCCTGGATGATCAACTAATGGTTACATGAATCCTGCTACTACATGGGCATATCTCTACCCCTGCGTGCTCAGTTGACCGCTGCAAGCCCTTCAACTCGGATGTACGGGGCTCCAATAAACTTTAGCCCCCTGCCCATGGCCTAAACCATTTGATGTACAGTAAAACTAAACATACATTACAAAAGAGAATTTAATCTTGCATTTAATGAGAAACAATTAAAACTTGGTGTTCCCGCCATTGGCTTCCAAGACAGCCTGAATTCGCTTTGGGTAGTTTGCCAAAAGTGACGTGAATAGATCTTGATCGTTATGCAAATTTGCTAAAAGAGTTTCAATGTGTTGCGTCATTGTATCTTTCGAAAATCGATTTGCTGCATGTTCTTGAAACAAGAGACATTCAACCTTGTCCTTTATAACTGATCCAATGTGTTCACAGACGTTCAGGTCAGGAGAATTTCCTGGCCATTCTTCATTTCCAAAGAAATCGATCTCATGGTTCCGCAACAACTGTTGAGTGGCTAATGCCTTAAAGCAGGGGGCCTTATCGTGCAGAAGTGTGACCTGATCGACATCCATAACAATGTTTGGATTCTTAGAAAAAGAATGACATGCTGGGATAGAATAATATCACGAAAATACTGTCCATCACAACTCTGACCATTTGGCTTCAGTACCCACATGAGCTTCTTTGCAGTGAACAAAACAAACACACCAACACAGTCTGGACTTTTTAATAATTCGCGATAATGTTCATTGTCATTGATTTCATCTGGTGTTGTGGCCCGCACTCGATCATTTTGGTAGTTAGGCCGACGTGTTACGTAAACAAAAAATTCATCGGAGACTGCTAAATGCATGAAATCATCCACATCCCAATCTTCAAGATAATGGGCAAACCACATTCTGGCATCGATGTTAAGTTGAGTTTTTCTTGGCTTTGGAAGTTCATGCCAAGGCTTTAAACCTTGCCTATGACGGTACAGTCGAATGATCTCACCACTAATGATCTTTCCTCTCAACACTTCGATCTCTAAAAAGTTTAGCACAGCTGTTTTTCCGCTTACGCGTACCGCTTTCAATGATGTCCTTTGTTTCCTGAGAGAGTGGCAAATTTGGGCACCTAGATTTGGTTGTATCCATTTCACATTCATCCAAAGTTTTATTCCAATTTCTTTTGACGAAGTCCTCACTTCTTCGCAACTTTTTGGCAACCCATGAACGTGTTATAAAGGTGGCTCCAGCATTACGAGCTTCCCGAAATGTTATTGCTCGTATGCGATCTATCACACGTTGCCTCTCCGAATCAACAATTAATTGAGAAGCCATTATATTATCACTTTATCAGGTAGAGTAATTTTAATATCTGCAATAAATAAAGAATTTTATATATTTTTATAATCACTAAAAACTATTTCGATATAAGTAAACATGTAAGCTGCAAATGGGGGGGCTAAGGTTTTTTGGAACCCCTTATATTTGACGAAATTTCACGTAAACCAAAAATAGTGGTGGCTACTTTTAATAGTGCTTGCTCGACGTTTATGCTCGACGTTTATGAAGTGTGAAGATTTGGTGGATACTGAAAACCTCCCATTGCCCTCCCTCCTTTGAGACTCTTAAGGCTACATTAAACCGTGCGAAGGTTGAGGAATAAGAGGTTCAATTACTCTACGGTTATTTTGGCGAGAGCAGTGCAGGATTTCGTGGTACAAACGATGTAATGGACTATGTTGTTTGGCTAAACTGTATAAAAGCTTACATATACAGTGAAGTGGAAGAAACGACACGTTCAGAAGAGAAGCAACGGTTATGGTTAATGAGTCTTGTTGATGAGTGGTGTGACAAGCGGTTTTATGTCATGCTGCATCATACCGAGTACTTGTACCCTGCGGATGAGAATGTAAATCTTGTCATAATGGATAGTTTCAAATACTTTTACCACTACATTAATATATATTATGACGACGTTTTCAATGAGGTTGTGGCTAAAGGCGTGCGTGAATTTTTAATAGAATTTAAATACTAATATCGCTTGCTAAGCACAAAGAAAAAATATGGGCACATATTTCTCTCAAATAGTGCGCCGGAGTGTGAATAAAATGTTTAGTTCGTGAAAATCTCCCTGAACGAAAATGTTTGGTGCGCATTCTCGGCAGTGGGAGTGATAAATCATTAAAACCGATGTTACTTCATGCATGTGCCGGAAATATTCTTTAAACCATTGCCCAGTATAATGGGGTACAGGTATTCACATGATTCTTTCACGTTGGAACAACACCGTACACGATTCATCATCTTATGGTGCGACTCACTCCTCCACACCTTCCGTCAAGCCGATCCGCCCACCCGTGGCTCATAGTCATCTCAGAGCTTGAACCGACTGGACGTGCACTCCTTACAAGAGAATATGATGGAGCTTCCATTGAGCAGCATTCTCAATGCCGTGTACGATGTGTCCGTGACGAAGTCATTGCGCGTGTTCAGGCATAAAACCGGTGCCATTAACTATGTACTTGAAACGACTTGTAGACAATCAAACTCTAGTAAACGGAATGTTGTTTATTTAAGTGTTGAGGAGATGAATAGAGTCTTCGTGGTAGTTGAGAAGTGAAACGAGGATTGTTATAAAATACCTGCAGGTGTAGGTACAAGAAGAGAACAGATTAGTGATACCCCCTCATATGCCATTGTTTGTACGTTGTGTATAAATAGCGATCAGCCATGCATTTATATACGGCTGATGTGGAAGAATGCGTCTGATAATAACGTTCTTGTCTCTACGCGAAACCGATTCATCCTCGACAGAATGTTTGAAATCGTCGGTTTCCGCAAGCTGAAGCCTATATTAGACACGCGTGTTACGGATATGTTTTATTTTGATACGGTTCTTGAATACGCATACACACCTCTGCTCGAGGAGTTTACCGAGTATAGGCAAACTTGGTACAAAGGACTTGAGCGGTACAGGGCTGAGCTCACCTACACCGTTCACCCTGAAGAATTGTTACGACTTAGAAGATTATTTGAACTGCCGCTATGCATTGTGAAGAGGAGTTCACGATTGAAAAGCTCGGATCGGAAAGAATAAACCCTCGATTGGAAAGGAGTGTTTATAAACTTGAATTTAATAATGATGTTGTGGCTAACGATGCCCTCTTTGTGCGTGCTTTTGATTGTATTCTGTCCGTGTTTAAAGATAACTTGCCAACCGAATGTAAAGTGGGCACAAAAATAGTATTGAACGAATTGAAGGCCCTTTACATCGAGTATAGACCTCTATATAACTTGAGTGGTGAAATAAAGTTAAATTGTATTTATTGCATAGTGCAAAGCAACAATGATGTAACTGTATACCGATCACGTGCGAGTTTAGTATTTTAGTTGAACGCAGTAGAACATAAAGTGTATGTATTTTGATGATTTTGTAGTATATTTATTTGTAAATTTTATTATATTCTTCGTTTAAAGTGTGTATGTATTTCTTATACTATTATTATTTATTATTATTATATATATATATATATATATATATATATATATATATATATTGTATATATATATATATATATATATTCATCGTTTACACTGTGCATTTTTTGTACTATTATTATTTTTTGGATTGTGTATATATATTCTTCGTTTAACTTGTGTATTTCTTATATTATTATTATTTTTATTGGTTTTATATATATATATATATAGATACATATATTATATATATATATATATTATATATATATATATATGTGTATATATATTCGTCATTTAAACTGTGTATAGAATTAACTAATTTGATTGTATATTTATTTTCTATATATTTCATGAAATTATTTCCTATAATTCGTCTAAATAAACAGAATGCTGTAATGGCGTTTTATTTACTTCTTTTGGTTGTATATATAAACGATATTATTTAATTAAATAAATATATGTGTGTGTGTGTGTATATATGTATAACAAATGGCAGGTTACACCTTCTAAACCAACTGGCTGCTTAAGACTTCTAAGCCAACTGTCAAGAATATCTGCTTTAATTAAATAAATAGTGCAATCTGGGAACTCGAAAAATAATAATGTACACCTGAACAACCATTTACGCCTTCTAAGCCAGATTAAGCCTTCTAAACCACCTGGCGGATTAAGCCAATTGCCTGATTAGGACCTCCTTCTAATCCAAGTGCAAAGACCAAGAGCTTTATTATGCGTCTGGCGGAGCCAGGCGAAGGATGGTCTCTCTCTCTCTCTCTCTCCACTCTCATTCTTAGGTTAGGTTGATTCCCCCTAGCTTGCAACAAAGGGGGGAAGGGTCTTGCAACAAGGGGGGTCTTGCAACATTGATCAACATTGCAATTGCACTCTCCCGTTTTGCGCCAATACTACTCCCGCCCGAGCTTAAGTATTCTCCGTTTCCGAAGAATGTAGACCAAAAATCAACAAACTTTAGCCCTTTTTCCTCATATATGTATTTATATATATTATTTGTGCTAGTGGCTTCATTAAGGTACAGTTACTTGCACGCATTCTTGAGAGATTCCCGACAAACATTCCTCATATCTGTCTTTTCTTTAACTTTATCGGTTAGACTCTTGAACTCTTTTACAATGGTCCCTGCCCTCCTGCCCCTCCCTCAAAAACGTCATTGCGACCAACGTGTACAATGATGAGGCAACTTTTATTCTTGATATTAATTCTGACTAATTTCCTATTTATCATCTGACTCGTGGCACCTGGAAAACATCAGAGTTTTCTCTTGATCACGCGTCTTGCTCCGAAAAAGTTCCATTTATTCCTGACCAGAGAATCCCCAATTAAAAAGGATTCCTCCTCTTCGTCAGCAAGACAGTCAAACGTATTTTTTGCGGTAATGGGTTGTGAATCCTTGTATTTGGGTTTAGAGGTTTTTTTAATTTTTGACCACTTGCAATTCTTGTTCCTTCGTCCTACTTTCGGGAATACTCATTGTATTTTCCAAACGGGCCACGCTTTGTTGTAAACGTTTAACCTTAAGGCCCCTACACACGCTCAGTTATTTACTCAGTTTTAACTGCACAGTCCATGCCCGCACAGGCAAACCTGAACAGGTATAGCGAGGATTGGCAACTGCGCACTTCATTTTCCTCGGCCTGTGCTAATTCAAGCGACGCCTGAAAACTTGCCTGCGCAGACCTCAACTGCGCAGTTGAAACTTAGTGTGTGTATGAAAGTACAGGCCCTTTAATTCAGTTTTCTTTTGGGCTACTTTGAGTCGGTGTGAGAATGGCAGATTTTAGAAATTACTCGAAGGATTTCATTTCCAAATTTATCGAAATTTATCGTGACGAACATCGTCTGTGACAAATTAAATCTAAAGACTATAGTGATAGGATGAAAAAAGCTGCTGCATATGAAAAATTAATTACAAAATTACGAGAGTTTGATCCAAATGCAAATCGTGAAAACGTGGTTAAGAAGACAAACAATTTACGAAGCTCTATGAGGAAGGAATTTAAGAAATTTCAACGTTTCAGAACGTCAGGATGCGGTACAGACGAAGTGTACACACCTCGCCTCTGGTACTTTAATCTATTAAGCTTTCTGCAGGACCAGGAGACACCTTGCACTACGATTTCGAACTTAGACGATTCCGAAGTACGAGATGAGGTAAGAATCATTAATAACTTTGTGTATTTGCTTATTGCTTTAATTGTTATATATGCTATGAATATAAATGATTTGTTCGTTCGTTTTTGTTTTTTTTGGAGTGCGTGTTGTGTGCATAGGAATCAAAAGGAAATTATGTAAGATACAACAAGCCCTTACTACATTGTTAGGATTACGAAGTTGTAAGTTTATTGGCGTATGGAAGATCCTAACGCGCTCTTGATAAGCGATAATTGAAAATTCTGCGCTCATTTGTTAAATCTTTCTGATTAAAAGGCCTGGTGCTACTATGGCGTGATTCCTACCTCGATTCGGTGGTCTACCTTTTAATTATAGCTTCTTACCTTGTTTACTAATTGCTTGTTTACATTCCAATGTCCATCGCCCTTGACGATTGGTTAGGTTTTGTCATGATATTTTCGTTAGTTTTAACGAAAATATCGTGACTAAACCTAACCAATCGTAGGTAGACAACATACTATAGTAGCACCGAAACTATTTTTTAAATAAATAAAATTGAATAATAAATAGCATTTTATATTTATTATATTTTCATTTATACCTTGGATAGGAATCACACTCTACAGTACTGTAGTTTCGAACCAAAACGGGTAGGAATCACCCTATACCTATAGTATCGAAGTCACCGGTAGGAATCACGCTATAGTAGCACCAAAGGCCTAAGGAAATCTTTTCGCATACTGAAAGCTTCATCCCCAACAAATACGTAGGGTAACATTTTCCCAATGCTAGCAACTTCCTCCGCTGAAGGTATCTTCAAAGAGCCATTAAGAAGTTTTGCATGGAATTTAATATAGTAAAATGATCCAGATCCTGCTGGTGGAATGATTTGCACATGCTTTCCGTCGACTGCTCCTCAACAATTGGGAAAATTTGTCTTCAAAACATTTAGGAATTTCTTTCCATTCCGTTTCCGACAACGGGAACTGAAACAAAGAAAAGGGCAAATAGTTCCAAACAGTTAAAAAAGTTCCCGGAATTACTTGTTTATTCAAAAGTAAATGTATGTAAATATATATTTGAATAAACAAACTATTCCGGGAACTTTTTGAAGCTACCTTGTGTGTGTATATATATATATATATATATATATATATATATGCTTTTTTCCTCAGGAATCAATTACGGACGAAACCGGTTGTGATGAGAACCTCGTAACCCCAGCAACACCATGCAGCAGTGCCACACATATATCGTCTCCAGCATCAAGTAGCAAGAGTATGCCATCTCATATTAGCAAAAACCGGGAAAGAAAACTAGATCAATCGGACTTTTAGTAGGGGAACGACTGAGGTCGTCTCTACAAGAAGATCGGTTAGATAGTGCAGGAAAGAATATTACTGCTAAATTGCGAGCTCTATTTATGTGGAGAAACTAATAAATGATGTACTTTTCGAAGGGGAACTTGGAAATTTGAAAAGGAGAAGCCTTTTTTCTGCTCAGCCAACCACCTCATCACCCCACAATGCGACTGTACTTCATAATAATTGGGAGACACCTGCTGAATATTTTGTCAATTTTAATGCACTTTGATATTACTCTTAAATATATGTTTATATAATAAAAAAGTTGCAAATAATCATTGTACTTTTATTCCATACCTTGTAAAAACTAATTTTATAGTTTATAAGAAAAATGTTTATCTCTAATAAATATAATATAGTAATATAGTATATAATATAATATAATATTCATATAATATAGTAATATAGTATATAATATAATATAATATTCATATAATATAATAATATATAATATTCACTACAAAAAGTAACATTCAATTACCTTGAAAAAGTCACCTTTCGTTGCTGAATAAATTGCTTGACATGTTTCCGGTATGATGAAATTCAGTGCTTGTGGTGATATTATAGTTGAGTACTTGAGATCTTCATAACTCCTTCCTGTCGCCAAGAAACGTAGAGTTGCAGTCAAACGTTCGTGTGGTGTAATTGGCTTCCTCATACAAGTATCATGCTTCTCACTTATGGGCGAGACCAAAGATAAAAGATAGATACCTTTCTTCATCCATTCGAAGATAATTATACCAATCACTATTTTCAAGTTTTAATTCTGATAACAAATTAACTGGTATAATTATCTTCGAATGGATGAATAAAGGTATCTGTATCTTTTATCTTTGGTCTCGCCCATAATTCAGAAGCATGATACTTGTATGAGGAACACAATTACACCACATTTAGACCACTCTTTAAACCACTTCCTCTTCCTATACTTTTGTTTTATTTTTCTGCTACAGCATGCTAAAGCAATGAGCAACAACAAATCTTCATCTAGGTGTGGCTTCCTCGTCCGTCGACTGAAGAAAACTAATTTGAATGCACAGGCATACCTGAATAATGTAGAGGCCAGTCTAGAACCGTTAAAACTGTGCAGTTAAAACTGAATAAATAATTGAGTGTGCTGAGCCTGATGATGCGTTTTCACTCTGGTCTTGTCCACTTGGTTGGATTTCCAGTGCCATGATCCGAGCTTCAAGCTTTTTTACTAATTCCTTTAGCACTTTAACTTCCTTTTCACGGTTTTCTCTAAGTTTACAAAACAAACATATACTCAAAGATGTAATGTCGCTGAAATTACCTTCGGGGAAGTCGACATACCAATGATGAACTTTACATTTAAAGCATTCAGCTTTCAGTTTAGCTGGCCCTGTCATATCTTTTCTGTTTTTTTACGATACGTTACTTTTAATGCAGAAATAAACACGCACAAGCGAGAAGCAAGTGTCACAGACCGTAAACGGAATTGAATACAGAACTGAATGGAACCTGTAGGCAGCCGTTAATAACAATGTAGAATGATGTTACTTAAAATAATGCAACGGTTCGTGAGGGAGAAATGGTGAATGTAGGAAATTAACACGCACAAGCAAGAAGCACGTGTTACAGACCGGAAACGGAACTGGAGCAGAATATGCAAATTTTACTATTTAACTCGTCCGAAAAATGGAATCTGTATCGACCGTAAAAAACAATAAAAAATTATGTCCCGTTACCTTTAACACAGCAACTCAGCCGAAAAATAGAATTTTACGGATGTAACTTGGCCTGTAGCGGCCATTAGTAAACAATGCGGAGTTATGTTCGTTAATTCCAATTAAGAAACCTGTAGAGAAAATGAATTAAGTAATTAACTAATAAGCTATAGTGATTTGCCTAGCCTCAATAATAAAGTAAATAAATATAATTATACTTATCTCAACTTCTTAATTAATAAATTTTATCGGAGAGTTGGGAACTGGAAATACACACAAGAACATCATTCACACATTCGAGCGTCGATCTATTCGAGGAGATCGTCTAATACTAGGAGAAGATTGTTTCTGAATGCGGTGACGGAAGAACTGGAGACGACTTCAGGAGGAAGCTTATTCCAATAATTGACAATCTTGTACGTGAAGAAATTATCGCAAATATTTTTAATGAACCTTTTGGGTTCAAGTTTGCAACCATTACTTCAAGTTGCGTTCGTGTTTAGCGTAAAAAGTTCAGAATAGTTGACGGTGTCGACCCTATTCAGAATTTTAAAAACCTGAATAAATTTGCCTTTGAGCCGTCGCTTTGCTAAGAGATATAAATTAAGATCAGCGAACATACAATCGTATGATTTATGATTAGTTTCGTCGCTCTGGCATGAACGTTCTCGAGCCTTTGTATGTCTTTTCTCAAAGATGGGGACCAGAATTGCACAGCATACTGAAGGTGGGGCCTAACCAACATATTGTAGAGAGGGAGAATAACTTCTTTGATTCGGTGCGCAAACTGCCTCTTAATATAATCTAGTATTTTATTACATTTCTTTTCAACTTCGACGAGGAAGAGAGAGAGAGAGAGAGAGAGAGAGAGAATATGTATGTTCGAATTTATATTTACATGTAGGCAGTTATAACACCTCGGTGTTGTAGTGGTTACCGTCACTGGCTACGAATCCACTGGTCGTGGGTTAGAATCCAGGTGCAGCCAGCATACTATCTTTCGTTGGACTAAAGTTACGACATAGCTTTACCTACTGAGAAAAATACCGAAAAACAAAACTACCCCAATTATTTCCTGCAGAGAAGAAAATTTCATTTTACATGCGCAGTTATAACGTACAGTTTATAGAGGGTGTTTCAGGAGGAAAGGTCAATACTTCGGGAGGTGATAGTATCGGTCATTGTGAGAAAAAAGTTCATATGAACATGTGTCTAATTCTGAATGGTTACGGAGATAGAGCTGTTTGAATCTGATGCGCGCTCAGCTTTTCCTTCCCCTTCCCTCCCCTATAACCTTGAACCATGTAAGCTGTAATGTAAGCATGTAACATAAGCCAGTCGACAGCTGACTGTTGTGAGTGACATTTGTTTGGTGTTTGAAGCAGTGTTAAGAATACCACACACCTTCACACATGCCGAATATGCAGATATGGTGTATTTCTACGGTTTTTGCGATGGAAGTGCAACAGCTGCTGTTGCAGAATACCGTCGACGGTTTCCGGACCGCAGAATTCCGGATCGAAGAGTGTTTACCAGGGTTTTCAACACATTGCGTGAGATTGGTATACTTCCCAGCGCTCATGTTTCATCTGAACATGAAGGGGAACAAGATGTGGATGAAGTGGAAAACATTCTTCAGTTGGTAGAGCGTAGTCTTACTACTAGTTCACGAAGAATTTCTACACGTCTCGGTGTATCACACACAAGAGTATGGCGAACATTACGTGAGGAAGGCTTGCATCCATATCATGGACAGTGTGAACAACACCTTCAACCAGGAGACGCTGCCATGCGACTGGAATTTTGTCATTGGGTAAATGCTAATCGCCGATTGCTTCGATTAATACTGTTCACCGATGAAGCTACTTTCACCCGTGACGGTATCAACAACACTCGTAACTCTCATCGGTAGTCAGACGAAAATCCAAATGCCACTGTGGAAACAAATTTTCAACATCGCTTCTCTGCCAATATGTGGTGCGGTATCATCGATGATCAGCTGATTGGCCCTGTTACTTTAGAGAATCGTCTTACAGGACAAAGTTACCTAGAATTTCTGCAAAATGAATTGTCAGGACTATTGGAGGATGTTCCTTTGGCTACACGCGCTGGTATGTACTTCAGCATGACAGAGCTCCTCCACATTCTACCCGTCTGGTGATGCAATACCTAAATCAAACTTTCCCTGGTCGATGGATCGGCCGCGGTGGTCCCATTCAATGGCCACCATTCAAAATACCAATGTTTAAACATTAAATGTTAGAAACAGTAATTGGTTTCTCTTTCTTGATTACCATTAACAAGCTTTTGTATTTGTAGATTCAAACAGCTCTATCTCCGTAACCATTCAGAATTAGACACATGTTCATATGAACTTTTTTTTCACAATGACCGATACTATCACCACCCGAAGTATTGACCTTTCGTCCTGAAACACCCTGTATACTGTATATAAGATATAATTTTTATAAACGCTCGTGATTTTCTATATACTGTATATACATATATGCGTTCCACCCATTGGTTAAACAAAGAAAAATCATTATGTTGCATACAATATGATATAAATGCAGAATATTTAAATATAATTTCAATAATTTAATTTTTAATAAATGCTTTTATTTTTGTTTTCACTCCATTCGAGCTAAATTTTAATGACAAAATATTCTCACTTTGTAGAATATAAATACTGGGTGATCCAGATAAATGGGACCCATAAAAAAAGCCAAATATTCTTAATATTTAATTCCTTTCATAAAAACTATATATCATTCGAAAGAGTAGAGTTACAAGTTTATTATGAAGTATTTATTTTTTTAAAATGACTCCTTTCAAATGTGCTCCATTAGTTGCCAAGCATTCCAGTGTTCTCGCTTGTAAGTTCTGCATCACTTTTGCAAGAGTGTGCGGTGGTATGGCCTGTATCTCATTTGTGATGGCGGCCTTCAATTCTTGCAAGGTCGTTGGGTTATTTCTGTAGACCCTACTATTTAAATATCCCCAGAGATAATAATCTAAGGGAGAAAAATCCGGAGACCTTGCGGGCCATTCAACGTCTCCAAATCTTGAGATTAACCTGCCTGGAAACGTTTGACGCAAAACTGCCATGCAGTTCCTCGTGGTATGGCAGGTAGCTCCGTCTTGTTGGAACCAGTGGTTTTCTAGACAAAGATCTCTTAATTTAGGAATAAGGAAATCGGTCAACATTTTTTCGTAGCGATCACCATTTACAGTGACCGTGTTTCCGGTGGAATCCTCGAAAAAGTACGGCCCTATGCTCTGAGATGCAGTAAGACCACACCAAACAGTTACACGCTGACTATGCAACGGGACTTCGGTAATATTCAATGGATTTTCTGTTGCCCAGAAACGACAATTTTGTTTGTTTACAGTTCCATTCAAGTGAAAATGGGCTTCGTCTGACATAATCAAAGTTGCTAGAAAATTGGTGGTCATTTACCTTCTGTTGGATCCATTGACAGAATTGTCGTCTTCGTGCGAAATCTCCATCGTTTAGTTGTTGCACTGTTTGAATTTTATATGGAAAGAGCATTAAATTTTCCTTGAATATACGGTGTGTTGTTCCATATCCAACTCATAACAGCTGAGAAGCACGTCTGATGCTTATGTTAGGATTATCCTGTACAATTTCATGAGTTCTGTTAATGATCTCGTCTATCCTTGCTGTGCGCACTCTTCCAGTTGGTTTTCTTTTTCCAATGCTGCCAGTTAGGGAAAAATTTCTGACACACCGACGGATTACTTTCTTAGAAGGTGATTTTGACATCTGAAAATTTGTCTTGAAAGATCTTTGAGCTGAAACTACACTTCTTCCATGCTAATAATATTGCTCAGTTATGAAACGCAGCTGTTCCACAGTCCATGCAGTCATCTTGAAGGGTTAGTTTTAACTAACACTTTTATTTTGTTTTGTATCTTATCTTCTTGTATTGTCAAAACCTATACAATCCTGTACAAACTTGTAACTATCCTCTTTCGAATGATGCGTATGATTTTATAAAAGGACTTATACTTTGAGTTACAGGGGTTTCTTTTGGGTCCCATTTCTCTGGATCACCCTTTATTATACGAGTATATAAAATCTCTTTATATCATGGTATACTTTTTATATGAAATATATAAAGATTTTTTAATAATTTTATATTAATCTCAACATAACTTAAAGACTGATGTTCCCATTCAAGGCCTCTGTAATAAAAATGTAAGCAACTTTACACCTAAAAATGTGGCAAACTGTCCATGGAATTCACAAGGAATGAAATTATGAAATTAAGAAATTTTAAAATAATTTTGCTACCAAATTGTTGACTATACAGTTTTAAAAGGTACTTCCATTGATTTGAAAGGGGTAGTATGGGTGCAAAATGGACGAGTGCAATGCAATTGCAAATGTTGCAAAATGTTGCAAGAGTGCCAAACCCCCTTTGTTGCAAGGCACCCATAGTGCCACCCTCTACCCCTTTGTTGCAAGGCACACATACTGCCAACCCTCTACCAGTTGTTGCAAGGCAGCCCTAAATGGGGGAGGGGGTTGCTGCAAGAGCAACAAGGGGTTATGCAACTTGGAGACGGAGTTACACCCCAAGTTGTAATGAACCCCCGCTGGGGGAGACCTCTTTGGGGGATAAGTTGGGACGGCCTCAATCCCCAAAGAGGTATACCTAACCTAAGAGAGAGGAGAGAGAGGAGAAGTGTTCGCTTGACAGGAGCCGCCAAGCGCAAATTAAGACTTCAGCCGAGCGGCCGTTGCCGTATATTGCCCCTAATCAGCCAGTCGGCTTAATCAGCCAGTGCCTCTAGGCATCATCAGCCAGTTGGCACAGTGTATACTTCGTTTGGCAGGTACACAGCCGTCTATACGCCCATTACGTTTATATGCGTCGGGCGACCGCGTTAAACTGTAAGTCTAAGGTGGAGTGGAGACGGGCTCGAGAACCGGCGGCGGCGCGTCCTTCCGCGGTTGCTAGCCAGGTGCCCTAATGATCAGTGTTAAACCGTAGGTCTAAGGTGGGGTGAAAACATCCTTCCACGGTTCGTAGGGACAACCAGGGAATCCCGTTATTTCTCTCTCTCTCTCTCATATACTCACACACACATATATATATATATATATACATCCCCGTTTAAAAGTAGGTCTAAGGTGGAGTGTAAAGCTTGATCTTCACTAAAATGAACAATTCGGACGGAAAGAAAAGGCGTGGCTATATATGTACAATTCCGGAAAAAAGTTCATCTAAAAATTCGTGTAAACATCTTTCCACGTTTCTCTCTCTCTCATATATATATATATATATATATATATATATATACTTCCCCGTCTAAAAGTAGGTCTAAGGTGGAGTGTAAAGATTGACATTCGCCAGAATGAACAATTCTGGCGGAAAGCAAAGGCGTGCCTGTATATGTAAAATTCGGGAAAAAATTCATCTAAAAATTCGTGTAAGCATGTTTGTCAAACTGCATTAATTATCTCACTCTCCGTCTGACTTAAGTCTAATATTACGGTCTTTTTCATCTGTAACAATTAAAACAGGACAAATGCTGCACGTAGCATTAAAATGTGCAGCACAAATAATTAGAAAGGGAATATGGTAAAGGAAGGAAAAAGGTGGAAGCGATATAAGCAAACATCTAATTAAACGATGTACTTAGCTGAACAATAGAAGGACATAAATATTTATGGAAAATAATAATATATATATATATATATATATATAATTGTATTAAACATCGTTCTGAAAATTGCGGACTTTGGCGGAAGCCGTAGATAACTTCGAATTAAAAATCCAGTAAATAAGCTTCTTTCCGCAGGAGTTTATTTCGAGATCATAAAGATTAAAACTTCATCAGCAATTGATTGGTCGTTTAGTGTATCTCTCAAACATACGCGAATTGTACCAAATATATCTCTGCTAATCATAGTTTTTCTTGTCTTTCTATAACAACAACAAAAATTTTTTATTACGGGCTATAAACACCCTACCATTCTGAACTTTTCTCATACATATATATAATATATATATATATATACACACATGTTGTTTATCATTAAATTATACAGCCCAGCGTCGGGTCAATCTTATTTCCATTCTCTCGAGATCGTAAACTTTGGGCTAATTACCAGCACGCAGCTGTTATTTTTAAATATATTTATTATATCGTGGAAATTTTACAGCGGCTTTCTTCATGGATAATTAACAATCTTCCACTTTTATGTTTCATCCATCATAAAACGTTTCACATTCCAACCTCAACTCTCTCTCTCTCTCTCTCTCTCTCTCTCTCTCTCTCTCTCTCTCTCTCTCTCTCGGTCGAATACAAGATAAAAAACAAAGCGTTTCTCTTCTCTACACGAATGGGGATATCTGACACGGCCCAGTTTTCAAGGGGCAACCAACCACAGCCCTGTGGGCGGATCCCAGGACCTCTGTTTGGCCGCTATGCAGGCCTACGCGTCAAGCGCCGCCCAAAATCAAAATTCACCGCTAGCCAATAGGAAGCTAACGATTGTGTTTTGTGCGTTGGTCACAAGCCCCCTTTATAAAAGGGGGCATTTCATCTCAGAGCCTAAGTTCGTATGTTTTTTTGCTTATTGCTTTTCAAATATATACTATGAGTCAGTTATCGTTGTACAGTTCTCCGGAATTGATTGAAGATAAAGACTTTTATGCTCACGCAACGCTTCTAATTTGCAGAGCTATAGATCGGGGGGAGCTTTTATCAACCCAGAGTGTTACGGAAAATTGTGACGAAATACCGGATCCGGTCAATGAAGACGCTGTTGAAATGTAAGTAACTTATAAGTGTTTAACCTAGCTTTATTCTGAGTTTTCCTACAAAGGAAAATTAATCCCAGGAGTCTTTCTTGTTTATAACAATATAGTCTAGCGCAATAAACGCTTTTCAAAAATATTTTAATTCTCTGTTTCCTTCGGGTTATTTCGGTATATATATATATATATATATATATATATATATATATACAGGGTGAGTCAAAAGTAGCGCCCGATTTCTGTCAGTTGATTGTTTGTTTGCCATTTGTATTACAGTGTACAAGAAGGTAGAAATAAATGAATGACATGTTTATCTAACCATTTATTCGGGGGAAAATTATTACGGAATTGTACCAAGCTGTTTTACTTGCAATTTTCAAAGTGCCCTCCCTCGTGATCGATGCACAATTGCAGCCGAGCAGGCACAGAGTGGCACACACGCCTGCAGAGTTCGATATCAATTTCCTCAAACTTTGCAGTAATTTGAGCATTCAATTCCTGAATGGTACGAGGCTTTTCACGATAAACAAGGTCTTTCATGAGCCCCCAAAGAAAGAAATCTGGAGGTGTAAGGTCTGGGGAGCGTGCCGGCCACTCGATCGGACCGCGGCGGCCGATCCACTTTCCGGGAAAGTTTTCATCAAGCCACTGACGAACATGACGTCCATAATGAGGTGGAGCTCCATCTTGCTGGAAATAACAGTCCTGATCTTGTACCCTGGGCCAAAAGAAGGTTTGCAGCATATCCAGGTAAATTTCTGCAGTGACAGATCCCTCAAACAAAAAGGGTCCAATTATCCCTAATGGAGATATGGCTGCCCAAACTGTCACGCCAGGTAAATTTACCTCCTTCTCAACTGTCACTCTTGGGTTCTACGCAGCCCAGTAGACACAATTGTGTCTGTTAATTGTGCCGTTAAGCTTAAAACATGCCTCATCTGACCACCAGATGTTGTCTAGCATTGTGTCCTCTTCGTCAAGTTTAGCTAAGAACTCTTCGCAAAATTGAAGACGGCGGTCGTCATCTCCATCATGAAGGGCATGCAGTAAGCGTGGAATGTAAGGTTTCCATTTTTTCTGGTGAAGGATACGGATAACACTTGATTGGCTCACTTCTAACTCTGCAGATAAACGGCGAGTTGACTTTTGCGGAATTTGTTCCAGTCTCCTGATGGCTTCTTCAGCCTTAGCTACATTCGTTGCCATTTTCGGACGACCGGACTTCTTTGCAGTGGCTACCGACCCTGTTGCTTCAAATTTCTCGACAATCAATCGTATGTTTCTTCCCTGGGGTGGGTTAATATCGAATTTCTGTGCCAAACGGCGTGCCGCCATCGTTGGTTGTTCATTACATTTGTAGTAATGTTTCACGGCCGCAATGCGTTGATTCATTGAGGGGTAATTCATGGTTCAATTTGGTGCAAATTCAGTAACTTTCCAAACTCTCAGCAATAACCTGCAAAACAAAAACAAAAATAAATAAACTAAGAAAATTAATAATCTGCAAGACAATTATTAACAACATGACTTCCCAGAAAGAATCTGACAGCAGAAAAAACAGAAATCGGGAGATACTTTTGACTCACCCTGTATATATATGGTGTGTTTTTATTAGTACATTTCTTGTACAGGTACGATTTTAGAAATATTAAAAACTTACAATAGAAATATTAAAACTATTAAAATTTTGCTGCGGGTTCGAGACCCGTTGCAGGCAGATGGAGCATAGCACACCCAGCTAATCTTACTTTTGAAAACTGTCAGGATATCTGCTTATGGTTACAATTTGTTGTTAGTCTAACGAAAAAATTAATCCCATCATGTTTTTAATTATTGTCTGTTTCCATCGTGATTATTTCGGCATATATATATATATATATATATATATATATATATATATATATATGGTGGAGCTTTAATAATATTTTTCTCGATAATTCAGCACCGCAGTAGGATTTTTAAATTACCAAAACTCTTAAGAATTATTTGCATTTAAATTCGTGGCATTTCTCAGGAATCGTGCGGGTAAGCTTCAACTTCATATCCACCCGTTCATAAGCAGTTTCTCCTGGAATGAGAAATCTGTATGAAGACGTCCAAAACATTCATATATCTTTTTTTTAGATTTTTAAAATTTATCCTTTACTCCATTTTCATCTTTAGTATGGTAATACCCCTCGGCGGTTAAAAAGGTCTCCTTCGCTTCTTTTGAAAAGTTGAGGACATTTTCCAGATAGGCTCGTAGGTGGTAGTACCCCGTTCCTGCCGAGATGTTAACATGGTTTAAACACCCTTCACACTGGCTGAATACGGAGTGTAAAAATTTGGTTTCAGTGTAGGCGGAGTAACTATCATCGCAGTCCGTTCCATCAGAATGGGCTATACGCAGTTTAGCGTACATGTGCATGCAGCTCGGGTCAAAAAAGTAAGGGCCTGAGCTGGGTATCATGAATTCTATTGGGGCACTGGGAGAACTAATTGTGTTTAATGGGTTAATTGTAATAAAGTCGCTATGCTCAATAGAGACCTGAGTGGGGAGCATATCATAGAGGGACAGTTCCGATTTACAGCATTGTTAACTGCACGGATGGATGAAACACGCCATGACTAGTCAGAAATAATGCCACCTCCCTCGACAAGTATCAGTCAGCCTATGATTCGTGAGAGTAGTGTCCTCAGCTTATATCATTTAAAAAAATGATCAGCCATAGGTTTCATACGCTTAGGTCACTTGTTTTTTGATTTCCTTTTACGTTTAGCGCCACGTGATGGTAACATCTTCTTCCTGGCAGATCTCTTCTTTTTCGCCACCACGCATTTTTCTCTTTGCATCCTTGATGATTTCGTCCAGTGTACGTTTTAAATGTTTTCTTAGAGGTTCTTTAGGCTTATTTCTACCCATTTTGTCTTGTGCCGCGTTAAAACCTGTTTGTAACGCCTTCCGCCCTAGGTACCTGGCACCCCTCTTCAACAGTGGGACAGCGGTGCGTAGTATGGATTAAAGAATAGATCCAAGCCCACTCCCACGCTGGTATCTCACGCCTCGGTAGACTATGAATGGTCTTCGAGTCATTATAAACGGCGAAAGTGTAGTGTCACTGTTAAGCTCCCATCACCGAATGGGAAATTTTATCCCTCAATCGTTCTTATATATATCGAGATGTTGGTTAATAGATTAGTCGCAACATTCACATAATTGGGCTTGTCATATGTAATGCTCAAACTTTTCCCTCTATGGTTGGGGATGTATGCAATGCGCAGTAGGCGCACCTGGGTGTCCCCAACAAATTGGTGCTCTACAATATTTCTCTAAATATAGCACATGTCTGGGAGCGGAGAGCTTTCACCCAATTTCTCCATCTTCAATTGATACATTAAGCTGGGAAAAGTTATGCTGTGCCTCATCAAAGGCATCTCTTTCGAAAGCTGCGCTATATCGGCCCTCAGCCACAATTGTGAACAGCTCTTTATCTTTAATATTTCTACTAAGCGTTGACTTTAACTTCAGCGTGCATGTAGGCTAGGGTGGAGTGAAAATGGCCCAAAATTTTTTTTGTGAATTTTAACTTACTTGAGGTTTTAAAAGTTGCCAATGGACTAATAGAACAATATGCAAAAACGTTTATTAAAATCAGACAATCTTTTGATCGACCACCAGACGTTATAAGTACAATAATATGCGATTTTACACAAAAATACCTAAAATACGAGTAAACATCAGACTATATATTTTTAGTTATTTTGGCACACTATTATGCTAACGATAGAGTCTGAGTTATGCATGCATGGTTAATTCAGAATTGATAGTCACGTTTAGACTCAAGTTTCGGCATAAGCTGCCGAGAAGCGACGCGAGCCCGAATAAATCCATGGCGGGACGTCTCGCCACACACAGCGGCTGAAGCTTCGGTAACTAGGTTCACGCATCTTTCCACCGCCTGTGTGTGACAAGGGAAGCGAGGGAAGAGGACACTTGGTGAAATTTGAGCAGATCATGTCGTTCAATTCGTTGTCCGTCATATCCATCGTAACAGGAGGCTCCGTCACGGTCAAAGTCTGCCAATCGACCATGTCCTGGTATTCGGTCGCGTCGAGGTTGAGCGGTGGCACTCGAAACCTGCGGATTTTGTTTGCAGACACATGTGATCTTGCCTTCATGATTCTTCTGAGTCCGAGTTCCCTTATATGTGTTCGCTCATCTGTGATCATGGCTAATAGCAAGTTCTCGGGGTGTCCGCAGAAGCCGTTTCGCCGAATCACCGGGTCGACGACTTTCTTTAGAGAGGAGCTGAGGTACCGTGTTCTCACCATCATCCCGTGCAGATGTTTGGCTCCATCTTTGCATGATGGCTGCGTCTTGATGGCGAGCCATGTTGGGGCGTAGACCCTGATGATAAATGTGACAAGAGTTTTGATGTTGTTGGATGGTGCATCGAGGCCAACATAGAGGCGGAGGATTCTGTTGGCAGTTGTCAACCATCGCGAGTGGTTCAATGGTCCCGGTTTTCGCAATGCTAGATCACAGGGACAGTGTCCTTCACTGACAGCTTGACACATCTGCCACAGGTACTGCTGGTCAGTGCTCAGGTCCTTTACGTCAACATGCGGCAGTGGCTGTAATGGAGATATAGGTTCATACGATGTTATATGGAGTTCCGTGCATGCTGTGAGAGATTTCCCTATCGGTCCTGAGAAGCACTTAGGTCCTGTAGTTGCTCCATCTAAATGCTGAAACAGGTGTCGCAGGGGGAGCTCGTTAGCATGTAATAAGCACACGAGCCATTGCAGCGGTTTTTGTAGTAATTCCTCAAGCTGCCGAATAACTCCGCCATTATGTCCAGTGTTGACAGCGGTTCCGTCGCATCCGACGACTTTCACACTGTCGAGATCCACACTTCGCGCAGCCAAGCATTCAAAGATTACTTTGGAAATCGCCTTGCTTGATCCACTTGACGGCGTCACGTGGCCAAAGTACGATGAACCTGGTTCACAAATAATGCTGACGTGCTCTTCTGTATCTCTGTCCCGGTGGCCATGTCCTGCGGCGTCTCGTACATTTTTCATCGTCCTATCCTTTCGACCGTCGAAGTACAATCCAGGCAAGTCTGTCATACTGCTGTCTAGTTTTGTCAGTTCTTGACGAGTTCTACTTCTTTCTCGGCGAATTTTACTACGATCAATGACTTTGGAGGTGTCATTTGTAGACACAATTCCAATGTCTTGTAGCACGGATGAGGCAATAACGGCTGCTGCTCGATCTGAGACGCCCGTTCTATCGCACGCTTTAGCCAAACATGGTAATCGTACAGTCATCGTCATTCTTTGACGTTTACTCTCCAGTGTCGATAGATCAGGTTTACAGTGTGACTTAGATAGGGTGTATTCTTCGTCGCTGTTGTCGGTGTCGTCGTCCTTGTCTTCCTCGTTGTAGCTTCCAGAATTGCATTGCTGCTTCGATTGTTCTTGGTGAATGCTGTGTCTTCTCGATTCACAGACTTTCCTGGATATTTTCTTCTGTAGCTTTGTTGTTCCACCAAATCGATGCCTCCTATAATCATCTTTCTGGCTCCTCTCTGGTCCTCTAGAAACTTTCTTTCTTTGAGTGGTACTTTGTCCGCTCTTTCGCACTTACAGCTCATGACGAAATCTACACATTTGCATTTGCTAATGTCGAAGAGTTTATCTGCGTCTTCTCTGAACTGTTCAAGTTGTTGCTTGTAGTTGTCGTTGTCCTTCCGAGCCTTGTATGGTTTCAAGATTTTCTTGTATTTCTCGTTGTACGGTCTGAGCGTTTCAATCACTCATCCGTGCGTCACGGTCGGAAGAGACGCTTTCTCCCAAACAAGTTCAACATCAACGCAAACTTTTTTTGATACTTCGGCGAACGGTGGATATTTGTTATTCTTCGTTGTCAGCTGTTGTCTTGTATGGATGTAAGCCTTCATAACATCAGCGTAGGTGGGAAGAACATTTGTGGGTATCTCGCGTGGCGCGCCAAAAATCACACATGCCGCCTTCTCCCTCGTAATAATTTCCATTCTGAAAAAAAAAAACAATTATTATAAATTGTAAGCAATGTAAGACTATTAAAGAATTTCTGCAAGAAAAAGAAATATCAAATTAATACTGTCACACTCACTTGTCAAACACCTATAAACAGATATCAATATGTAATTAACTTACTTTTAATATCAAGTTTCACGAAAAAATGATGATAACAGCACAAATAACCTTCAATTCTCACTGCCACATGTGCACTGAGCTTGGCGGAGCAGCCGCGCTTTGCATATTACTCACTCTCCCCCCACTCCCAATCTCCCATCCCCTCTGACTCACGGACTGCATATGTTATCGCACCAAATCACTACCATCACTGAAACTAGCATTAAATCAATGTATGGTTAACTAAACTCTTTCTTATCTCACTTACTCACATCAGCTCTAATAATTTGGCCACCCTCTGTAATTGCCATTAATTTACATTCCACACATGTTGTAATCTTAAATGTCAACCTCAAGTATGCAATAACACAGTCTACAGCAAACTAAGCTGTTAATTATTTGCATAAACATGGATGAAAGACCAGCATCTTGGATGACTCCTGATGGGCAAAGCGATCGTTAAAACATGAAATATGCCATATATTAAAATCGCTGGTGGTCAATCAAGCAATGCTTCAATTGTATTATAATTTCACATGCTTGTTTCTAAAGCCCATTGGCAACTTTTCCACACTCAAGTAAATTAAAAATCCAAAAATGATATTTTCACTCCACCTTAATGTAGGCGTGTCTATTTTTACGACTTCAAAAAGTTAATCGTATGTCAGGTACGACCTTTCAAGACTCTTGTTTAACCCCGTCACAATGTCCATGACTGTATCATAATGCCCGATTCCTAGCGATACATTTATGCTATAGTACAGTTCCTCACCGAACACGACTGAACGCATAGTATTGTCTAAGGTTATGCCTAATTTTTCGCACTCATCGAATCTTCTAATGATCAGAAATATGATTGGCTCATTTTCAAGAGTAATAAATTTGGTGGCTAACTGGAGTTCGCATAACCCCACCTCATACGAATCACGCTCCAATTCAATGGGTCCCTGGAGTTCTGTCACAAAGTTGGCCAGTGTGTTGTTAGGATGTACAGACAGAGAAGAAGGGGACGGGAGTGTGACATAGAAGTGGCTAGGCTCCATGTTGCATACTAATTAAGCTTCATTATTGCAGCAGCTTTTATATAGGTGTTGAAGCTTTCTGGTAACCCAGCCATTTCACCAGGCACATTTCTCTCTTTCCTGAACTTTTGCTGCCTAAAATTTTTCAATTTTAAACAAACTTTTTCCTAAATTAAATGTCACTTTCTGCACGTCCTCGCGGTAAAAGCCTCCAGCGATTTCTTCCCCATTCAAATTTTCAACGTAATACATCATTATCTCATCTTTAGGTCTTATATCACGAACTTTAAAAATCTCAAGTGTCCATCCTTGCTCAAATCTCTTCGGGAACTTATTTCCCGAACGTGATAGCCTTACATAAGCATTGATTTTGAAATGTGTAGAGTGTGGTGGTGGTGGTGTTCGATATCTTCTTACCTCTGGCAGCGCACCTCTTTCTAAAACTTCGTAAGGCGTTGTGCCAATTGTACGATGGTGTGAACGGTTGTATGATGAAGCCAATGAACCGAGAACGTTTATATATTTGTATGTATTTTTATGTGTAAAATAGCGATGCATGCGCTCCTTTATGGTACGTTGAACTCTTTCAGCTAAAGAGGCCTTATGTATAGAACTGCTAGTGTAGTAACTGATATTAAACTCTGTCAGCATGTTCTGAAAAGCGCGACCTTTAAATTTTTTCCCCATATCCATACAAAAATAGCCAGGAACCCTGTTTTCTTTCAACATCAGCGTTTTGGTGGCATTAGCAACTGTTTCAGTGATTTATTTTTCAGGGGAATTAGTCACAGATATCTAGAGAATACATCTATTATGAATAGAATGTAGCAGTAACCATCGTTATACAGTGAATATCTTTGCATGTCTGTTAAATCCGCTGGCCAAATAGAGTCAATCGAAGCAGCTGTTGTTTTGGCCGTTTTAAACCTTTTTCTCACCGGTTTATGAAGTGTATAAGCATCCTTTTCCCGCAAAAATCTCTCATCATCTTTTTTCCTTACACCGTAAACACCTCTGTAGAGTCAATTAACGCCACTATAGGAGGCGGGTTAGAAATGTCATGAGAGCGTTTACTTAATATGTCAGCCATTTGCGTATTTTAGAGACACGTGGATAAGGCTGGCCGTTTGTTCTCTTCTTTCTCCTCTTCAGAGAAGCTGCTGCTGGGAGCGATGGCGTACTCAGTTGTGACACATGCGAGACTTGATCCAAGTCTTTTAACCTATTCAGATTACCTATCAATGTTTTGGGGACATTTATTTGTTGTAGTCTTGCTTTAATATGCTTCCATCCTGTTGGCGAAGGTCTGTCCCACTTTCTCACCAGATCATGAACAATATCAACGATATTGGATCCTTGTACCCTTGTTCCTTCAACAATGGCCTCGCCTGTATCGGTCCACTGTATGATGGGGTCCTCACTCAATAGATTATAAAGACTTAAGCCGTTATACCTCATTGTATGTTGGAGGCTGTTTTTCAGCACATGTTCGATGTGTTGTGTTCCGTTGTTCTTTGGTTGGTCATCTCTAACGTCGGGGCCAGGTCTTGTGTCGCCATGCTCAGCACTACTCGCGCTGTGCCTAATAACCACAGGGAGCTCTGTCGGATTCTTATAATCCTCGTACTCATGAAGAAATTTCTGCAAAGCTTCTTGGTACAAGATCCTTTTCTCATCAGGTGACTTTTCACTGTTTAATAGGGGTAGGAACTCGCTTTCCATTTTTTTAAGCCTACTTTTACGGGGTTCTAGAGCCGTGTCTGGAGTCTTTGAACTTTGCAATGAAGCATACACCTCATGCGGACTCACAACCACCTTCTTCATTATATTAATCTAGTCAGTAAAGGACCCAAAACTGAAAATAAGATGGGTAGGAATGATCCTCCTCTTTGTACAATAATGCGCTTTTTCTTACCCACAGTTTGACTTTTATGAGCGAGCGCTCGTATTATGTTCTTATAACGACGTAAGCAATCCTTCTGAGAGGGTTTCATTGGCATATTACATTTTATAACATTAAGACACATTTCACAGATGCATTTTAAAAAGTCAGAGTCGATATTTTTAACAAACATCTGTTGCAGTGCCCGGGGTAATCGTTGATAGATTTTTATTAATTCACGGTATTTCTTTAGCCTATTTGTCACTCTGGAATATACACCGTTTCAGGTTCGCTTTGGAATATATTCGTTCTTAGAAGCACTCTAGACGTGCTTCGCGGGTGAAGGTCACAAAGCATATCTCCATAACACTGGTTTGTGGCCTCTTTATAAACCTCCAAAAACTCCTTACGCTGATTCGGGAACATTTGATTGGCTAATACCCCAAATTTGTGATACATCTCTACGCTGCTCGAATAAGACTAGATATTGTGTATTTAACGACACATCGCGCATTTATCTATTTTTGAAAAATAGTTTCTGATTGATGAAGAACACGCTTATGTTAAGATGGTGGGAGAACACTGTAAATGTCTCGGCAAACGTTTCATCCATCTCCAACATGAGATCGTCAATTACAATGACTGTATATTCATTTCCCTTTAACGAATTAACATGATAGACCCCCTTGTGGAACAAGATTTCATCTTGGTACTCGTTGAACACTGACTGATACGTCGAACAGCACCATATGACTTTATGCACAAATTTTGAGAACATCTCTCACTTTTCTTTAATGATTTTAAGCATAAACACAGTTTTACCACATCCTGTAGGTCCAGTTATAATACATGTGGATGGGCTCGTGAACCTGAATTTTTCTACAGAATCCATTTCTAACACGTCACACCCCTAAGTGGGCCATTTAAAAAATATTACAGATTTTGAGTGCTGCTCCTTATATTTTGTTTTCTTCCACTGAACCATGAATGACGACGAGGTAAAGCACCCCATCATCGATATCACAGACGAACCCGTTGACCGTGCAGCTACAGAATCCATCCCCGCTGACGAATCCTCACCAGTGATACCTGTAGCATGCGCCAGTTCAAAGCGGAGGCATGATGAATAGGGTGGATCGATTTTACATTTCTTTCGATTTCCATATTCTAATAGAGACAAAAACTTGCGCATGCATGGAAAATAGCCTCTGCAAAATCTTAGCTTAATAGGTAATCATCTTCTGCCCCCGGCAGAGCGATGAAAATCATATTTTAGTGGTCAAAAACGTATTTTTCTTATAATTTTTAAAATATTTCAATATGCATCAAAATTATTCCTAATAACTATAAAGTCGATGAAAAAGACCTCATATGATCGTTTTTCCAAGCGCGTTGTCCTACGTTAATATCTTTTGCCCCCGGCAACAACGTCAAATGTTGAAAAAATAGGTAATTTATATACATATTTTCAGATCGGCTCTTTGTCTTAAATAATGCATTTATATATTTCCCATAGCATTTATATCGTTGCTTAGGAATGAAATAACACACACGCAAAATTTTATGACTCTAGGCTAGGGTTTAAAGGTCATCTCTGGTGAGTGCTGCCAGCAGCAGCAGCAGCAGACTAACAATATTAGCACCGACGACATTGTGGCTATCGGCTGTGATGGTACCGCAGTGAACACGGGTCGAAAGGGTGGAGCCATTCGTATGATTGAAATGAAACTACAAAGGCCAGTTCAGTGGATCATATGCCTATTACACGGTAATGAATTATCACTGCGACACCTCATTCAAGACTTGGACGGCAAAACAACTGGGCCAATGGGCTTTACTGGACCAGTTGGAAAACAACTGAACGACTGCGAAAAACTTCCAATTACAGAATTCGATGCCATTCCATCTCCCGACATTGATATAGATGATGCCGAGTTGAGCACTGACCAAAATATTTGTTAGGCATCTACAGAGCAGTGTCGAGCGGTAGCTGCTCTTCAGCTCTCGCGGCTCGAAATCCAGGTAAGATGGCGCATTCCAGGTGGCTGACAACAGCAAATAGATTTCTGCGCCTCTATGTTTCAACCAGTGAACCCTCCAGCACCTTCAACGAAATTGTGCGATTCATTATGACAGTTTACGCACCAATTTGGTTTAAGATAAAGAAAAACTCCAGTTTCACTGAGGGCGCAAAACATTTTTTCGAAATGATGCGTCTCTCTCAGACCATGCCTCAAAGATCTAAGACAATCGCCAACAAAGTCCTCCGTAGAAATTCTTTCTTTGCTCACCCAGAAAATATTTTGATCTCCATGCTACATGCCGATGAGCAACACATAAGAGAATTGGGATGGAGAAGAATATTAAAAGCACGATCAAAACAATCACCAGCGGGGGAAATTCGAGCCTTCGCCATGCCTGAGCTGCTCTACGATAGTCAAAACTATTACGAAATGATCAACTGGCAAACGGCTGAGGTGACCGAACCCCCCGTTACAAAAACAATACCTGATACTCGAATAAAAGAGTTTGTTGAGACGGGAGACCAGCCTGATGGACTAATCCCACTATTCCCTTGTCATACTCAAGCGGTCGAGAGACTCATCAAATTAGTAACCGAAGCCTCTGCCAGTGTAAGTGGAATAGAAGAGAGGGACGGATTCATCCGCTCCCGTCTTCACTCCCGAACAAAAATTCCACGATTTGATTCTAAGAAAGATTACTGTATGTAAATCGACATGCAGCCAAAGGAAGGGTGGTTGGGGCTGGATAGGGTGGAACTCGACGTACAGCCACCTCCTCGTGGTGAGTTCTGGGTTGCTAATTTTATAAAATTAGCAAGCGAGGAGCTGTACTTAGTACTTATCGTACTTATAACATCGCATTAACGTAATTATAATCCACATTTAGACTTTTCTCGGGGACAGAAGATATTACTCTAGAGTCATAAAATTTTGCGTGTGTGTTATTTCATGCCTAAGCAACGATATAAATGCTATGGGAAATATATAAATGCATTATTTAAGACAAAGAGCCGATCTGAAAATATGTATATAAATTACCTATTTTTTCAACATTTGACGTTGTTCCCGGGGGCAAAAGATATTAACGTAGGACAACGCGCTTGGAAAAACGATCATATGAGGTCTTTTTCATCGACTTTATAGTTATTAGGAATAATTTTGATGCATATTGAAATATTTTAAAAATTATAAGAAAAATACGTTTTTGACTACTAAAATATGATTTTCATCGCTCTGCCGGGGGCAGAAGATGATTACCTATTAAGCTAAGAGTTTGCAGAGGCTATTTTCTCATGAATGCGCAAGTGTTTGTCTCTATTAGAATATGGAAATCGAAAAACATGTAAAATCGATCCACCCTAATTGATGAAGAACCCACCACGTCAGGTATAAAGCGCGCCATGGTTGAGCCTGTTGCTAGACCACCAGTAATAGAGCCCCAAATTTCTACATCTTACGACACAACCCTCATAATGTACCTTCCTCAAATATACCCCCTTGTTCCTGTTCAATTCCGGGTACTTCCTCCACAGCAGCTTCTCGTTCTGTTGAGGATGGCATAACATTTGAGTTGGTGCGCACCGAAACCTCCACCCTGGCCTTGACTAGAAATCGGTATTTAGTTAGGGTTGATCCTAGATCCATGTATAGCAATGGTGTTGAACACGGACTACGGCGCATAGTTGAACGTATCCCTTCAGGACCGGGATGAACGTGAAGTCAGGACGAGGCTGTCCTTCGGATTCGGGTCAGATGATGGAGATGGAGATGAATTTTGGGTAATAATACCGTTCAGACGGTTGGCAGCTGAAGATATAGAGTATATTTTAGGCCGTATAATGCAGGCCTCTCAAAGTACTGTAGTATAGCCTTCAATATGGATAACTTCACGGTAAATATTGACCGAGTATTCCGTGTTGCGGGTCATAGTGCCACACCCTATACTCTTATCTTCAATTCTCAGGGTATTTATAGACGGCATATAAATGCCGATCATGGTTGCGGCTTTATAGCAGTAGTCTTGGCCCGTATGTTTACTGTACTAAATACACGGGTCAAAAACATTTGGTTGCCTACGGTAGTGGAGCGTGCCCGTAAACTAGCTGTACATTGTAAACTTGAATTTGAGTGTAATATGGGTCCTGAAGAGCTGAGAAGGGTAGATCAGGAAATGAATGTTCGTATAGTTGTATTTGGAATGGATGATCGTCGTAGGACTGTATGTTTTTAAAAGCAGCGTGAGAAATCGTACAAGACCCCTACTTCTTTTAGGACTGTCAGGAACAACATATCTACCCATCCTTAATATAAGGGACCAATACGCGAGTTATGATAAAAATCGAAAATATGGACGACATCATGATTTGTGTAAGGGATGTATCGAGTTTGCGGATGATATAGTGAAACATTGTAAAGATTGCCACATGGTATGTGAGCAGTGTAAAAGCCCCAAATGTAAAAAGCCGTGTAGCTGAAGCTGAGAAGAGGGATTGTGATGTGTGTAGACGCACATTTTTCAATAATAACTGTTTTGAGCTCCATAAATCAATTGGCACATATAGGAAAATGAGAATCTGTGAATGTGGTATGTTTCATATGATGGATAATTGGGGGAATTTCAAGCATAAATGTGATGAAATTCACTGTTCTACATGCCATGAGAAATATAAGGCGGTTGGAGTAAAGCATGTATGTTATATGAAAGACGCCAAGCCTAAAAACAGCCCTTGTATAACTGTGTACTGCGATATAGAAACATATACGAATGCTGAAACCAAAGAGGTTATTCCACATTTATTTGTAAGCCAGACTATCTGTGATGAGTGTATGGAGAGCGAGTGTGATGAGTGTCACAAGTGTGGTAAACGGAAAAACGTTTTTAAAACGAATGCCAAAGATAGCCCTGTGAAACTCTTTGTGTCCTATATTGTCAAGTTAGAGAACAAGTTAAAAAAAAATGACTGTGTATATTCTTGCCCATAACGGGGCGAAATTTGACACAGTTCCTTTATAAGGACTTGCTTGAGCACGAGTCATCTTAGATATTTACAGGTGATCCCTTGAAAAGAGGAAACAAAATAATACAGATGCAAATAAGAGGTAATGTACAGTTTAAAGACACTTTATTATTCACACCTTGTAAATTAGCAAAGCTATCTAAGGTGATGGGCGTAGCCGCTGTAGTTTCAAAAGGATATTTCCCTTACACATTTGTCACTAGCGAAACTTTAAATTAAGTAGGACTACCTCCACCCAAACATTACTTTAACTATGAATGTATGAGTACAGATGACCGTAAATTTTGACCGATACTACAACAGTTTTAATGAATGTAATCCTTATAATATAGCTGATGAATGTGAGCGTTATTGCGTGAATGATGTGCGCGTGCTTAGAGTATGTTTCCAGGCCTTTAGAAGGATGTACGTACATAGGTCGTTTCAAATGCGATCCGTTGCAAGTCGCAAGCACCATCGCCTCATTATGTTTTACAGTGTTCAAGAATAACTTCATGCCTAAAGACACCTTAGCCGTTATCCACAGAAACAATCCCCGCAGACATGGGCACAAGGCTATTTACGGGCTCATACACCTACAGCAGCAGACAGGTGTATACATAAAGCATGCCCGCAACACGGGTGAAGTACCCATTAAGTTTAATGGTCGTGTTTTTTGGGTTGATGGCCTGAGTGAAAACCGTACCACTGGTGAGAAGACTGTGTACTCCTTTAACGGTTGCTGGTGGCACGGATGCCCCCGTCCTGAGTGTGGAGTCGTAGGAGATGTCCACGGTAGATCTCCCGACTGTCTTGCGTGGACGCGCACCCGCGATCAACTTATAGGCTTCCAGTTCACTCACAAAGTATTGTGGGAGCATGAGTTTGATGCACGGATGGAGACAGATGGACAGTACCGTGAAGAAATAAACACGATCAAATGTTCAATGGTGCTGGATCCTCTCAAATGCGGTGATAGCTTGTTCGAAGGCGTACAAGTCCCTTCAAGCTATACTTTCCGCCTACGGAGGGTGTGAAACTCAATTACTACGACTTCTATTCTTTATACCCCCACGTGATGAAGAACAATCCGTACCCCGAAGGTGCTCCTGAAAAAATGGTGGGTCCCACCATACCAACCATCGAGGAGTTTTCAGCTAACTTGAATGAGCGCTACTTTGGACTCTTTCATAGACGTGCTCCCCCCTCGCGATTTATGGATGCTGATCTTACCCGTCGGTATAGATCACAAGCTCATGTTTCCCTTGTGCGTGAGGTGCGCAGAAGAGAACAAAGGTGATTGTGACCATACAACCCACCAGCGTAAGATCAGAGGTGTATGTACAAGCCCTGAGCTGGCCCTAGCCGTTCGCCATGGGTATAGAATAATGAAGATACATGAGATGTGGAGGTTTCAGAAGCTACCCAACCTTTTCACGCCATATATAAAAGCTTTATTGAAGGATAAGTTTGAAGCGTTAGGATATCCACGAGGGATTGACACCGAAGATGAAAAAAAGGCTTATATTCAGCGTTACCGTGCCCATGAACGTATACAGCTTGACCAATCCCAAATTGTTAAGAATCCTGGCAAGCGCTTTAGTGCAAAGTTGTGTCTTAACAGTCTTTGGGGAAAGTTTGCGCAGAATACCGGCAAAAGGAACGTCCATTTGGCAGAAAGTTATAGTGAAGTCTGGGATTATGCCACCGCCCCGAATAAAGAGGATATGGAGATCATGAATGTAGGTAATACTTACATAATAAAGTACAACTGTACCGAATTGGCCACAGATACCTCACGGGTTACAAATATACCTGTAGCCAGTTTCACGATGGCCTACGCCCGCATCAAACTTTGTGGCCTATTGCACTCTCTTGGATGGAGGGTGTTGTACGCTGACACAGATAGCGTGATATTCACAGCGAGGGAAGGTGAATACATTCCCGCTATTGGGGAGTTCCTCGAGGAGCTAACTGACGAGATCAAGGATGAGTATGGTGATGGTGCATACGCAGACTCGTTTGTGTCAACAGGGCCAAAAACCTATGGGGTACGGGTGAGGGTAGGGGATGATACGAAGTATGTCGTTAACTTTGACTCGTTGAAGGAACTAGTGTGCTTGGAAGATGAGGGTGACCAGCTACTCCAACTGACTCTGGGGACGCACAATTTTGGGGCGCAGAAACTGGGGTGTGCGAAGGAACTTAGGGGCACGAATGTATACCGTAACACCTATAGGAAACGTTACCAGGTGCCTGGTACCTATGATACCGTACCCTTTGGCTACCTTAAACCTTGATTGTATTTATATATATGTGAATTGATATTTTTATTTATCGCGTATATTTGCTACAATTAAGGTTTCATTTTCTCCTTTGCGTGCGTGCGTGTGTGTGTGTGTGTGTGTGTGTGTGTGTGTGTGTGTGTGTGTACAGTAAAGAGCTAAGCTCCGCCCACTGTAAGATCGGCAACGTGATTCCTGCCTCTACCTGAGTATCTATCCCTGCGTGCTCAGTTGACCTCTGCATACCCTTGAGCTCAGACGTGTATTCTCCCGCATAGAAGAAAAATAGTAATGGCTACCTTTAATATTGCGTGTTCAACATTTATGAAGTGGTATTCTGCAAAATGCCAAGATGTGGTGGATACTGAAAAACTCCCTATTCCCTACTCTTTTGACAATTTTAAGGCTACATTGAGCCATGCGAAGGACCAAGATGTTCAAATACTCTACGGGTATTCTGGCGAGGGCATTGTAGGATTTCGTAGTACAGACGATGTATTGAAGTATGTTATAGACCTAACCTTTATAAAGGCTCACATATACCGCGAAGTAGAAGAAGCAACACGTTCAGAAGATAAGCGGCGGTTATGGATAACGAGTCTTGTTGATGAGTGGTGTGAGAAGCGATTTTATGTCATGTTATACCATACCGACTACTCGTACCCTACGGATGAGAATATAAAACTTGTCATCATGGAGAATCTTAAGTATTTTTACCACTATATTAATATATATCATGATGAGGTTTGTAGTGAGGTTGTGGCTAATCGGCTGTGAGTTTTTAACAGATTTTAGAGACGAGTATTGCTTGTTAAACAAAAAGGATAAATATGGGCATATGTTTCTCTCAAATACTGCACCGGATTGTGAAGATGTTTAGCTTGTGGAAATGAACGTCTGGTGAGTGATAAAACATTAAAGTCGATATTGTTTCATGTAGTGGAAAATTCTGTTTGTCCAATAGCACAAGTGTTCGAACAAGCCTATAAAGGGTGTCAGGAAATGATTGCTCCCCCCCCCGTGTACAGAAGAAACTGAAAAGAATAGAAAAAACAGACAAAACCACGCGAAAGAGCGTTTAATTTTGAATAAAAAACACTTGTTTTAATATCGGGTGTTGTCCCCATTTGCAGCTCTGACGGCCATTAATCGACGGGGTTATGATCCCAGAAGTGTCTCAAAGAGATCGGTATCATGACTCATTTCTTCAAGGACTTCGTTGATCTTTGCAGTCATAATTTCTGTTGAATACCGATTCTGAATGGGTTGTTCCAGCATTAAGGACTCCAGCCGATCCTTCATGATGGATCCGACATGTTCACAGACATTAAGATCGGGAGAATTGCCAGGCCATTCATTATTTCCGAAAAAATCAATGTTATTGTCCTTAAGCAGTTGTTGAGTCGCAAGTGCTTTCATACAGGGGGCTTTGTCGTGAAGAAAGGTTGCCTGTTCAACATCCAAAACATACTCGGGGTCTTTCAAAAACGGAATTACATGTTGGGCTAAAATTACATTTCGAAAATAAGGCCCATCCCAACTGGTTCCTCTTGGTTTGATAACCCAGATGAGCTTCCGAATAGAGAATATAATGAAAACACCCACACATGCTAGATTTTTTACTATTTCTCAATATTTCTGGTCGTCTGGGACTTCATCAGGAGTTGTTGCCCAAACCCGATCATTCTGAAAATTTGGTTTTCTGGAGACATAAACGAAGAATTCATCGCTGACAACCAAGTGAAGGAAATCGTCTTCCGTCCATTCCTCAAGATAATCACAAAACCATAGCCGATCTTCAATATTAAGATCACTCTTCCGTGGCTTAGCTATTTCATGCCAAGCACTCAAGCCTTGGCGAACTCGAAATTGATGCACAAGTTGCCGATTGACTATCTTACCACGACGGATAAGTATCTCTTTCGCTACCTCAGAGCAGCTCTTCTTTCGGCGCCGTGATGCAGCAAGCACAATGTCTTTCGATTCTTGAGATAATTTCTCCGGTCTTCCTCCTCGAAATTCTGTTTCACAATCTTCAGGATTCTTATTCCAATTCCTTTTGACAAAGTCTTCTGATCTTTTTAATCTCTCAGCCACCCAGTGTCGAGTTATGAAAGTTGCACCAGCTTCCTTTGCTTCACGAAATGTGACAGCTCGAATGCGGTCAAGAACTCGCTTTTTCTCTGAATCGTTCAAAATAGATGATGCCATGGTTTCTGTGGGGAAAAAATGGGAAAAAATGGTAAGAATTAAAATCACAGGAATAGAATATAATGGTTTTTATTCAGATTTTAACGCTCTTTCAAGTGGTCTCGCCGGTTTTTATCTATCTCTTCTAGTTTTTGCTCTACAGGGGGGGCAATCATTTCCTGACACCCCAGTACACGCTTTAGCAGTGTGACGCGCTCCCCCCAGCGAGCCGGCCACCCGTGTACCCCACGAAACACACGAGTTCGAACAAACCCGTACACGTTTCCCAAGCGTGACTCACTCCGCCCGTCGAGCCGATCCGTCCACCTGTGGCTCATAGTCATCTTAGAGCTTGAACCGACTAGACGTGCGAATACGATGGAACTTCCTTTGAGAAGCATTCTCAACGCCTCGTACAATGTCTCCGTCACGAAGTCATTGCGCGTGTTCAGGCGTGAAACCGGCACCATTACCTATGCACTTGAAATGATTTGCAGGCAAGCAAACTCTGGTAAACGTAATGTTATTTATTTAAGTGTTGAGGAGATAAATAGGGTCTTCGTGATAGTTGAGAAGTGGGGAGAGGACCGTTATAAAATACCTGCAGGTGTAGGTACAAGAAGAGAGCAGATTACTGACGCCCCCTCATATGCCGTTGTTTGCACGTTGTGTATAAATAACGAACAGCCATGCATTGATATACGACTGATGTGGAAGAATGTTCTGATAATAACTTTCTTGTCCTTACACGAAACCGTTTCATCCTTGACAGAATGTTTGAAATCGTCCGATTCCGCAAGCTGAAGCCTATAGTGTATTAGACGCTCGTGTTACGGATATGGTTTATTTTGACACGGTTCTTGAATACGTATACACCGCTTTGCTCGAAGGATTTATCGAGTGTAGAAATGAACAAGGCGAGTTAGGTTTAGAGCTGGATGCATATTTAAAAGGTTTAGATTCTTCGAAATACCCTGAACTTTGGTACAAAGTACTTGAGCGGTACAGGGCAGAGCTTGCCTACACTGTTCACCCCTGAAGAGCTGTACCTCTATATAATGAATAGCTGTCGTTACGACTTGGAAGATTATTTCAATTGCCGCTATGCAGAGTGAAGAAGAGTTCACTATTGAAAAGCTCGGGACGTTAAGAAAAAACCCTCGATTGGGAAGGAGTGTTTATAAACTTGTATTTAATAATGATGCTGTGGTTAACGATGACCTCTTTTTGCGTGCTTTTGATTGTATTCTAGACGTGTTTAAAGATAACTCGCCAACCGAATGTAAAGTGGGCACAAAAATAGTACTGAACAATATGAAAGCCATTTATGTCGAGTATATGTATCCGTATCAATTAATCGGTGAAGTGTTGCTTGGACGGTTTAACCACGTAGTACAAAGTAATATCGAGATGATTGTAGAATTTCTTACGTGTGAGTTTAGTTTTTGCACCGTAGAACATAAAGGATGTATATTTCATTATATAATTGTGTGTATATATTATTATTTTTAATTATTTATTTATTTATTTAATTGTGTATATATATATATATCCTGTACTAATATGGATTTGATTATACGTTTCGTATATTATTATTTTCAATGTATTAAATTATTTAATATAACTGTGTATATATATATATATACACTATTTTTTGAACTAATATATTTATAATACAACGTTTTGTATATTTTTTATTATACATCTCCCGTTCGCGTTTCTTATGCTATTATTATATTTTGATCATATATATACTCCATTGTATATTTATTATATAGTCATCGTCCGTATGCTATTATTATTTTTGATCATATATATTCCATTGTATATTTATTTTATATATATTTCCATTCATTCGCCTAAATAAACAGAATAATGTAATGATGTTTTATTTATTCTTTTTGGTTGTACACGGTATTTAATTATATCAATTGGTTGGCTTCTAAAGCGGATTTGTAAACCAGAATATATGCATTAATTATATAAATAGCGCTATCTGGCAACTCAATCTGTACACCTGAACGAGCCATTTACGCCTTCTAAGCCAACTGGCGGATTAAGACAGAATATATGCTTTAATTAAATAAATAGTGCGATCTGGCAACTCAGCCAGACCCCAACTGGCGGGTTAAGTTAGAATATATGCTTTAATTAAATAAATAGCGTATGCAACATTTCCTTTGCAACATTGATCAACATCTGCAATTGCATTGCACTCGTCCATTTTGCGCCCACACTACTAAAAGGATTCACAGCCAGCTAAGATTGCCGATTGCAGTAACTGTTGATTTGATATTCATAAATTAGTCCCTCCTTGTCGGCTGTCACTCCACCCAATATGTATGAGTATAAGACGTGAACAGTTTCCTCTCTGGGAGTCCTGGGAAAATAAATTGTGCTTGAAACACTCCTCCGTTCTTTGAATTGTGTGACTGATCATTGTCGTAATTTGTTCGTGTACAGTCTTTAGCTTTGTAATTTTACTGAAATTTATTTGAATATTAAATAGCCTGTCTGAAAATTATTTGAAGAAAGTGTGAAAAAATTTTATTGTTGTAGTGTTTTGAAATATTGTGGCATATTATTGATAACTTGCCTATTTTGAATCTGATTTATTGTGAACTGTTGAATTGCTTCTTATATTCATCATTCAGTAACATAATAAAATGGTAAAGCTTTGGATCAATATATTTGTATCGCTTTCACCCACTCCCCCTGTACAGGGGTCTTGTTCGCCCCTGTATAGAGTATGCTTCTCATGTATGTGGTGATTCAACCCGCACAGCCCTACTTCTTATTGACTGTCTTCACTCCCTCTCTCTTCGCCGCAATGTGTCTTCACTCTCTCTTTACTATCGGTATTATAACGGACACTGCTCTTCTAAACTCTCTAACTGCACGCCTCCTCCTTTAAGGAGAGTACGCTGCACCAGACTTTCGGCACTTTCTCATTCCTTTTCTCTTTTCTGTCCAACTCTCTAACGCAAGTGTGAATCGATATTTTCAATCTTTAATCTACTCAACCGTTAAACTCTGGAACAATCTTCTTCATTTCATCTTTCCCCCTGTCTATGACATTCAATCTTTCAAACGCAGAGTGTCTAGGCATCTCGAAAACCCTGGACCTTCATTTTGGCTTTCTTCGTTTTCAATGAAGGGGGGCGCTTTTGCAGGCATTCGCCCTTGGCCCTTCCTTCCTGCATAAAAAAATTGTTTTTCTGTTACTGTATGGAGAAAAGGGTACTGATGAAATAAAATGCTGAAAGGAGACGAACGAATGTTAGGTGGATGTTGAAATCTCGAATTAAACTTTCAAGGAAGTATAACCAAACTAAAATGGGACCCGGTCCTTAAAGTTCAGATGCAGAGTTCAGAGTTTAAAACAAATCTCAAGGCTCTCAGAGGAAACAAGGGGACATAACTGGGACTCCCACCGAGACCGATTCGCATAATTGAACATCTTTCCAGCTGGGACATTCATGGATTCTGAGACATTCAAGGATCAAGGACCATTATAATTGAAGCTCCCCGATCCAAGACAGAAATATCAGTGAGATGTCAGTAAGACCTCCAAATTGTCACAAATATCTCTGTTTGGATTCACCATTCACCTTCTACCAGTCACCATAATGGAAGTCTCACGATCCGAGACAGTCAGGGATTATACTGTAGGTCACCAACGGAGATAACCAGGAGGACTGCAGCATCCTACACAACGAGAGAGTGTCTGTGAAGCTGAGCTGAAGAACAATTGAAGTAGAATTTTAGACACTGAATTAAAGTTTGGAGCAGAAAGTTATTGGCGTTGAGTCGAATCAGCTCGAATCGGTCGAGTCGAATTTAGAACTTCGACGCATTTTGACGTTTGGGTTGATTCCTTTTGAAACTGAGTCCTTTTCTATTTCCAAACCCAACGGAACGTTCGTTAGTCAACCGCTCGCAGGTAGGCACTTGCGCCGAACGCTTTGGGCGAATTGTAACGTCAATTTTTGCATATTCGACTCCAGTGGGGCATTTTTGCGACTTCATTGTGGAGGTCCAATGGAGCATCATCGGAGCCTTCATCGTGATGTCACTGATACGTCACCGAACTTTGGCCTTCAACGGTCTTGCTTCAACTCACTTCAACGCTGGTCGTCTCATTACATTTGGTGTTATCGGGTTGCCAAGTCTCACCATCAGTTTTATCTAAGTTATGTAAATTCAATGTTTTTTTATTTCGTTTTTTTTGTGATTATTTTGTTTAATAGTATTTTAGATTGTTTGATTTTTTGTTTATCAATGTTGTTTTATATATACAGTATATATAACTTTTATTTTCAGTGTCATATTACGAAATTTGGGTGTATCCTTGACATTCGGATTTTTACTTGTTTGAACCACTAAAAGACGCTTTGAGAGGTCAGCAATTCCAAGGCGATGATGACCTGAAGGAGGCGGTGCATGACTGGCTACGCACACAGCCAAAAACATTTCTTTGTGATGGCATTAGGAAGCTTGTAGATCGCTGGACTAAGTGTACTGAGAACCAGGGAGACTATGTTGAGAAGTGATGTGTTTATAATTTATCAGATGTGAAAATAAGATTGTGAAAATAAAAAGTGCGGATACTTATTCAATTACCATATATATATATATAGTACAGGGTGTCCCAGAATTAACTATCTATTTCAATGAAATCGGACAAATTTTTAAAAAACACACTTTTATTTATGTTTATCATGTTTAATATGTGTTAAAAATGTATAAATTTCTAATTTTTTTTCATAATTTTATTTTCATAATTTTTTCATAGTTTTTCATAGTTTTATTTTCATTCTCTTTCAGAACCCTATTAATAATGAATACACAAGAACGCATCTTTGTTGTAACATCCCGTATCAAAGGAATGCAATGTAATGAAATCAGAGAAAAATTTAAAAGAAGATTCCACAGAACCTGTCCTACAGACAAAGCGATTCGTGAACTTGTGAACAAATTTAAAAGAACTGGATCCGTACACGACGAGGTGGGAAGAGGACGCCCAAGGACAGCACGTAACAGTACCGAACAGGTACGACAATTGTTTGAGGATGAACCAACAACTTCGGTTAGGGAGGCCGGTCGAAGACTCAACATATCCAAGACAACAGTTCATAGAATCTTGCGTTCGACACTGATGAAAAAGGCTTATCACATTCAAGTACTGCATGCCCTAAATGAAGAGGATTATCCAAATCGAGCAGCAAGGTGTGCAGAAATTGTGGATCAAATCGAAAATGAAAGTTTATTGGATAACATCTTATTCAGTGATGAGGCGACTTTCCACACGTGTGGTAAAGTCAATCGACACAACTGTCGTATCTGGTCCAATGAAAGACCGTCTGAAGTCATAGAATGGCAAAGAGACTCTCCAAAAGTTAACGTGTGGCTTGGAATGACCAAATCCAAAATTTATGGCCCATTCTTCTTTGCGGAAGCAACTGTAACAGGTACCGTCTACCTTGATATGCTTCAGCAGTTTCTCGAACCACAGCTTCTTGATGATGGCATTCTTGATAATGCTGTGTTTCAACAAGATGGAGCACCATGTCATTATGCTCTAATTGTTCGAGAATACCTCAACAGACGCCTTCCGAATCGGTGGATTGGACGTGGAGGACCTCGACCTTGGCCTCCGCGTTCTCCGGATTTGACACCCCTGGATTTCTTTGCATGGGGTTTCATAAAAACAAGGGTTTATCGACAAAAGATCAATAGTTTAGCTGAACTTAAAGGACGCATCCAGTTGGCAGTGCGGGAGATAACACCTGAAATGCTTCAAAATGTGTTTCGCAGCGCTGAGGATAGATTTGAAATTTGCAGAGCTACAGACGGTGCACATGTTGAAACTTCTCAATAAAGTTTTGACTTATGATTTATAAATCTATTTGTTTTTGTATCATAATTTAGTAATAAACACAAAATTATGTCAGTTGTTATTAAATTTGTCCGATTTCATTGAAATAGATAGTTAATTCTGGGACACCCTGTATATAACGGTAAGATCTTGTATAAATGGATCAATTTATTTTCACGTCTGTAAATGTTATGCTTTTGACTGGTTTGTTGTTACTTTTTTATGAGTTGATTACCCTCAGAAGTATTTTACTGAATGATTGGAGTTTTTCTTTTTCGAATCTTTGGTTTCACTGTTACTGTACATTTTATAATGAAAGTTTACTTTTGCGACTTTGTGTGGACATTTTCGCAGTTGTTTAGAAAAGGTTTGCGAGATTTCTTTGATATTTTAGTTGTTGGAACAACGTCAAACTTTGTCATGTCATAATTTTTGTCGTGATTGGTTTCACTTTGTTTGTAACTTAGACAGTTACGGTAGTTTCGCCATAATTTGTATTCGTTTGTCAGTTTAATTTTCTTATTTGGATCAAACAAATATGAATTTTCTTAATTAAAATGTCAGAATAGTTTATTGTCATTTATTCTCTGTCACGCTGCCTTAAGATAGCCGAAGTACACGTTTTATGGATGTAGCCTAAATTTTCTTGTGACTCATGTTTATTTCGGTGATCAGTAAACCCGGATTCCCCGCTATTGTTTGCGGTTATCACGCAATACGGAGGTTAAATTCGACGAGTTACTCCTCCCTTGTTTTGTTTCCTCATTGGTTTTGTTTTTGTCAAGAAATCCAATACAAATTCTTGTCATAAACATGGAGATACTTCGTTTATTGAAGAAGTTGGTTATTGATTGCTCATTAGCTGCATTTAATTATTTATGGTATATTTAAAGCTCAAATTTTGTCAGTGTAAAGATGATATCGTGTTTAGAAGCGAGAAGCCAACATGGATAAAATTGGTAGTTTGGAGTAATCTTGAAACCCTCGGTGGTAGTATGGGGTAATCTTGAAACCCTCCCTAGTAGTTTGGGGTAATCTTGAAATCCTGATAACTTTTTGTTGGGCTCAGTCGAATTAAGTAAATTTTGTAGTTACTTGTTTTGGGATTATGCCATTTGGTATATGGTCATGGTTTGGACATGTAGATGCAACATTTATTTTTGTTGAGTTTTTGGATGAAAATGATTTTTCAAGTTGTTGGTGAGCCTTGTTTTTGGTTTATTTGAGTTATTTGAGATGTTTCTTAGACATCGGGGAATTCTTATTTTATTATGAAGCTAAGTATCTACTATACCCAGGTGATAGTAGTCCAACTCCGCAAAGACTTCTTCTAGCAGTGAGCTGTGAAGGTTTTGATTTCCAGCTTTTGACTGTGAATATTTGTTGTTTTCCAGCAGTGGGCTACGAAAGATATTTTCTTTTCCTTTTTTTTTGTTCCTCTGTATGGAGGTCAGCGAGGAACTCTTCTTCGAATGTACCAAAATGGAGGACACGGATAAATTATCCAGCGTCAGAAGATACAGCACGAGTTTTTCGTCAATCCCGCCCCCATTCAGGTTTCTTCTACCGAAACGACACATTGCCTCAATCCGTATGCGACTAAAAATTCAGATGGAAAATTCCATCTTTTCTTTGTGACTGTCCATTAATTAGGATAACAGGAAGGGCAAACCATGCTCTATATCCTATCCTATGACATATCCTGGAAATTACTACAAATGTTATTACTGCAAAATGTTATTCATAACGTTCATTGCCACCTTATTGCGAGAAAAATCTTACTTTGACAATTAAATTTTTATTCCAATTAACTTGACATAGCATTACCCCAAAATAGATTTCTTATCCTGATTATGACGAGTGAATATAATTCGAACACTTAACAACAACTCGCTTCAACTTCATGTCAACTTTCAATTCCAATTTTAATTTTTTTTAATTGTAACTTTTTCTTTCAAAATATCATTAAAACTTGACTCACATTTTCTTACTTTTTAAATTACAACTTTCATTTTCTTAACTGAATTTTTCTAACTTTCATTTTGTTTTTAACTTTCAATTTCTTTTAACCATTCATTTGTTTTTGCTTTCAATTTGTTTTTTACGTTTAATTTGTTTTTTACTTTAAATTTAACTTTTGTTTTCAAATTTGATTTTTAATTTTCAAATTATTTTCAACCTGCAAATTGTGTTTATTTGCAATTTTTATCTACTTGCAATTTTTTATCTACTAGGCTTATCTACTTTCTATTTTTATTTTTTATTTGATTTTTTAAAAATTGGACCTTCGGACATTTTTTAACTTTACATTTCTTTAAGTCGCATTTTTAATTTTCATTTCACTTTAAAAAATAAGTACATTTTTCCATGCATTATAATTTGTTCTTTTATCCTATATCAATTTTATCTGTAACTATACTCGGAAGGAACTACAGTAAAACCTCCCTACAACAAAATATATGACCAAAATGGCTGTCGTTGTAGAGAGGTTATGCGTTATAAAGAGGTTTTCCTTTGCCGATATTGTAGTGTATATTTTAATGACCTTTTTAGGCCCTCATTAGTTATTTATACATACTTTATATAGCACTGTATGTATACTGTACTAGTATATTAAATACATTACTTAAAAAGCATTTTAATACTAAAGCATGCAGAGTTTAATGTAGCTTATTACCTTACATGATGAAGATGATGATTTGGTGGAGTGATGAAGGCCCTGCCACAGGTTTTCTCCTCCCTGTGAGAAGGAGAAATGACGAGTTTAATCATCTGACTCCATGAGTACGTCAGGTACTTCTGGAGCCACTTCTCTGGGATCCTCTTCATCTGGCGTGGAGGTCCTCGACATGAACAGAGAAGGCAAAGGTGAAAGTAATGGTGCATTAGTGGAGTTGGAGCTAGTTCCAGAAACACGTCCAATGGGTTTGAAAAAGTCACTGATCTTGGTTTGCTTGGGTTTGGTCCTCTCCTGAAGCTTTTTGAAAATTTTGTACCTCATGTCACGAAGTGTATCGTAGTAGGGCTGGTAGAGTTCATCAGGCCGGTAGATAATAAACTCCATGAGGTCGTCAAGTTTTTCTCATGCCTCGCTTAACTTTACGTGTTGCTCTCTGTTGTCTCCATCTTCACCATCATCATCGTTGTCAACGGTTGTGTTTAGTCCACTTAGGACCAGTTTCTGGTTAATGTTGAGACGCTTGCGGGTCACGTTTTCCTTCGTGGAAACTTGCTTTGGCATTGTTGGTTTTGTAGCAGTAACTTCAATTAACAACGTTGATTTGGAAAAAAATTCTGTAAATATCAATGAAATCAGTATCGAACGATTATGAATTTCACTATTAATTCACAAAAATAGTGTATTTTCCAACGAAATTTTAAGAAAATATCCAATGAGTATCCCGAATGCTAACACAACGAGATGCACGCTTGAACTGAAACATACAAGTGCTGTGTGTAGCACACAGTGAAGGAGAAGCATTCTAGCTAATTACGCATCAGCTTTTAGGCATCAGCCAATCAGCATGCCGCTTACTTTCTTCATCTGGGAAATGGCGGTAGAGACGAACACGTGCAGCTCAGGCTGAGTTAGCAAAAGCACCTCCTTATACCGAAACGTTTTTTCGATAAAGAGAAGTTTTTCGAAATGCCCAAGGTGTTCGATAAAGAGAGATCTTTCGAAATGCCCAAGGTGTTCGGTAAATAGGGGTTTCGTTATAGTGGGATGTCGTTATTGAGAGGTTTAACTGTACTCTTAAAATTAGGCATTCATTTACAGTATAATAACTAATTGTGCAGCCCATTCCATTTTCTAAAAAATATTGCCATTTGAATTGTTCTGAAATTTTGTTAAAATAATTGAACCATAACTATAATTAACTTTAAATTAAATAACTTTAATACATCTTTCAGGATATGAGGCTGTTATAAACATAACAATAACTTGTGGAATAAATTTTATTTTAATTATATTTAAAATTACCTGTAAATTTCAGTAACTAAATTCAAAATGTACCTAGACCCTTTAATGTTAATTGAACTGATATAAAATTTATTTAATTAATTTCTGAAGTCACAAACGAGTAATTAATTTTTTAGTTTTTATATAAACTTTTAATTGCTCATCCATATCACCATATTTTACTGATATTTACACCAACCAATTATCCAATGGATATGTATACTTTAATACGCGTAATACCCAAAGTCTGTGTATTTCTTTTGCTACCCGTGAAGTCCTAAATCTTGTGATCCAAATGCTTCATTCCTTATCCTTATTTCATTAGTCTTCTCTTGATGGAAAATTATAGTTAAATTGAAAATAAACAAATAAATCCTGTATGTAAATTCTACGATTAAATTTTTCTTTTAAATCTAAAATTCTCTAAACAATCCACAGAATTTCATTTAGGCTCATTGAAGTTATTTATAAATACATACATACATACATATATATATATATATATATATATATATATATATAATATATTATATATATATATATATATATATATATATATATATAGATACACACAGACAGTGCATGGAACAAGGAACTCTTCTGGGAAAATTAAATCCACTATAGTCCGAATAAGTAATGGTAAATGACAAATACCATAGTTTTTCTTTTTCATGATGCTAGCCCGACGTGGGCAACGGGTCACTCGCAAAGAGGTCCCATAAATATAGCTTCCCTCACCAGCTATCTGCAAAGCAGACAGGATCCAGCTTTGGGACATGGATCTAGGGTTTAAAGCAGCCTAGCCCTGCTACATTTAGAACCTCAATATAAGCAAAAGACTCGCTGCCTTCACGTCAGATTGAATACATAAAAGAAAAAGGGGTAACTATTATATTTTTAGCCAAAAACCAAAACTTAAACCTCAACTGGTAGAATTGAGCGTCCACTTTTCAAGGCACATAACATGTCCGTTTCAAGATGGGAATGAACTCAGAATGGTCCCCTGAGTTTTTTATGATACACACAGACAGTGCATGGAACAAGGAACTCTTCTGGGAAAATTAAATCCACTATAGTCCGAATAAGTAATGGTAAATGGCAAATACCATAGTTTTTCTTTTTCATGATGCTAGCCCGACGTGGGCAACGGGTCACTCGCAAAGAGGTCCCATAAATATAGCTTCCCTCACCAGCTATCTGCAAAGCAGACAGGATCCAGCTTTGGGACATGGGACGTCGGGCTAGCATCATGAAAAAGAAAAACGATTAACGATATGCTTGACTTTCTCTCACAAGAATTACATAAGTATGACCTGCCACTACCGTCACACATTGTTTTGGAACTTATTAAGCTTTGCATCAAAGATTGTAAATTAACTTTCAATAACGAGTATTATCAACAAGTTTTTGGGATGGCCATGGGCAACCCCTTGTCGCCCCTCCTCTCCAATATTTATATGGAGTTTTTCGAAATTACTTACATTCCGAGAATCCTGGGGGTTGGCATCCCTTGGTTGCGGTACGTCAACGATATTTTGTGTATCTGGCCCATGAATCGTGACCTGGATAACTTCCTCCTTCAGTTAAATGATCAAGTCCCCTCCATTAAGTTTACTTTAGAAGTGGAACAAGACAACTCAATCCTGTTTTTGGATGTGCGTGTACATAGGGAAAGCCCAGGTTTTAAGTTTAGTATCTATCGGAAAAAAAAAACCAATTTGTCCTACGTACACCTTTACTCGGGACATGACACCCCCACTAAGAAGGCCATTTTTCTTCAATGTTTTCTCCGCGCCCTTAGGATCGCCAGTCCGGAATACATCGATGCCGAATTAGAAAAAATCAACGGTATTGGAAGTGATCTGTGTTATCCATCTGCGTTATGGAATCTTGCCTCAATAAGGCAAAACGAACTTTCTATCGTGTCAATAATAACACTCGTACTTTGTCAAAAAATATTTTAGTACTTCCATTTTTCCCGGCCTTTTTAGGCATTGCAAATGTACTTAAACTTTTTGATATTAATGTAGTATTTTCATATAACAATATTGTGAAAAATATCATAGTAAAAAATAGCCCTACCAATAATTCAGGCCTTATCTATAAAATTGGGTGTAAACAATGTGATTCCTTTTACATAGGTCAGACGGGAAAGGATTTGCACACACGTATAAAACAGCATCAATATTCCGTTAGAACAGGACAGTTGTCCAGTGCCCTTTTTGTCCATTTGTCAGAGTTAGCCCACTGTATTGATTGGAATAATGCTTCAGTTTTATTCCATTCAAGCAACATTGTTAATAGAAATATTCTTGAGTCTGCCATTATCCAACTTTCAAATAACTTCACACATAAGCAAAGGTCTTTTCAATTCGATCCTGTTATTTTGAATTCCTTTAAAACAGATTTAGATAAGAAGGGTAAAACATTAAATCTTTGGTAAACTTGTCTACTACTTTATTAACTTTTAATTTGCATTTTATTTTTTTATATATATCGAAACCTGACCATAGGCAGCAGAGTGTTAAAACCCGGCCAGAGTTCCAGTATAGATTTGTATTTTTATAATCCATTTGATCTTGTGCTAAAAATCGATATTTTTCCTTACAAATCTGTACGCCTTACTGGTAATCCTTTAAGGTTTTAATTTTTAATTTTTAATTTTTACTTCTCTGTTTATTGCATATATATGTATGTATGTATGTATTTGTATATATAGATATGTATATATATATATATATATATATATGTTTGTGTGTATGTATGTTATTTATTTTTTCTTTTTTTTTTCTTTCTGTAACCTATATATAGGCTGTAACCTTTTTATGTACTTCAGTGTTCCTGAGGATGTCATTAGACGAAAGCGCTTGAGCACCATTTTGTGTTTCCTTTCCTTCGTGGTTTTATTCATCATATATATATATATTTTTTTTTTTTTTTTCTGTAACCTATATATAGGCTGTAACTCTTTATGTACTTCAATGTTCCTGAGGATGTCATTAGACGAAAGCGCTTGAGCACCATTGTGTGTTTCCTTTCCTTCGTGGTTTTATCATCATATATATATATATATATATATATATGAAAAAAAATTTAATGAAAATAACACGTGAATAATATTTATGATGAAAATAACCACAAAGGAAAAAGGAAACAGAATGGGGATCACCTGAAGATCAGGGCCCCCAGCCTTCTTTAGTTAGCTTTATAAGGTCAACTAACAAAAATATCACGACCTAACCTAACCAATCGTCAAGGGTATACAGTTGACCTAACCATTGGTTAGGTTAGGTCGTGATATTTTCTTTAGTTAGCCTTATAAGGCTAACAAAGAAGGCTGGGGGTCCTGATGTTCAGGTGATCCCAGAATGGTGCTCAAGCGCTTTCGTCTAATGACATCCTTAGGATCACTGAAATAAATAACAAGTTCGAGACTATATATAGGTCAGCAAAAAAAATAGAAAAATAAAAATTGTAGGAGGAGTATACAAATTTATAAGGAGAAGCTACCAGAGTTTTAGCACTTTGCCCCTCTTGTCTAAATCCGTTCTGACCGAATTCAGAACAACAGGATCAAGCGAGAAAAGGCCGTGGCTAATGTTAAAATTATTTGTAAGTTGAATAATGGCAGACTCAAGAATATTTCTACTAACAATGTTGCTTGAGTGAAACAAAATTTAAGCATTATTCCAGTCAATACAGTGGGATAACTGACAAATGGATGAAAAGGGCACTGGACGACTGTCCCCTTCTAATGGAATATCGATGCTGTTTACAAGTGTGTGCAAATCCTTTCCAGTCTGTCCATTGTAAAAGGAATCACATTGTTTCCAACCAATTTTACAGATAATGCCTGAATTATTGGTAGGGCTATTTTTTACCATGATATTTTTCACAATATTGTCATATGAAAATACTACATTAATATTCAAAAGTTTAAGTACATTAGCAATGCCTCAAAAGCCTGGGAAAAATGGAAGTACTAAAATATTCTTCGACAAAGTGCGAGGGTTATTATTCGCTTGATCCTGTTGTTTTGAATTCGTTCAGAACGGATTTAGACAAGAGGGGCAAAGTGCTAAAACTCTGGTAGTTTTTCTTTATAAATTTGCATGCTTCTCATACAATTTTTTTATTTTTTGTGACCTACTGTATTTATAGTCTCGAACTTGTTATTTATTTCAGTGTTACTGAGGATGTCATTATTTGAAAGCGCTTCAGCACCATTCTGTGTTTTCTTTTTCCTTCGTGGTTATTTTCATCATATATATATATATATATATATATATATATATATATATATATATATATATATATATATATATATATATATATAATTATCACGAGAACATTACTATTATTTATATATGTATTACTTCGTATATACTATGTAAAAAGGGAGGTTGGTGGTTAGTGAAAAAAAATATTATTTGGTTATAAATCTTTCAACAGTCTGCATCCAAACCTTCACAAATATATATATATTTGTGAAGTTTTGGATGCCGATTGTTGAAAGATTTACAACTAAATAATATATATATATATATATATATATATATATATATATATATATATATATATATATATATATATGTTATGTTATAATGTTATAATGTTTCAGACCAACAAGACCCTCGGATCGACTCATGGTTGGTCTACCTCCACGCTTCTCAAACTAGGGGTCGCGTAAATATTATTGGGGGTCGCAGAAACATTTGAAAATATTATTTTTTTCATAAATATACAGTGTTAGTACCTATTGCTTTTATGACATTGAGTGAAGGGTCGCGAAAACATTTCTCTGATCCAAAGGGGTCGCAAGTGAAGTGAAAAAAGTTTGAGAAGCCCTGGACTCTACCTAACTGTGTTCGTAATTGTGTATTGTGCATGTCCTCCGTGGTGGCTGAGGGGACCTACAATTTTACGTGGGTTCCGAACCACAAAACCTTAATTTTACTACCTTAAACTATACCCAATCTATCAACATATGCGTTTAATCGATTTTTAAACATGTTCATAGACGTGCTACTGATTGCTTCGATCGGTAAAGTATTCCAGCTATTTACTATTCTATGCGTAAAAAAGTTTTTGGCAACTGCTGTCAAGAACCTTCTACTTGTCAACTTACACCCGTTATTTCTAGTCCTATTATATTGAGATATTTCGAAAAAGCTATCTCTGCCTACGTTATCGAACCCATTCATAATTTTGAAAACCTGGATTAGATCACCCCTTAGCCTCCTAGTCTCGAGTGTAGTCAATTTTAACTCTTTAAGCCTATTCTCGTACGACTTTGACCTAAGCGACGGAATCATCTTAGTTGCTCGTCTTTGAAGTCTTTCGAGTTTGTCTATATCTTTTCGCATATGCGGATTCCAAAATTGGATCGCGTACTCCAAACGGGGTCTAACTAATTTTTTTTTTTTTTTTTTTTTTTTTACTAGATAAAACATTTATTTTGACGTCTTATAGAATAGAATAGAATAGAATAACCTTTATTAATAATAAAATAAATACAGTAGTCTTTTTACAACTTACAATTTTTACAATGACATAAATAATTGTGAAGCTCGACTATTTATTTTTTTTATTTTTAATTTGGCCCTTAAGCTTTAGGCTTTACTGGGCTCTCATTAAAAATAAGCAGCTAGCCGTTATAAATTAATAATAATAAAATAAATAAATAAGTAAATAAGTATTATTAATAGTTAAAGCCTGTATTTCAATATTAAACAATGTTAATGGACAATATAAAACATTATTAGTGGACATTAATCCAAGATTTTAGTATCCCATTATTAATCGGGATTTTAACTTGGTTTTAAACAAATTTCCATTCGCAATATTTTTTATATCGGCATGCAAGTCATTCCATAGTTTCAATCCAATGAAAATGGGTAGTTTTTGATATGAAGACAATCTAAATTGAGGTATAACAATCTTTGATCTATTTCTGGTCTGATACGGGTGGATTTCTTGATGAGTTACAAAATATCTATTCACCCATTGCAAATTAATGATTTTGCTCTTACACTTGTAAATAAAAATAAAATGTGCCAGTTTGGTTATATCATTGAGCTTTAGTAGGTTTAGCTCTTTAAATAATGCACTAGAGTGATCAAGGAAATCAGCATCAGATAATAACCTTATTGCTCGTTTTTGGATGACAAAGATACCATTTAATGCGTTGTTAGCGGAGTTTCCCAAAACAAGGGTGCAGTATGTTATATAAGGAAGAACAAGAGTATGATAAAGAGTCATAAAACTTGTTTAGGGACTACATTTCTAAGTTTAAACATTATAGCAACGCTCCTTGAAATCTTTTTCGCGATATAATTTACATGATCACTCCATTGCAAATTCTTATCTAGCATTACACCAAGAAATTTTGTTACAGTACACTCCTTTATGGTGATTTCATTAACATTGAGTTCATCAAGATATACATTTCTTTTATTAGTAAAAATCATGAAATTTGTTTTACTGGTATTTAGGAAGAGTTTATTCGTGGTCAACCATTTCATTACACTGATGAATTCTGAATGAAATATATTCTTAGCTGTATTAACATCTTTGCAAGAAAAGGAGAGAGTTGTATCATCTGCAAACATTATGAAGTTCAGTATATCAGATGAACGTGGAAGGTCATTTATATATAATAAAAATAACAGTGGACCCAGCACTGAGCCCTGTGGCACACCATGTTTGACAAGCGCTTTAGTGGAGCAAACCTTATTTACTGATACAAAATTATATCTATCGGACAAATAACTTTTAAACCAATCACTGATTGCCCCTCTAAAGCCGTAACAATACAATTTATTAGGTAGAATATTATGGTCTATTACATCAAACGCCTTACTCAAATCCATAAATATTGACATCATTATTTCTTTGTTCTCCTTAGCTGTATTTACATTTTCCATAAGATTTAAAATAGCCATTTCCGTTGTTCTATTAATGATTTATAAAGGGGAACTATAATAGCGCGCGATTTGGACTCAAAATTCCGAGTTATAAAACTTAACACTTGTTAACTTTATTGACCGATGCTGTACTTTGTTTCGCTACTTTTAAATCACCAATGACTATAACTCCTAAATCTTTTTCCTGCTCTAAGCTTGTTAACTCCTTCCCTGACATACTATACGAAAAATTACAGTTACGCGAACCTATATGTAAAATTTTGCACTTATCGACGTTAAATCTCATTTGCCATGTGACTGACCAATCAACGATTTTATTCAGATTTTCCTGGATTTTACCTCTATCTTCGCCATTAATCGCCTTACTACCCAGCTTCGTGTCATCTGCAAACTTTGAAACTGTACTGACTAGGCCGACATCTAAATCGTTAATATATATAAGAAAAAGCAAGGGGCCCAATACAAAACCCTGAGGAACGCCGCCGCTCGCTACATCAGCCCAAGACGACTCCGCTCCATCAATGACCACCCTGTTTCCTTCCTCGCAACCACTCTTCTATCCAATTTATTACTACACCCCTGATTCCATGAGCCTTAGTTTTTTTCAATGAGTCTTTTGAGCGGTACGGTGTCAAACGCTTTTTGAAAATCTAAATACACTACATCAACCGCCCGATGACTATCGTAAACGTCAACAACGCTTTAAAAAATTCTAAAAGATTAGTTAAGCAAGATTTGTTTCGCCTAAAACCGTCCTGCGTACTCCTAACTAAGTAATGCAATTCTAAGTGTTCGACTATACGATCCGTAATTATTGATTCCAGTAGCTTACCTACAACAGACGTAAAACTGATTGGCCTATATTTTTCCGCCGCACCTTTATCGCCTTTCTTAAAGATAGGTGTTACGTTTGCTAACTTGAAATTATCTGGTACGCACCCCTCAGAAATAGACGCATTAAAAATCTTTGTTAGCGGCAAAACAATGCTATCTTTTAATTGTTTTAGTTTTATGGGATATATGGAATCCGGCGATGGTGATTTACGCATTTTCATTTTATCAATATAGCGCATTACCTCCTTTTCACTAACCACAATATTATCCAAAATATTACCATTATCAAAAGGTATTATATCTATGACCGTAGGTATATTCGTTACATCTTCTATAGTGAAAACTGACGTAAAAAATTCGTTTACCAATGTAGCCATTTCCTTGTTTTCAGAAACTAGAGTTCCGTTAACAGTTTTCAACGACCCCAAGACACTTTTTACTGGATTTCTATTGTTGACATATTGAAAGAATAGCTTGGGGTTTTCTTTACCGTCACGAGCTATGGAGATTTCAAATTCGCGCTTGGACTTTTTTATTACACCTTTCGCTTCACGCCTTAGAGATATGTAGTTGTTTCGTAACCACAAATTGTCTTTATCGCACTTATGTAGCCTATAAGCCCTATCTCTACTGTTTACAATATCTCCTACTCTAGAAGTAAACCACAAGGGCTTGTTGTTTACTTTCGCACGCTTAATTTTGTACGGTACACATTCCTCATTATTTATAGTCCTAAATATGGTTTCAAATGATTCCCACATTAGTTTTGCGTTGGAGATCCCCATTACGTTTTCCCAATTGACGTGTGACAATTTATTTCGAAATTTACAAAAGTCTGGGTGCTGGAAGTTAGGAATTTTCGTCGAGTTAGCTGGTTTCGAGTGACTTACTGAGAGGACAAACTCTACCATATTGTGATCGCTATTGCTTAAAGGTTCTATTACTTGAAGATCATTGATTAGCCTATCATCCGTAGTTAATATAAATCTTAAATACTGTCCAACCTCGTAGGTTCCCCAACCTTTTGAATAAGAAAACTATCCTCGAGAAAATTAACTAAACGATTACCTTCCGCGTCTCCCTGCATTGTATCGTAATTCACGTTGGCGCAATTAAAGTTACCCATAACTAAAGCCTGCTCACTACCGATTATTCTCTTTAGTTCACGATATAACGCTTCGTCCGTATCAGCTGTTTGATTAGGGGGCCTATATATAACCGCAACAAGTTTGAAATCGTTCAATTTAAGTTCTGCTATAGTCGAATCTATCGGTTCTGGAATTGTGTGCTTTACTTCTATAACGTTCGCAATATTATCTTTGATATACAACATAACACCGCCTCCTCGCCTACCTATTCTGTTTTTAAGAAAACGTCTATAGCCTCTAATTTGATACTCCCCTACAAAGTCACGTGTTTCAGTGCTAAGCCACGATTCATTTATCGCAATTAAATCATAGTTTTTACAAGCAATTAAAGAAAAAAATTTGTTTATTTTATTTCGTATTCTACGAGCATTTAAGGATAGAACCTTCAAATTGTTTGTAATTGCGGCACCTTCGCGAGAGCAGGGAAAATTTGTGGAAATTACGCCGGGACCGTTCGAGTTACGGCAGTCTGAAAAGGAGAGACAGTATTATGAAATAGTCTTCCTAAACTCGCAGCTCCAACGTCATTAAGATGAAGTCCATCTCCGAGGAACAAGTCCCTCCTGCAGTAGAAACTGTTCCAAAAATTCGCAAAATGCACTCCTTCCTGTTGGCAAAGAGACTTTAGGTTATTGTTGATATAGGTCGCCTTGCTGTAGAAATCGCTACGTTGGATAATTCGAGGAAGTATACCTGTTAAAACAATCTTATTAGTTTTTCCTTTAGTCGCTCTATTAAGTCCCTGTACCAAGCCAGCAGTTCTTCCGCTCTAGAATTTCAAACGTTATTAGTTCCGACATGAATAACATACGTTGTGTCCTCAGAGGTACCTTCTGTAAAATGATCAACACTATTAGTTATATCCTCCACCCTTGCACCAGGGTAGCAGTAACGGCCCCTACGACGAGGGTTTCTCCAACATAATTCCTCGAGCTGCCCTCGAACAATGGAATCGCCAACGAGTCGTATTTCCGGTTGATCAGCATCTTCGAAACCTAAAACAGAAAACTTATTGTTTGTTATTACTGGTAGACAAATCTTAGGTTTTCTCAATGGGGCTCCATACACACTCGAACGAAGGGTTGGTAACTAGGGGTAGAGAGAAGGCTATTCGTACTTTTTATATTATTAGTAGAAACTGAGGCACGAGGGGTCGTAACTGGAGTCTCAAGGGAGTCTAATTTTGCCGTCAGGAGCATCACGCTTTCTTCAAGCCTCACTCTAGCCTCCCTCTCACTTTCTAACTCGTTCCTCAGGACTTCCATGCTTGAGCACCACTTGCAAACTAACTGTTCATTATTATTAGACATTGTAAACGCGTAAGCGGCAAATTTCCCTTCACAGCGACTGCAAGTATTATTATTAGCCATTGTAAACACGTAATCGGCAAATTTCCCTTCACAGCGTCTGCAAGTACTTGACGGGGGTGCCATGCTCTTAATAAGTTAATAAACAAAAAACAAAAAACGAGCGTTTCGAAATTAATAAATTACAACGTAGGTCTACCCCGTGCTTATTGTGCCGTCACCTGCGCAAACCCGCTAAAATTTTCTTGAAACGCAGAAACAGTTTCTTGTAACACACTTTTATATTAAATGAATATATAATTAAGCTACCGACGAAAGCTCTGTAAAAGAAAAAGTATTAATGAAACTTATCTGTCCGCTATTCGACCGACTTTTTTCCTTTTTTTCCACGGTGGTGACCACACTCTTCTTGATCTCCCGAAGGAGGGGAAAATGAACCTTATGAAACCTCGTTTTCTGATAGATTCGAAAAACAAACAAAGCAAGCCACGTGCACTAGCCTTGGTTTAATCAGAAAATATAGTACGAAATAAGTCAATAAATGAAATATATCGTTAATGAATGATTAGTAACACGAAGTAATTTAGTTAAGAATGCACCAAACACTATTTTTTTTTAAAGACACTTCAATGAAAACCACTTATTCAATTGGTAACACTGGACACGTCTGTTCACAAGGAGAGACTGATCACAAGTTTCATGCAGGTGTGATACAGTTTGAAAAAAGATGGGATGGGATGAATTTCACAATTAAACACGTGAAATGAATGAGTGATGCAAACGCACTGGGAAAAAGAAAAATGATTCCAAGTTCTTTCATTCCCTGACGAGGTGTACCTCTGAATACCCAAAAGGTCTTGGAATCATTTTCCTTTTTCCCTATGGGTTTGCACCATATAATATAATTACACCAGCACACATTTGAAAAATTGTCGATCGATTTTTACAAACTAGTTGGTGATTCTATATAATTTGAGTGCGCTGATCTCAAAAATATAGTTAGTTTTTCCATATCACGTATGGTTTTCTTACTACAGGGTGTGTCATAAATCCCCCATTTATCCCCAAATGTGAACCATCTTATCGAGACCAACATTGGATTGCACATGATAAACCATAAATTTTGTTGTTATAGACTACAGTAACGCTTACATAATAATGTAGGGTAAATATGTATAACAAAGAGTCCCGTTCCCAGAAAAATACTCTCTCCCCTCCCATCAATGGGTTGTTAACATTTGGGGACAGATGAGGTATTACAACACCCCTTGTAGCACGAAATCTTTAGGTGATAGAGTAAAACCTAATTAAAGCAGAATTAAATAGCTCTTAGCTCTTGGACAAGCATATTGCTTGTTTATGAAAGAATAAAAAAATAACTGAAAGAAACGAAATATATTTACCTTCTTTACTTGCAAACATTTCAGGACTTATTCCGAAGACTTAAGACTACGAAGGTAGATCTGACTAATGACCCACTAAACCGGTGCTTCTTTGATGTTTTCTTATGCTGTGCGTTAGGCTGATCTCGTTGCAGACACCAGCAGTAATCCGCCATCATATATTGTATGCCATCTTCCTTGATATCTTCTTTCCATGGTTTTGATGTCCTGGTGAAATCCTTCCCCTTGCTCCTCATTGACATCTCCGAGATTTTCGGGAAAACGGTCAAGATGCGAAAATAAGAAGTGAACTTTCAGGCTCATGTTGCAGCCTAAGGCGCAAAAATTTTTAAGCATATTTTCCACCAGTCTTTCATAATTTTGGCTTTTGTAGTTTCCCAAGAAGTTTTCAACAACATCTTTGAAACCAAGCCATGCTTCTTTTTCTTTATTGGTCATTGTGTTCAGGAAATGATCGTCTGTCAATAACTTTCTAATCTGAGGACCTATAAAAACACCTTCCTTTATTTTCTCGAGCTAATCTTTGGATATTTTGAACAAATGTACTTGAAACATTCACCTTCTCTATTCAATGCTTTGATGTACTGCTTCATCAAGCCTAACTTAATGTGCAAGGGTGGTAGGAAGATTTTATTTGGTTCAACTAGATGTTCATGTAAAATGTTCTTTGATCCTGGGGTAAGATTCTCTCTAGGAGGCCAAGTTTTCCTCTTCCAGTGCTGGTCACGTGCTCGACTATCCCATTTGCAGATGAAACATGGCATCTTAGTGTATCCTGATTGCTGCCCAAGTAACATGCAAAGGACTTTGAGATCCCCACACAATATCCATCTGTGATTTTGATACTGAATTTTTTCCAGAAGCAGTTTCAGGTTATCACAGGTCTCTTTTAAATGAGTAGAATGGGCCACTGGGATTGATGCATATTTGTTACCGTTGTGCAGTAACCCTCCTTTTAGACTGGTTTTAAAGGAATCTATAAACAACCTCCAGTCACTGGTTTGGTATTCGATGCCTAGCTTGCACACTAATCCTGTGATGTCCTCGCAAAATACCAAGGGACCATCTTCTTCGAAAAAAGGCACGAATTCTTTCTCACGATTTCTGTACCAAGCGAAGTATGTGTCGGATGCCAATAAATTGTTCTCCTGCAATCTAGACCCCAAAAGTTCTGCAGAGTCCTTAGGCAGATTCAAATCCCTGACTAAGTCATTTAGTTCGGCTTGGGTTAATGGTTTAGGAGGATCTCGGTCAGCTGTTGGCTGTTCATAAACATCATCACTGTCTGGATTTGGAGCTGGATCAGAATCTGAATTGTATTGATCCAGACTCTCGGGTGGGCGTGGAATAGGAACTTCTGGACCATGGGGTACCGGCCTTATTGCAGATGGAAGACTTGGGTATTGAAGGCTCTCTTTATTCTTTGCATTATAACGTTTAACATTGCAAGAACAGAAGTAGCAGTCGTCGGTATGGTTTCTAGGCTCGCGCCATACCATAGGGATCCCAAATGGCAAACTTTTCTTTTTACCTTTGCGCCAATTCCTTAGTGCCGCAACACACGTAAGACAAACCTTGTGTGGAGTCCAACTTTTGTCTTGATCTAATTTAATTCCAAAATAAGCATGATAAGCTGTCTTAATGAAGGTCGTTACATTTGTCCTTTGTTTCACAACAACATACCGACCACAAATATAACAAAATATGTCTGGACTATGGGTACATCCTCTAGAAGCCATTATTAAAATTTGAAAGACGTAATGTTAGAATTATCTATCTGAAAAATATGAAAAAACGAAATTAATTAAAGATAAAAAAGGTAAAAAATTACAAAACGCCCCAAAATTGTTTTGCTGATAACTTTAAAACTGTGGGTGATAGAAAAAAACTGGTAGCATTTTTTAATTCAGCGCAGCGAACTGCTTCAGAATCACAACTCAAAATAAAGAAATCGATTTTCATGCAGACCGGTGTTATTGGTTTTGTTTAACCTCTTTCGCAACATCAAAGGTCATATAATGGAGGGGACCTATAGCTTTACGATCCGAACCATTGGTCGCTACATAGTCTGGACGCAGCGGACGGTCTCCCATCCAACTACTACCAAGACCCAATGTCGCTTAACTTCGCTGATCAACGGGAAGCGGTGTTACGACATTGGCTACGACGTATATTGATCTTACTGCTGAAGCCGTATGTTGTACCCATACTCTTACTCTTTCAAACGATGGCTTTGAATCTAGAATCAACGCCCCAGGAGTAGAGGTATAGGCTCACAACTGGAGAGAGGTATCAGAATATGGTGCTCAATTTAAAGGCGGTCAAAGTAAGCAACTGATACTTTCAGATGACAGTCAGTCTCTCCATAAATAATTAATTTTCCTAATTTTTACACAAAATAATTAATTTATTTCCTTTTTCATTTCAGACCATCATTCTGCTATAGTTGGTGAACAAGTTATAACATAATGAAATACTCTTTGGAAGATGAAGCATTGATATTGAACCTGCGTAAGGAGAAACACGGGTGCAAAACGAATGAAGAAAGAGTTTCCAAATAAACGATGGACGATACCTGAACTTCAATATCTCACGTACTGAGGAAAATATTGACACGATCTCATCTATGATATGCAGCCAAGAAGAACGGCCCAACGCCCATAAGTCCGTTTGAGAAATTTCAAAAACTACTGGTATTTCTCCCTCTAGTGTTCGTCGTAGAGTTAAAGATGATCTGGATCTTAAATGTTTTAAAAAGAGTCGAAGCTCATAAGCTCTCTGCATTAAATAAGCAAGCAAGAGTTGAAAAATGTCGTGCTCTGTTAGATCGATTCCCAGACAGAGAAGTATCGAAAATATGGTTCAGCGACGCGAAGACCTTTACGGTTACTTTAATAATAAACACACAAAATGACTGAGTTTATGGAATACAGGACAAAACAATCTATCAGTCTTGATCGACTTTGTAGGGAACGTCCGCATTTTTCTCAAAAAGTCATCGTTTCCATCTTTATTTCAAAGTTAGGGAAGTCAGAGATTGTGTTTGTTGATCAAAATGCGAAAGGTTCACCTGATATTTCTAAGAAGATGTCTAATTGAACAAGTTCTCCCCACCTCTTTACTCCCTAATAGACTTTTGAATTTGAGAGAACGCCCCTTCGATGAATTCCAGAGAATAGTGTTGCAGAAGCATATAGAAATTACTAAGATTGAAGTCGAAGAAACTTTTAAAGTTACTAGGGCGAGAAGATATAGTTTTGATACGGCAATTCCACCTGAATGGAAACAACGGTTACTGGACTATTGTTATAACAAACTTAGAAGAGAATGTAGTGTAGTGGAAAGGAAACTGGATATTAAATTACAAATTCTAATTGAAAGAAGTGATTGGACTAAGGATGCTAACCCCAGATTTGTGATAAATCTATCAGATAAAGTGTTAAATAAAAATATGGTTACGGCTCTTGGATATGGAATAAATTTTTCAGCAGCTAAAAAGGAGGTGGACTATGTAGAAATAGCTAAGGCTTTCTGTAATTTAGAAAAATATAATGATTTACCTATAGAGGATGTGAATATTTGTAAAGGTATAGTATATAGTACCATGTCTAAACCCTCTATTCCAAATTGTCCACAGAGGTTTTTCGACTCTTATGAAGCTTTAAGAAAAGATCAGAATCTACATATAACCAAAGCTGATAAATCAAATGCCTTAGTGATCCTCAATAAAGACGTTTATCTATGAAAAATGTATGATCTTTTGAATGATGCGGACACTTACGTGAAATTAAGGAACAATCCCCTTGAAACTGTGAACAGTGCATTTAACAAGAAAATTAAACAACTTTTGAAGGGGAATGAAATGTTACTTAAACAGTTTTTGAGTACTTCACCGTCATTACCTTATATGTATGGCCTGATTAAAAACTCATAAGCCAAATAATCCGGCAAGGCCTATTGTTAGTTCTATAGGATCTATCTCATATAAGCTATCCAAATGGCTTGTCTCCATTCTTAATCCTCTCCTTGGCACAATTTCACAATCACACATAAATAATAATGTAGACCTTGTGGAAAAATTAAATAGTATCAGTGTCAATTACAATTTTAGATTGGTAAGCTTTGATGTTACCGCTTTATTTACAAGAGTCCCGGTGGAGGATCTATTAGTGTTTCTTTCGGAAGAATTGGTTAAGCATAATTTGCCATTACCTGTGGCCACAATTATAGAATTAATTAAGCTGTGCATAGTAGACTCAAAATTTGTGTTCAATAATGAATATTTTAGACATAAATTTGGTATGGCGATGGGAAACCCTCTCTCCCCCATTTTGAGTAACTTATATATGGAGTTTTTTGAAAGTAAGTTATTAAGGAAGATTCTGCCAAATTATGTTCCATGGTTTAGATATGTAGATGATGTTCTTTGTCTTTGGCCAGTGACTTTAAATCTCAATGAATTCTTACCCAAACTTAATAATTTAATTCCCTCTATCAATTTTACAGTTGAAATAGAAAAAGATTCTTCGATCCCTTTTTTAGATGTTTTAATATATAGGTCTAGAAAAAGTTTAAGTACAATATTTACAGAAAACCACTAATAATTGTTCCTATATACATTATTATTCTGATCACCACATTAATGTAAAACGATCCGTTCTTTCTACTTTGTTTCTAAGAGGCCTACGAATTTGTAGCCCTGAGTTCATTGACGATGAAATTAGTAAAATATCAAAATTGCTTTTGATTTAAAATACCCAAAGAACTGCATAGATAAGTCCTTAAAAATGGCAAAGAAAACCTTCTACGAAGTAAAGGATAAGATTCCTTATAACACAAAAAATGTTATAGTGTTACCATTCAGAGAAAATTTCCTTGATCTGCCGAATCTGCTGAGGACTTTTAACGTAAATATTGCGTTCAAAAATTTAGATGTAATTAAGAATTCATTGATTAAGAACTCCCCTTTAAGTGAACATGGTTGTGTATATAAAATCCCTTGCACAATATGTAATAAATTTTACATTGGCCAAACTGGTAAGACCCTTGAGTTACGTATTAAACAGCATCAATACAGTATAAGAAGTGGCCAGGAATCTAACGCCATTTTCATTCACGTAAGAGATACTAATCATCCTATTGATTGGAAAAATGCTTCCAAATTAAGGTTTAGTAAATCTATTGTTAGCAGAAATATATTGGAATCAAGTGTGATCAAGAATAATGCGGATTTGGTCCTTAATATTAGCCCTGGGTTGTACAAATTAGATTCGTGCATTGTCAGAAAGCTGGCGAAGGGCCTACTGTTTTCTTAACTGCATTCTTGCCCCATAATGGTTTGCCCTGGTTAAATAAATAAATATTATTGTAAGAACTGTTAACATTCTTATGCGTCTATTTTAATATTTCTTTCGTGTATAATCTTTGGTTGCTGGGGGGTTTATTGGACTTTTGAACTGGGTTGCTTTTGGGAAAACAATTTTTTTCCAGACTGTTTGTAGAAATTTTGTAATAATCTGTAAGACGATGGCAACTTTCCCTTTGTTTTCATTAATTTCGGGCCTCTTAATTTCCTACTTCAATTAAATATTAGTGTTAATAACCATTATAATAATTTTTGTTTTCTGTACTGGTATTTTGTCTAATTTCATTTGTATAGTAATTTAGCAGCCTACAGATAATGTTATCTATTTGTTATCTACGTTATCTATTTGTTTTTCATTAAATTCTTGCCAATTAATTGCCTGTTTTAATTAAATATTAGTGTTAATAACCATTATAATAATTTTTGTTCTCTGTATTGGTTTTTTGTCTAATTTCATCTATACAGTATACTTCTTTTTTATATTTAGTAATTTAGCTGCCTACAGATTATGTTATCAATTGAAAAAATCTTTAGAGGGCTTTAAGGCCTTTAATTTGAGGTGCCGAGTGTGAATTTTTTGCTTGTCTATTTAACTCATTTACTTTGTAATCTCCGTCTATTTTCTGTTCCTCCTTGATAATGTGAATATATCACGAAAGCGCTCGGACTTTGTGTTTCCTTTTCCCTGTGGTTGTTTGCTTATTAATAAGGTCACGTGTTATTTTGTGATTTTAGTGCATATATATATATATATATATATGTATATATGTGTGTGTGTGTGTGTGTGTGTTGGGGTGGCTGTATAAACATAATCTTCAAAAAGTTAAGTTCAGAACCCATAATTTTATTCTTATTCCCCAAAAAACTCAGAATACCAAGTTCTATAAAAATCGGGTGTTTTAGAGGTGCCCCAAGAGTCCAGAAGATTTTAGCTTACAGTCATTTTGGAGTTCAGCTCCAGGTCCCCCTCACCCATAAGGGTGAGTATTATACTCTCAATGGAGGGGGTTTCGTTGGTGCTAACAACTCATTGTCGTCTGGGTGAACTTTGGAGACCTTCAACTAATGTGTTCTTTCTTGCATCTGGGAATGTTTTACGATGTTCCTCAACGACCTGAAGCAAAAACTGTGTCTGTTCCTCATTTCTCGTTACAGAGGCGTTAAAGTCCTTCATCAATGCTACTCCCCTTTCTGTTATATCATTGACAACCTTCATGCTTTTAAGAATGTTGGAAGCGTTGTGATAATCTGGAATCTGTTCCCATTGAACAGGATCTACAGAAGTTAGAAAGTTATCTTCCAACCCTAAAATTGAGAACAGTTGTAAGAGTTTGCTGTGACAAATGATGACATATCTTTTCCTTCAGCAATTGTTGGACAAATTCTATTTGGAGGGCATTTATCTCCTTCATTTTTTAGAGCTACGACCATCAATCTCTTCATTTCTAAAGGTACACGATCATCAAAGAAAGAGAACCAATCAGACGTTCATTTAAATACCACAAATGAGTACCGAATGCTTTGCCTCCAGATTTGGAGACGACAGTGTCTGGGTAAGTTTTTAATTGCTGAAGGAGCTCAAGGTCATTTGTAGGAGCTAAAGTTGCTTGGGGGGCATTGGAACCATGCTTTTACATAAAATTTGTAGTAAATAAATTGAATCTTCTTAAAGATGATATCTGTTAAAAAAAAGTGGTTAGAAATAACCGCATATATTTCCAAATAAAAAATAAACAAAATAAATAAAAATAACAACCCTCGTTTCTAACCAACTAGTGAAGTTGGGTTTCCCTAATTAACAAAAAGAAGAAAGAAAAAAGTTTCTGGACAAAGAAAAACGGAGCTTTGTCCATCTTGAAAAATTTTGACTGCGTGAAGCGGGCTAGTTTTTGTAAAAAAGTAAAATTCTCGTGGTTCCCCAACTAACCGGGCAACTTAAAGTCAACCTTTAAACCTCACAACCTTTAAATCTTATCCTTAATAACCACTGCAATTAACAAAAACCCTGTTTAACTAAATAGAGGCCTATCAGAACTAGGTATAAGTAAGTTAATTAAAGAAAATAACTAAGGTAAGAGAAAAACTAGGTACCTAGAAGAAACTCGAACCGGGCTACAACTGCCCTAACTCAATAATTAAATGGCTGTTATAGCCCCTATTAAAACCTAAAGGCAATATAGCCCTAACTTAACTTGAGTAAAACCTTCAAAACCTTAAACCTTTAAAAACAAAAACTTAAGGGCAATACAGCCCTAGCCTAACTTAACCTGCAAAACCTAGGTCTGGGAAATAGCCCCTACAAATAAATAACCTAGCAGTGTGTTAAATAATAACTTAAAACTTAACAAATAAAATTCAAACCTGGAAACTAAATGAAACTTATGGATTAGTTAGAAACAGAAAGGGTAACGTTCAACTGGCAACTTCATTTTGGTAAGTCTAAATTAATTTTAATGAATTTAGCTTCACCATAGTTAGTAATCTGGCTGCTGACCAAATTTTAACCTGAAAACCACTGCAACCTACAGTGAAAAAGTCTGTAGCTATGTTGACAGTGTCTAAATAGGCCATTATTATTTCTATAATTACTGTGTCTATTTAAAGTAAACTTAACCTTAATATTACACCTAAATAAAAATAATCTCTCTCAAGCTAAATAATAAATTCTAAATAATAAATTTTTCAATATGGCGCCCCCGGGTGGGCAGTCGAGAAGTTAGTTACCCTTTTTTTTTTATTTCTGATACAATAGTTTTAAATCCAGTGAATTAAATTTTTTACATAATCTGAAAATTTAATTATAAATATCATTGATAATATCATTTATAATATTAAACCTAAAAAATGGCTAATGAAACTGAAGCCACTCCAGGAAAAAGTATGGAGACATGGTTGGGAAGTGATGTGGAAGCACTTGAAACTAGTAAATTGGTAAAAAGGAGGGGAGCAATCAGAACCTCAGCTACTAAACTTTTAGCTACAATCAAAGAGAGATGGGATGATTGGACTGAGGAACAAAAAAATTCACATGCTCGGCTTTTGTCCTCACAACTGGACAAGTTACAAAATTTAGATGAGGAAATCCTTAGAATGTATGTTTGTTCCGAAGGCTTCTCAGAGGCTAAACAAGAAAAACTAGATGAAAAAAATAGTTATTACCACTTTGAAATAGATCAAATGATACAAGCATTAACAACTAAAAAAGAAAATAATGCCGAAGCCAAACCTAAACCAAGAATAAGTACTAAAATTCCTGAGCTTCAAATATTACCATTTGATGGAAATCCCTCTAAATTTCAAAACTTTAAGACCTCATTCAGAAACATTTATGATAACATAGGTCTTTCCGAAGAAGAGAAATTTGCCTACCTAAAACAACATTTGAGTGGAAACCCTGCCATTCAAATAAACTGCATGCAAGAAAGTAAAACATCTTATGAAGAAGCATGGCAGCAGTTGGAGGGCTGTTATGCAACACCAGGCCAAATTAAATTCTCCATAATAAAATCACTTTTAACCAAATCCATAATAACCAAAAATTTTAAATCACTTCATGACTTTCAAGCAGATATGCACTCTACCATAAATTTAATGCAAACTCAAAAATTAGAATTAGAAGATATACTCTTGTATGTATATTATAATAAACTAAGTCAAGAAACTCAGGAATTTTTAAGAACTTGTGGTTTTAAACTCTATGACCACTTTGATAATTTAAAGAAGCAATTGCTGAAGCTACCAAAACCTTAGCTAATGTTAATTTTGATCTGGAACAAAGTGAGTTAACTACCTTGATACCTAAACAAAAAAGAAACTTCTCTCCAGAACCAGCCAGAAAACCATGGTATTCTGGCCAAACTACAGCTGCTCTGGCAGTTTCTACCCAAAGACAATCCTCAAGAAGAGCTCAACATACTGACCAGAGAGAACTTTACTGCAAATTGTGTAAGAAAAACTCTCACAGAATCTCAAAATGTGATTCTTTCCCTGAAAGTTGGGATAAACTGAAAAAACTTGCTAAATTAAATTATTGTACTAAATGTACCTCATCTAAACACCAAGCCAAAGAATGCCCCATTTCTTTCCAACCCTGTTCATTTTGTAGGTTTTCTAACCATTTATCCTTCCTTTGTACCAAACAAAAAGGAAAACCAGAGGAAGATAAGAAAACCAAAACCAGTACGGAAGTAGCTACCCAAAAAGAAAACTCAAAACAAGGGAAACAAGTTACTAACTTATTAAGTTTAAAAAACACTGATCAAGAAGTAGCATTAATTCCTTCCATGCAGATGAGAATAAGAAACTCAGAAAAATCAATTAAATGCAGAGCACTTTTGGATAATTGTAGTCAAGCCAGCTACATTACCAAGGAACTTGTGAAAAAATTAAATCTTCCAACTAAACACTACGAGGAATCCATAACCATAACAGGATTTATAGCCAACAAGAAACAACCAAATTATGAAGTAGCTATAATTAAATTGGAGGATTCTAGAAACCCTGGAAACTACCAAGAAATAGAAGCCATCATAATTGATGATATTAATATTAAATATGAAGTTCCGGATTACTGAAACTTCAAACTTATTTAAAATCCTTAAATTATCAGCTTGCAGATCACTTTGAAGCTGATGAAGTGGCTGACTTCATGTTAATTTTTGGGGCTGCAACCCACAAACTTTTTGCCCTCAGCACTCATCAGATTCATACTGCCTCTTGTTATAAATCTCCCTATGGAATACTTTTATTGGGTTTCCCTTCAGATTACTACCCTGAAAAAGAAAAAGAACCAATAAGAGATCAGATCAGCTTCTGTATTACCAACCCGCTACTTACTAGTACAACTTCTAATGAAGATCTAGAAAAAATTGAACACCAGATTGCACAATTTAGCAAACTAGAAAACTTGGGTATTTCTGGGGATGAACCATTTTCAAACAAAGAAAAAGATCTGATTGCAAACTTCGAAAAGGAAGTTAAAATAGAAGATGAAAGATTGTCTGTTAAGGTACCATGGAATGACCAAAAAGATAAAATTTCACCAAACTTTAACTATGCTATTAGCAGGTTAAAGTCCACTTGCAAAAAATTAAAAAAAGATAACTTAATGCAACCTTATTCAGACATCCTTGAACAACAATTCCAGGAAGGAATAATAGAAGAAGTAGCCCTAACAGAAACTTAAACAAGCAGGAAATTTTTTACCTCATTTTCCAGTAGTTCGCCCTGGAGTACAAACAACTAAAGTTAGGATTGTAGTAGATCCCTCGGGTAAAAGCAAACCAGAAGAAATAACAGTAAATGATGCTACTGAGGACTGCCCTTCACTCCTACCTCATTTAGCAAAATTGTGCATTAAATTAAGGCATGGTAAATATTTGATGATTGGAGACATTCAAAAAGCATATTTACAACTTAAATATCAAACAGAATTTGACTGCAATGCCCACAAAATTCTGTGGTTAAAAGATACCCAATTGGCTCCAAATGACGACAACCTGATCTGCTATAAATATAAAAGAGTTACCTTTGGCAACAAAAGCAGTCCATTTTTACTACAACAATCTCTCCAACACATTTTTAATGAACAACAAAACCAAGTGGCAGACTACCTAGCTAACCGCTTTTACATGGACAATGCTTTAATTAATGCCAACAATCTCTCAGAACTCAAAGACCTTTACAATTATAGTGTAAACACCTTAATTGAATATAATTTGAAGCTATATGAATGGGCCTCCAATCACTCAGAACTTCAAGGACTATTTGAAAAACATGACATAGCCTCCTCAGAAGATAAAGAAAATGTAAAACTATTAGGATATGGTTGGAACACAAATGCTGATACACTCCATCTAAAAACTGTAAACTTGAACTCAGAAGCCAAAACTAAAAGAGAAATACTAAGTTCTGTGCAATCATTGTTTGATCCAATTGGATTTGTTGCACCCTTAGTGTTTAAATTAAAACTCTTCATGCAGAAAGTAGCTACCAAAAAAGATTGGGATGAATATCTAGAACCTGAAATGCTGCGTGAATGGAAAAAACTTTGTAAAGAAATAAACAAAGTGGAATTTCTGAATTTTCCTAGACAAGCTTTTGAAAATCCCAAACCTCTCATGGAAAATCTTCAACTCCACATCTTTTGTGATGCCAGCCAAGAAGGTTATGCAGTAAGTTGCTATCTAGTTGGAAATGGAAAATCCGAACTAATTTACGCTAAATCAAGAGTCAACCCCAAATCAAAAAATTGGACCATTTGTAACTTGGAATTAATGGCAATCTGCCTAGGAACCAAAGTCCTAGAATACCTTAAAGAAACCTACCTAGAAGAAAACTCAGAAAACCAAAAGTTCTTCAAAACAATAATTTGGACAGACTCACAGGTGGCTTTAAATTGGATTGCTCAAAAATCTCTAAAAATGAAATCCATCTTTGTAAAAAACAGAGTGAAAGACATTCAGGAAGCAACAAGAAACTTAAACCATCACCTGGAATTCAGACATGTAGCAGGAGAAGACAACCCAGCAGACCTACTCACCAGACCAATATCTTTCAAGAAATTTCAAAAACTTCTTCCCTTTTACCAACATGGTCCCACATTTTTGAGAAATGAAATTGAATGGCCAACCAACTTAATTTTTAACCCCCACCAAGAAACCTTACAGACAACAATAAATGTGTGTCAAACAACTTGTAAAGAAATAAATGAAAAAACTCCCTTGTTAAACATGGAAAATTCTCTAACAGGAAAAAACTGGTCAGAATCACTGCCTATGTTCTACGGTTCATAGAAAACTTAAAGTACTTCCGCACTCACAAATATAACCCCAAATGTAACCTAACAATGGAAGAACAAATTGCTGTTTTGGAGAAAAATCATACAGCTTACAAAACTAAGGCCACAAATTACTGGCTAAAATTAGTCCAGCAACAACATTTCTCAAAAGAAAAAGAAATAATCAACAAACTAAATAAAGGAGAAAAAGTTGAGGACCTAACAAAGCTGCAAAAGAATCTAAAACTCTTCATTGACAAAGAAGGGTTAGTCAGAACAATGGGGAGATATAAATATGCAACCAACCTTAACTATTCTGCTAGGTATCCTGTACTACTGCCTGAAAATTCTCATTTAACAACGTTAATCGTAACTGAATGTCATGCAAAAGCCAGTCATGCAACCTTAGCTACCACATGCAATTTCCTCAGACAGGAATTCTGGATCCCCAAAATAAGGCAAGTAGTTAAAAAGGTTCTGAAACAATGTCTGTTTTGCCAAAAATACTTTGCCATGGCTTATGAAGTGCCTACTACTGGACCCTTAGTAACGGAACGTTTAAGCTATGAAAAACCCTTTGAAAAAACTGCCCTTGACTATGCTGGTCCAATTTCTGTCCAGGATGAGAATAACCAATTCATGAAAGTCTACTTATTATTGTTCACTTGCTGCGCCACCAGATTCACCAGCCTTCACATCTGCACTGACCTTTCTGCTAAAACCTTTTTAAGAGAACTCTACCATTTGTCCTTAAACTACTCCCTTCCAAAGGTTTTGATTTCAGACAATCAATCCACCTTCAAAAGATCTGAAGATTACCTTAAACATTGGTTCCAAAATGTTCTTGTGTCTCAGTACCTCTCTGATCATGGTATCCAGTGGAAATTTACAGCAGCCTATTCACCCAGAACCTTAGGAATAGCTGAAAGAATGGTGGGTTTAGTCAAAAGAGCCCTCTATACCTCCCTAAAAGGAAGAAAAATCCCTTTAACTGAACTAAAAACAATTGTTCTTGAAATAATGAATACAATTAATTCAAGACCACTCACTTATGTTAATTCAAATGAAGATCCTCCTCTGATCTACTAACTCCTTTCAAGTTGCTTTTTGGGTATGACAATACCAAATTCAACTTTTTAACCACTAATGATACCCAAGAAGCTGTTAATGAAGATGATCAGGTGGATGCTGATTATATGACAGCAACAGAGGACAAAGAAAGAAAGAAAATACTGGATTACTTTCATAAGGGTTAAACAATCTCAAGAAATCAAAAAAAGATGGCGATACGAATATTTGAGTAGTTTGAGGGAAAAAGAATACCAACAACACAAACAACCAGTAAGTAAAGAACCTAAAGTAGGAGAACTATGTCTCTTAGATGAAAATTCTATGAATCCCAAATACTTCTGGAAGATTGCTGTAATTGAAACATTACACCCAGATGAAGATGGCATAATCAGGCATGTAACTGTAAAAACACCCAATGGTCATCTCTCCAGAAGACACATATATCGGTTATACCCACTGGAAATAACTGATAAACCGAATATTGACCTGGAAGAACTGGAAAATTCTTCCACAGAATCAGGAACTGTAGATTCTCCTGACACTACTACTGCCGCTACTCAACCCCGACCACAAAGACAAGCTGCAGTTAGATTTCGGGAAGAACTGCAAAGGAAAATACAGAGTGGATCTTTGTGAAGACCACAAATTGAAAATTGTAAATAATTGTAAATAGCTATAACTTAGGACTAACGTTCTACAGAAAAGACGCTTTCATTTTCATATTTCACCTAAAAGGAACTTTTCTGTAGAGATGTCATTTTCATTCATCAAAAAATAAATAAATAAAATTTCCCAAGAATATAATTCTGGGTAAATTTTTCCCCTTGGGGGGAATGTTAAAAAAAGTGGTTAGAAATAACCGCATATATTTCCAAATAAAATATAAACAAAATAAATAAAAATAACAACCCTCGTTTCTAACCAACTAGTGAAGTTGGGTTTCCCTAATTAACAAAAAGAAGAAAGAAAAAAGTTTCTGGGACAAAGAAAAACGGAGCTTTGTCCAGTCTTGAAAATTTTGACTGCATGAAGCGGGCTAGTTTTTAAAAATAAAATTCTCGTGGTTCCCAACTAACGGGCAACTTAGTCAACCTTTAAACCTCACAACCTTTAATCTTATCCTTAATAACCACTGCAATTAACAAAAACCCTGTTTAACTAAATAGAGGCCTATCAGAACTAGGTATAAGTAAGTTAATTAAAGAAAATAACTAAGGTAAGAGAAAAACTAGGTACCTAGAAGAAACTCGAACCGGGCTACAACTGCCCTAACTCAATAATTAAATGGCTATTATAGCCCTATTAAAACCTAAAGGCAATATAGCCCTAACTTAACTTGAGTAAAACCTTCAAAACCTTAAACCTTTAAAAACAAAAACTTAAGGGTAATACAGCCCTAGCCTAACTTAACCTGCAAAACCTAGGTCTGGGAAATAGCCCCTACAAATAAATAACCTAGCAGTGTGTTAAAAAATAACTTAAAATCTTATCCTGAATAACCACTGCAATTAACCAAAAACCCTGTTTAACTAAATAGAGGCCTATCAGAACTAGGTATAAGTAAGTTAATTAAAGAAAATAACTAAGGTAAGAGAAAAACTAGGTACCTAGAAGAAACTCGAACCGGGCTACAACTGCCCTAACTCAATAATTAAATGGCTATTATAGCCCTATTAAAACCTAAAGGCAATATAGCCCTAACTTAACTTGAGTAAAACCTTCAAAACCTTAAACCTTTAAAAACAAAAACTTAAGGGTAATACAGCCCTAGCCTAACTTAACCTGCAAAACCTAGGTCTGGGAAATAGCCCCTACAAATAAATAACCTAGCAGTGTGTTAAAAAATAACTTAAAACTTAACAAATAAAATTCAAACCTGGAAACTAAATGAAACTTATGGATTAGTTAGAAACAGAAAGGGTAACGTTCAACTGGCAACTTCATTTTGGTAAGTCTAAATTAATTTTAATGAATTTAGCTTCACCATAGTTAGTAATCTGGCTGCTGACCAAATTTTAACCTGAAAACCACTGCAACCTACAGTGAAAAAGTCTGTAGCTATGTTGACAGTGTCTAAATAGGCCATTATTAGTTCTATAATTACTGTGTCTATTTAAAGTAAACTTAACCTTAATATTACACCTAAATAAAAATAATCTCTCTCAAGCTAAATAATAAATTCTAAATAATATATTTTTCAATAATATCTCTCTTGATGTTAGACGAACCTGTGAACGGAGGAGATAAATCTTTATAGAATAAATTACGTTTGCTAACCAACGTGCACGATGTAAAGCACCTGGTTGCATCAGTCTTCTTCCTCGTAGGGGTACTTCTCCCAGAAACAACAATGTTAATTCTAAGGTTTCTCGGTAATCATCTCTTGGTTGACGTTCTTCTAGGTTAGTTTTACAGAATTCAATTACTTCCTTCCATTCAGATATGTCTAAGGTCACTTCTTTACCACCAATCACTGGTTCAAGCTTATTCTTATCAATGTTACTCCATTCTAGCTGTAATCGCTTAAATAAAGCAATATCAGGTCCTAATGAGGGATCAAAAAGGACGACAAATACATTTCCACCTATAATCTCATGGATATGATGACAACAGGCTAGGTGCAGGATATTTTTGTCCAACATTTGTTCAATCAGGAATAGGGGCCGACCGATAGTATTCCCAAAGTATCGGTACCGATACCGATAGTTAGAGCAAAGTATCGGCCGATACCAATACCGATATCTGTCCAAAATATCAAGATAGGATTCAAAGAATGTAATTCGACACATGTACTGTAATTCAAAACATATATTTGAAGAAATGGAATTCACAAAATAAAAGTCATGTAATGGAAACAACATGTAATTCAAAAATTGTAATTCAAAAAGTGTAACTCAATATAACGGTTCACTCAATAATCAAAATTGAGGAACTTCAGATTTTTGGAGAGGATGATTTGTTCCTCAGCATTGATTGGGGTGATGTTGGTTCGTTTCGCATTGATAGCATCTCCAGCCGTTGAGAGAAGCCATTCAGAGTCAACTGATCCAGAGGGGCAGCTCATGCACTTCTCAGCAACTTTTGCAGTTTCCGGGAAATCAGCAGAATGTTCTCGCCAGAAAATGAATGTATCCCTATCCCCAGCGATCCGAGGTTGCGTCCAATAGGCGTCCAGGGCTGCTTCCACTCGTGCGTCTGGAACAGTGAACCTCGTGTCTGTATCCCACGTTTTGGGTTCTTCAACTAGAATAGGACGAACGTGATCGTCGAGATCGCTACCTTCTGAGTCGGAAAGGTTTTCCCAAAGAGCGATTTTCTTGGACGGAGAAACCGGACCACTTCGGCGGCGTTTCCCGGCAATTGGACCTCCAATACGCTTTCGTTGGGCCCCCTCCATGTGAATGCGTATCTCTTGTTTCAACAATTCCTTGGCCTTTTCTCGCATGTCGTCGTCTATCAGCCCAGCTCCCTTGAATCGGGGATCAACTGCTGTGGCTAGCAGCAATTTCTCATTTGAATTATGCTCTCGAAATCTCTGTTCGAGAGAATCGCCCAGCTGGCTCTTCAGAATCTTGACACCAGCATCATTCACTGAGCACGCTGCACAGATTTCTTTTGACGGTGATTTGACTGTAGGTAAAACTTCTGATAAAAGCGAGTTTTCCTCACTGATTTTGAGCGTTGCAGTTTTGAAGACATCAAGCACGTCAATAAGCTTGACCATAAGCTTCCATTACGTTGAAGTCAACGTATTTTCCAGGAGCCATTCAACGTCATATTCAATGATAGCTTGCTTTTGGGAAAGGAGTCCCTGCAACATTTCCAGCGTGTAATTCCATCTGGTTGGCACATCTTGAATCAGCTTCAGTTGAGGCAAGTTAAGTCTTCTTTGAATTTGACGTAACTTCTCGAGCAGCCGGGAAGTTTCTATTTCGAAAACGCCCGTTTTTTTTTATTCTTAGAAACAAAAAAACTATCGATACCGATACTGATACAACCACCGGTCGATGCCTAAATTCAGGATGCAGGCACCTCCTCTCTTTCCTGTATTACTTGCCGTGGTATCAAACGACATAGCTTTGATCTGGTTCCCACGTCAAATATAATAAACTAGATTAAACCAAATCGAAGGTCGGAGTAGACAATCCCATATTTAAAGGCCTGGAGAGTCATATTTCCTCAGATTTGAAACATTTCTACGCCGCGCTACTCGGGTCTCCGGGATTCAGCTTTAGTTTGCTGGTTCTGTATATAATAATTGGACAATGAGTTGGGTACAGAGTCACCTGTAGAGAGCAAGGTGTTTGTGTTTGAAATATACGAGTTAAAGAGTCACCTACAAGAAAGGCAGGGTCTTTTCAAATAATTTTCATTGACTTAGAAATAATTCCTCTGCTTTAAGGAACTTATTATTTTAAGTGGCAATTGATATCATTTCATAATTTGATTATTAACTTTTTCCAATATAAATTCCAATAATAACTAACTTTAATAACTCTTGGAACTATCAAACTATTGGCATTTAAATCATACTCGTTAACGGCTGACGACTTGTATGTTTATTACATTCCTCAATCAACACCCGAGAATCCGTAAGTCGCACTCACTTCAAAATTATAGTCGAAATCACAAAAACTACATCGCGATTATTCGACGAAAACGAGAGTACCCAAAAGTAATTACATCTGTTGTGCCATTCATTTTACATACGCACCGGTACCCACAACATATATACAGTATATATATATATATATATATATATATATATATATGTGTGTGTGTGTGTGTGTGTGTTTGTGTGTGTATGTATATAATTATATATGTATGTATGTATAGGTACTGCACTGTACGTAGATAGAGAGATGAATTGGTGCAAGTAAAATCGTAAATATAAAAAAAAAGAAATCGAAGACCGTATACAAAAGTTTCCCTTTTTCCACGGAGTTGTCACACGGCCAAGCACAAAAGTAAAGAGGTTCGAAACCAAGCTTGGTAAGACCAAAATTTATTTCTGTTTATGCTCATTGCAGCCGTTATGTTCAGTTTCCAAGAAAACAGAAACTGTCGGTGAGACGTTGGTGGAACGGTTAACAGTGAAAGTAGGACGAGATAGTGGCTCAACCAAATTATTTTTATTGTCCTGATCTATAAAGGAAATTTAGTTGTTCGTGATTTGGTATGTTGATTGGAAGGACAAGAAGGAGAAAGTAAACGAAAGGAATCTCTCCAATAAGACGAAGGATGTCTGGAGAGTCTGGCTTCGAACCCAACATATAATATATAAAAAAGATATAATATATCAATATTATATGTATATAATATATAAATATAATATATAAAAAAATTCGTCACAGCGAGATCAATGGGTTAAACCTAAAAGTATAAGAATTATTGTTATTTCGGACTGAATATTTTAATGACTAGTCACTTGAACGACACACATTTTTGGGTTCTTTTTCTGACAACAAAACGACGCTATATAAACATGTGGAAACATTTGTAGGAACGTTGCACTGTAGTAAACTTATATTATTATTATTTCCGGTCGGACTGTAAATTCCATCAATTGTGAGAGGGATAAGGATATTTAAGGTGTTTTTGAAAAAAAGTTCAGTACCAACCTGCGGCTGACCCCTCCCGCAGTATCCCGTCTCACTTGCGGGATTAAATAAAAGGCAAAAATAAAATAAAATTATACTGGTCCTAACAAAAGAAAAAAAAATCAGAATAGTGAGTGTGTGTGCCCCTAATTTGCTATATGTTCGATTTACGCGGTTACGCGATACATCTTCGCACTTTACAGTTCTGCTCAAACATATTGGCTTATATTATGCATGCATTATTACAGTGTGTGATTTGCTAAATGCAGTTATGCTCAATATATTTTAATATGCAACAGCGATATGACGAAATAATAAATCAAATGTCAACAGCGTCAGAAAAGAATGCACTAGGGTTTCTCATTTCCCGGCCTTTTGCTTATCCCGGGATTCCGGGATAAAAATGATTCCCTTCCCGGGATCCCGGGAAATCCCGGGATATAATTAATTATATTTAAAATATATTATAAAATAAATTAACCTAGAAAAGAGGGGGTATAATTATTTTTTATCTTTTTTTATAGTCATTTAATAAGTTCTGCAATCTCCATGATGGGCAAAATAAAATAATATTGCTGTGAAAAATATGTATTAAAAAAAATACTTTTGAATTACACAGAAAATTTTCACAAATAAAAAAATTGCTCCGTTTCATTGAAAACTTAATGAATACAACGAAAAAAAAATTGCCTTTGAATTGCTTAGAAAATTTAAAGAAAAAATAAAAATTACCTTCAAATTGCAAAGAACTTCAATGAATTCAACCAAAAAAATTATCACTGTGAATTTTTATAGTACGATTTCAAAAAACAAAGATGGTCAATACTTCGATCACTCAATCTTGTTCTCATTTTAGTCACGAAAAGTCCTGCTGCTGAGAATGCCCTTTCCGATTCTATTGACGTGGTGGAATCGTCTTTAATGCATTCAAGAGAAGAGAGATGTTCTGCGTTTTTTCGCCCGTAGCCTCGAAGATCTCTAGTTCCTTTTTAAGGTGCTTTGCAGCGCTTGCTTTGCTGTCTAGTGTTCTTGATTTCTCTACCTCGGCTGCTTTAATAGCTGCATCAAGCCTTTCAGCTAGAGTCATCGAAGATGACTGAGGGACAGCTGATTCTTGCACATCATTATCTTCATCTGTCTCACTAGAGGTAGAATCAGCAGGTACTCCAAAAAGGCGATCTAACATCTGCTTTGCTGATGAAATTAACATAGACTTGGTTGGTAAGGCTGGCAAACTTCTGTCACTTGCGAAAGTTGCGACCTTTTTATAATTCTTTCCACTATTGAGGTATTGTATGAGGCCAGTCAAGTTCTCATTTCTTCTCTGTTATGCGTCGAATGAACGACTCCTTTAGTTTTTTTGAAAAAGGTGTGTTAGTTGATTTAGTTCGTTCAAAATGAAAGAAAAACACCTTCTGATGAAAGTAAAGTCGATTCTCTGTTGCCCAGCTTTTCTGCTCCAACTTTTAATGGCTCCAGCGATGCCACAATGTCAAGAATTACAGCAACTTCTTGTTTGTGAAGGTCAAAATTGTCCATATCTTTATTGCAGTCGATGAGAGCTTTCGATACGGATGACCTTATTTTGATAAATCGCTCCAGCATGGCTAAAAGACTATTCCATCTGGTTTTGGAATCCAGCAATAGATGCAAACTTTTTCCTTGTTCCTGTTGAACACATCCTTGTAAGATGTTATTCTTTAAAGGTGATTTGCGAAATTTTTTTGCTATTTTTCTGACTTTATTGATGATTTGAGACACGTTGATTTCTTTACTTACAGTGTCGTGCGATCCAAATGAAATATCTATCTCGAACGGATCCTCATCAAAGCGCTCACACAAAACACTTTCAAAATCAATACTATGATTGAAATCTTCTCCATCTTCATCTATGTTGTCATTATGTTCGTCATCTTCAGTTTGAATTTCTTCAGAAAGAGTGATTGCAAGTGAAGTGGTTGACTTCTGGTACAAAACATCACATACCGCTAAGTGGATTCCGTGTGCATAACACAATTGATGCTCACATTCAATTAGCCTTCCAAATTTCACCATCATAGCTGCACCATCAGTAACACAAGCCACCACATGTTTTTCTAAAGAAATATGAAATTCCTCTAACTTTTCTTTGATTACTTCAACAGCAGTTTCAGCAGGTAGAGTACTAGAAATCTTCACCATTCCTAAGTTCCAAAATGTTCCGTCAGTTTTGTGTATGTTAATATTTAAATACCGGCGATTGTTTAATGAGGTGTATTCATCTAAGGATAAACTAAACCTTGATCCTGCATTTATTTGGCTGGTAATTTCAGAATTTAAGCGTTCTTTTATTTGTTTGTACTGCGAATGAACGAGATCCATTAAATGTGATGGATTTTTTGGTAAAGTATATCCTCTGTCTGTCAATGATTTTCTGATGAACTCACTTTTTGTAATAGAATTGATAGAGATGCCATCTAGAGTGGCTAGTTTTGTTACTATTTCTTCACATGTTTCTTTCTTAATGAAAAACGATGTTAAGATTTGTTGAGAGGTTTGTCGCTTGCTACTAGTTGCTCCATTTTCCTCGGCTGTGCGCTTAGCATTAGTAACAGATAACTTGTTAATATTATGCTTGTTAAGCAAATGTCTGATAAGACCGCTTGTAGACCAACCTTTACACTTTATTTGAGTTTTGCATTCTTTACAGGTTGCAAATTCTAGTTTCGAATCCTTCACGAAATATTTCCAAGCAAATGATTCTGACATTCTTGATTGAAGGGGTTCGTTTCGAACAAAATAAATTAAAACATACTATATATATATATAGTACTAGGCTAGTATAGGAACTACAAAGAATCTTGAGTCACAAACTCACAATATAAAGGAAGTGTGACACTTGCACAATGCACAACCTGGCGTAATGCAGTTACTGGAGCTACTGAGCGTGGTGACAAATTAAGACAGCATCAGCGCAATTACGCAAGATATTACAGGTCCTGACAAGTAGTGACAATCTGTGACATGCCATAACAAGCTGAAATTAAAAAAACAAAAAACTAAGCAAGCTTAAAACTAACAAATACAAACGTATTCTGACAAGTTATGGGTTAATTAAACTTACTATTAGCAAAATTTCCCAGTCTTAACACAAAATAAGCAAAATTAAATTTTAAGAAAATATCCCGGGATTTCCCGGGACAGGGAGAATTTCCCGGGAAATTTAAATTAGCTAAAAATCTACCGAGATCCCGGGATCCCGGGATCCCGTGATCCCGGTAAAGAAACCCTAGAATGCACACGGTTACAGATGCGAAGAGAAATTGTAGTATAAAAAAAAATCCATAATTTGATTATAATTTTCATAAATTACATTTAAAAATTCATTTTGTATTAAAAAATTCAAAAAATCAACTATTGGTTCCAATTTCCACAATCAGAATGAGAATTGGAATTCATTAGAACTGAAATGAGAATGGTAAATGGGATAGCAATTGTATTAAAAAACTTATAAAGTTAAAAGAAAATATACCTAAATTTACACGTAGATTTATGCAAGCATATATGTATACCAGTGTATACAGTAGAAATGTGTTGTATATAAAGAAATAAATGAAAATGTTAGAGTGACATATTACATTCACGTTTATAACGGTGTATAATAGTGGTAGGCAGTTAGCTAATGGGTTTGTATGGATTATGTTTAAAAGTGTATGGTATGAAATATGAAAAAACAAAGATAAAGTTGAACCAAAGACTGAATATTTCATTTTGACTCTGCTCCGTTAAATGTTAAAAGTGAGTAGTAAGATGGCATTTGGTAAGAGGAATTTGGGGTGATTTGAAACTTGACCCTGGAGAGGCCCCTGGAGACCTTCGCGTCCGTTATAAGGGGGCCCCCTTCCTTAAGTTCATTACCCCATTTATGAGACCTCACACTCCTTAATGAAGGGCACTTGCCCCTTGATAGGCCCCTTACGGGGCCGCCTCCTCCTTGGGAAAAAAATCATCCTGTAGGGTTCTTTCATGGTCTTTTATGAGTGAAAAACAGACAAAAACAAAAAACAGACAAAACAAACAAACAAAAACAGAAAAAAAAAAAAAAAAAACATTCGAGTAATTTTTACGCAGCGTGCCGGCGCGATCCGTCGTGTTCGTGGGGCCCCGCTAGTTTTATCTTTCTGGAGGCGTTCGTGCAGAAGATTCATTTCTAGGGCACCAGAATTCTGCTGATATATATATATATATATATATATATGTAAATATACCCAACCTATATATTTTGTATATAAAAACTGCAGTGTAGAACAAATAGCAAAGATTGCTTTAATGCCATCTATGATCTCATCGTTTCGATACCACCCAAAATAAAATTAGAATAAATACAGTTACCTCAAAATTTTTTTGACTTGTTCTAATATTTGTATTACGAAATAGATCCAGAAACTATTAACTAAATTCATTTTAATTTCATTTATCCAATCTAAGGGGAGGTTAATATATTTCAATCAATTCGTATAATAACGCGGTAACAATCATCATGAACAGCAAATATTATCATTATTATCATAGCGAATTATTTATATATATATATATATATATATATATATATATATATATATATATATATATATATATATGATGTAAACCACAAGGAAAAGAAAAAATTATTCCAAGGCTTTTGTGTATTCAGAAGTACACCTCGTCAGGGAATTATATATATATATCAGCCCTTTTAAAAGACTAGGATGAACGCAAATACATGCAATTTATATTTCATAAATTCAAGTATCGATAGCTTCCTTCATAGTCATATAGTTCATCCAGTTAACTTATAACTGCTGTTCTAAGCTATGTATCTATAAGATAAATATAATGAAATGCCAGCACCAACTCACCCATTTATATCACTAGTTACGTCAAGTTGTGTAATGTAACTTTAAAACTATGAAAATACATTTTCAATAACCCAGCCTAGTCATGCATATTCGGATAGATTCAAATTCTGAATCATCAAATCCGTCTCTAAACATCTACTTCAAAATTATTATTATTATTATTATCATTATTAGTATTTAATGTACAAGATTATTTAAATTAAACATTTGATTTTCTTTAAAACAATGGGCAACTCAATCTTTTAACGTAGCATCATGTGAACATTATACTGTTTAATGCTCCTATTTTAATTCCTATAGCACTATTAAGTTGATCAACATCATCATATCACACACACACACACATACACACATACACACACACACGACATATATATATATATATATATATATATATATATGCAGAACGCTCCTCTATACTTACGTCGTTTCTGTACATTAATATACTGCGTGGTCATTGCAGTTAAATGTACATATTCACGATTTGCGAGGGTGCCCTCTCAGGGCATTGGTTTCTGCCCTATGTAGGAGAATTTCGACTTATGACTGATCGAGGCCCGTGGTGTAATGGATAGCGCATCTGACCGGCAATCGGAAGATCCTGGGTTCGATTCCCGGGCGGTTCACCTCATTTTTCATTTGTTCGTTATTTCTCTTCCTCGTGTGCAGAACGCTCCTCTATACTTACGTCGTTTCTATACATTAATATACTGCGTGGTCATTGCAGTTAAATATATATATATATATATATATATATATATATATATAATATATATATATATAAAATATATATATATATATATATATATATATATATATATATATATATATATATATATATAATATATATTATATATATATATATAAAACCAGATAAGGAGATTTGTCCCAAAAAGAACTTTCTTAATATTTCCAATTAATAGAAAACGACTAGTGAGTTTTACAGGGCGTAGCTCTAGTATTTAACCTCGTAGCAAAGATTGTTGTCTAAAAAATATCATCCAGTCTTTCATGGAGCAATACCAATAAAGTAATTTGAATACGTATCTTCAATAATAATTCCAGCAAATATCTTTCACTAAACAGTCGTTTCCGATTATTTAATCAAACCTGAATGTTGCATACTCTGCAAATTCTGAACGCTTTGTGCAACAACCCGGTCGAACTCAAGCCTGTTTATTATAACTTCTTTCAAAGCAGTCCTAAATCCACTATTCTAAATCTATGTATTTTTTGTGATATATCTATCTATCTATATATATATATATATATATATAATATATATATATATATATAGAGAGAGAGAGAGAGAGAGAGAGAGAGAGAGAGTATATATGATTTTTACTTATGTATGTCTGTGCTTGATTTCTACCCATTCTTCAAAAGAATGTACACCATTTATCTGTTGCAAGTTAGAAGTTCGGGGTAGGAGGAAACAGAACAGTATTATTATTAGTAGTAGTAGTAGTGGTAGTAGTAGTAGTAGCAGTACTAACAATAGTTTAAAACTTATCTTCATTTCTAAATATCTGTCTAAGTAAGCATTCACTACACCGATGTTGGTATGTAATATATCTGAAACACCCAAACGTACCCAACGGTTGTCTGATGTATGAAAGTACAAACATGATTAATCTTTAATAAACACCAAAGTAGTTCGTACAACGTGTACAGGCTTACAAATATTAACCAACAACGATATTACTATCATTATGACTAAATTACACGAAAACAATCACCGTATCAAATGAAAATTTTCACTTAAAACTTATTATTGTCTATTATCCAATAACCTCATTTTATCCATCTACCTGACAATCGTTAAACAGTTAGATAGGTAAACAGCCACATGTTATAGCTATTTAGAGCATGATTCTGATTAATTAGTTACTCAGTTAATCATTGTTTCGAATTTAATCATTAATTAATCAAAATATATCTTCAGAAAATGATGGGAAATGATTAATTTTCCTCATAATTTCAACATCATTTACCTTAAATTTTGTGATGATCATTTAAATTTTGTACTTTTTTGCATGTATAAACTGACTAATCCGCCCATGCCAAATTTTTTGAACTATAAAGCAAACTAAATGTATGAGCAAAATGTTTTCTTCTGTCTTATCGCACGCAACAGAAACAATAAAGCTCTTTCTTACTCTTTTCAGAAGTATTTAATTTTTAATAATTTATAATTAGTTAATCATTGATTAATTAGAAAATTTCATCATTCATAACTTTTTCCTAAAATTGATTAATTATCCATGCCCAAGTATAGATACAATCAAATTGGGATGCTGAGTCGATAAAAATTCACATTTCAGAAATGAAAAATCTGATCATCATGTGAGGTGTCTGCGAGTTCAGAATTCTGTGAGCCTACATTATTCGTGTGTATATATATATATATATATATATATATATATTATATATATATATATATATTATATATATGAAATTAGGTCTGAAGGTGCTTAACTTTAATTGGCAGCTCTTTAGCTTTCACATAAGTTTAACTTGATGTTAAATTTCTGGTTATGGAGGAACGAACACATTAAAAAATTATCTTTTATCGTTTTTGTCTCTCATTTGGTTTCTTTCCCTTCCAAATTTTTTAATTTATCCTTAATAGGAAGATTCTTAAACACCTTTCTTCTCACAATCTGCTTTCAGATCGTCAATATGGATTCCACAGGGGACGCACTACTGGTGATCTTCTTGCATATTTCTGTGACTGTTGGTCATCATGCTTTCGGTTTTCGGCGAAACTTTCGCTAATGCGTTAGACATATCAAAAGCTGTTGATAGATTCTAGCACAAATCTTTAATTATCAAAATATACCTCCCACGGCTTCTACACTGATATCTATACCTTCATTTCTTATTTCCTTTCTGGCCGAACTATGCTGCAGTTGTATATGGCTACTGTTCTTTTCCTAAAGCTATTAACAGAGGTGTTTCTCAGAGTTCTGCTCGCTCAACCACTCTCTTCCTTTTATTTATTATTGATATTTTAATTCATACTTCCTGTCCTATTCGTTCCTACACTACAAAAGCCATCCTGTAATGAAAAAGTTTACAAAAAGTATTTATATATTTCGGATCAAGTCAAGATAAGCACCCCCAGTTGGTACTGAAGGCTGCTAGATGTGTATGCAGTCTTGCATATCTTATAAGGCTAACTAACGAAAATATCACGACCTAACCTAACCACTCGTCAAGGGCGTACAGTTGACTTAACGATTGGTTAGGTTAGGTCGTGATATTTTCGTTAGTTAGCCTTATAAGGCTAATTAAAGAAGGCTGGGGGTGCTTATCTTTACTTGATCCTATATTTCTATCAAAGTGTAGGGCTTGCTAATTTAAACTGATTCACTTCCTTCAACAAAAACTTATTACACCCCTTTATCAAGCCTGTTAACATGTATATATATCGTAATCATCAAATTTTCAAGTCTGAGCTAAAAGAAACAAATGTAACCTTAATGTACACAAAGTTAATATTTTTATTTTCCCCTCTAAATTAATGACTTTTCGCAATTCTGCTGTGAGGGTTTTTTCAACTCATATTATATAATTCGACCATGCTGAATTCGAAAATGACATTGGTTTTCCTAAATCAGGTCAGGTTTTTTCTCTATTGGCCATTTATTATAAGTCCAATTTTATCCCCAAATTTATTGATTTTTTTAGCTTAAACACTGTAGATACGAATAATATGATAAGAACACTCGTGAAAAATGAAAACATTTTGTGAATAAATACTTTTATTCATACAATGAATATGGAAAAAGTTTATTGAGGAAGGAATGAAGTTTTTTTGGCTTTCCGTCTGTGTTTTTCTTCGGGCACGTCTCGCTTCAAACACCAGCAATAGTCCGCCAGCATATTGATATCCCAGTTTCCCTGGTACCTCTCTTCCATTATTTTGATATCTTGGTGAAATCGTTCACCCTGTTCCTCACTATAATCCCCGCAATTTTCAGGAAAATAGTCCAAGTGGGACCACAAAAAGTGCATTTTTATGGACATGCGCGACCCATGAGCTTTGAAAGCTTCCATCAAGTTTTCGACAACGAACTCGTATTCTGGACTTCTACGCTTGCCAAGAAAATCAGTGACAACTGATTTGAATGCCTGCCAGGCATTCTTCTCAGTTGGAGTCATTGCGTTTTCGAACTGAGTATCCTTGATCAAAGTTCGAATTTGAGGACCATCAAAAACCCCAGCATTTAGTTTAGCATCAGATATATGAGGAAATTTACTCTCGAGATATCGGAATGCTGAACCCTCCTTATTCATTGATTTGATGAAATTTTTCATCAAGCCCAGCTTAATATGAAGTGGTGGAAGCAAAATTTTTGTTGGTGGTACAAGGGGCACTGAAACGACATTATGCGACCCAGGTTCAAAATTCTCTCTGGATGCCCATTCACGCTGTGCATAGCTTCTCATCCGCTCGGCTATCCCATTTGCAGAGGAAACATGGGTATTTCGTGTATCCCCCTTGCATTCCCAATACAAATGCCACAATCTGAAAAAAAATGAAAATATTTAAAGAATTTAGAGAATTTGTTCTATCAGATAAAAAAATCTATGCATTGGACTGTATCACTTCTGTGGGGAAGTTAAGTGTTCTTATACGCTCTCAAATAACCTTTGGAAAAACAACATAATCAATAGCAATAGTTTACTTATGATATTAGTATTACCTTCAAATCTCCACAGATCCTCCAGTTATGTTTGTCGTATATGAGAGCATCCAGTAAAATTTTCATGTTATCGTAGCTCTCAGTAAGTTGTACGGAATGTGCTACAGGGACTGATGCAACCCTATTCCCGATGTTGAGAAGTACTGCTTTCAAACTTCGTTTAGACGAGTCTATAAATAGCCTCCATTCTGATGCGTTATATGGCAGGCCCAAGGATTCGATTAGCCCCTCAACATTGCAGCAGTACACTAAGGAAGAGGTATTTTCGTGCACTGCAAAAAACTTGCGGAATTCTTCCTCTCGTTTCCTATACTAGGAGAATGTTGTTCCCGGAGCCAGCAAGTTGTCCTCTCGAAGTCGTGAGCCCAAGATCTCAGCAGCTAATTTGGAAAGTCCTAAATCCCTGGTAAGATCATTAAGTTTGGCCTGGTTGAGAGGCCTCGGCTCATTTGAAGCGGTATTTTGAGGTATATACGACTGAATGAAAAAGAAAGAAAATATACAATCATTGTATACGTAAATGTAACTTGTATAACAATATGTATGTGTAAATGTATTTTCTATAACAATATGTATATGTAAATGTATGATTACCATTATGGTGAATATTATGCTATATATGGTGAATATTACATTATGGTGAATATTATGTCAAGTTTCATACGAGGATTTCAAAATATTTAAGAAAAATAAATTTATAAGCCCACCTTGGAGGTTTGTCATGCAGAAATAGCAATCTGTCACGTGATCCTTTCCTTCTCTCCAAATCATGGGAATTCCAAAAGGCAAAGATTTCGCTCTGCCTTTGCTCCATCTTCTCAAATTTTCAATGCACGTCTTGCAGCACATATGAGGGGCGAAATTTTTGTCCTGGTCCCCTAGCTTAATTCCAAAGTATGCTCTATACATTGTCTTCACAAATTTAGTGATTTGGGACTTGTTATTTGGCATGGTAACCGTCCCACATATGTAGCAGAATCTATTGGGATCATTTTTACACGCTCTATTCATTATGAAATATTTTATCTATATGCCTGAAAAGTAAAAAAAGATATTATACAAGTGAAACAAGTGATGATAGATGTTACTGTTCCAATTCCGCTTTGACAAAATCACGAAAAATTCTATTTTACTTATGAGGCCATAGCCGGATAACCTGAGCTGATTGAGAAAAACGGATTGCAGATCCGAAATCAGCAGGAAAAACTCTATAAGAATCACTTACGAAACCCTTGACAGCAAAATTGATGCATACCAGTGTTATCAAGTGTTTCAGTATTCTATCATTACAGGCTTTTACAATCAACGTGCAAAACAACTCTTTAATAGACACATATGCAGGCTAATGAGTACTTTAATTGTGCAAAGCCCCATCTACTTACAAGGTTTCTCCTCAAAAATTACATCAGCCACCCTTAGTGAAATCGTACATTACAGATGACGTAACAAGTGAACGCCTCATCATACCTGTACTGAAACATGTCAACTACACATTCAGCTATAGACCCATCGACCAAACATTCCTATTATACAAGTAGCTTAAAAGGTACCTTATTGCTTATAAATGTTGGAGTTTTTAATAATTGACAAATAAGATCTTTAAAATTTCAACCTCTTTTTTCCAGCTCAAATACGCACGAGACTACTAAACGAGCGCTTACTCCAAGTAATGGTGGCTGGCGTCACTATGATTAACTTTGCTTATGTGATCACAGAGGAGATAAGAAATTATTAGCCAGGTGTCAGTGATTGTATATATGTAACTGCATCACGTAGGATTAACTGCTCAAGGGTACCCGTGAACGCAAAGTTGGTACTGAAGGCTGCTAGATGTGTATGCAGTCTTGCATATCTTTGTGTCATCTGCGAAACATGATACAATACTGTCATTGATGTCTGCATGAATATCTGCAATCATTATCATAAACAGCAAGGGAGCTAGTACTGTCCCTTGTGGAACAGAGCTCTCAACTTCCGAGACTTCCGATTTGACTTCATTTACCACCACTCTTTGTGTTCTTTGCGTCAAGAAATTAAATATCCATCTTCCCAGCTTTCCAGTAATTCGTGTATTCTTAAGTTTATGTGCTATAATTCCATGGTCACATTTATCGAAGGCTTTATCAAAGTCAGTGTATATATATTACATCTATGTTTTGTCCTCGGTACAGTGTTTCCAATATTTTCTCATGGTGGTCAAATAGCTGTGATAGCCATGATCTTCCAACCCTGAAACTATGTTGATTTGGATTGTATAAGTTCTTTTCTTGTAGGTAGTAGGTAGTTTCGCTTCTAATTATACATTCAAGGCACTTTATAAGGTGTGAGATGAGAGCTAGCGGCCGATAATTCTTGGGCATTGCTCTGTTACTACCTTTGAATAAAGGGGCAATGTTCTGTTCTTTAATTAATGGCAGTGGAATTTGTCCCGTGTCGAGTGATTTCCTTTATAGTAAGTGTGGCACTTCATGTATCTGGCCCTGATGCCGAATTGTCTCGCATCTGTGATAGAGCTTTAATTATATTTATTTATATATATATATATATATATATATATATATATATATATACACACACACACACATATATATATATATATAATATATATATATATAACCTTACCTTGCAACTTTTCAAAGGTTCCGCACGATGATTCCTCATTTCGCGAGGGTCAAGCATGTCGCCCCTCCTCTCGAGTTAGCCTGGTTAAGTAGTGAGTTGGTGTCTTGTGCTCTCCACCTCACATAGCCAGGTACGCCAGGCTCATCGGGCATTGTTCTGAGCCAGGCGTCTAATCTTCTTTTGAAGATGTCCACTGCAACTCCCTTCGTGTTTCTTAGGTCTTTGGGCAGCTGATTAAACAGTTTTGGTCCTCTCACCATAAAACTATTTTCTTTCAAGGTTAAGGATGTTCCCTGTCTCGCCTTTAATTTGGGAATTTGACACAGCCTACCATTTCTAATTTCCACCGTTGTTTGGGGAGTTATAGGGTTCAGAGTAAGATTAAGGACTAGTTTCTCCATTATTTTCCAAGTGTAAATAATGGTGTATCTGTCTCTTTTCCTTTCCAGTGAATATAGGTCTAGTTCGCGTAACCTTTCGCAGTAATTAAGTTCTTTGCACTCGTTGATCTTGGCTGTGAAGCTCCTCTGGATCCCTTCCAGCTGTCTAATGTCTTCTTTTTTATATGGGGATGTTAGGACTGAGCAGTATTCCAATTTGGGTATGATCAAGGTTTTCAGTAGAGGAATCATTACATTCCTATCCCTTCGTTTAAAGGTTCTCAATATCTGCCCCATTATTCTCTTTGCTCTGTTTACTGCTATCTTATTTTGTGTTTCAAATTTCGCATCATCTGTCATTACAACCCCTAAATCTTTTGCTCTAGAATTTGTCTGAATTTCCTCTCCATTTGGGGTATAATATTCCATGGATTTTAGGTCTTTTCTTTTTCCGTACTGTAACAGCTGAAATTTCTCGGTGTTAAACTTCATATTGTTGTCTTCCGTCCACTTGTAGATTCTGTTTATGTCGGTTTGTAGAGATCCTATATCTTCTGGGTTTCTTATTTTTCTACTGATCTTTGTGTCATTGGCAAAGGATGTTACTGTGCTGTCTCTGGTAACGTCCTCATCTATGTCAGTTAGCATGATTATGAAGAGTAGTGGAGTTAATACTGTTCCTTGTGGTACTGAGCTGAGGACCTCTGATTCTAATGAAGATCCTCCTTGTACTGTAACGACTTGCCGCCGCTCACTAAGGAAATTTTATATCCATTTCCCTACTTTCCCTGTTATTCCCATATATATCAGTTTATGTATTATGATTCCATGGTCACACTTGTCGAACGCTTTGGCAAAGTCTGTATAGTACATCATAGTTTTCATTAATTTCAAGTAGTGTAGTGTTCCATTAGCTGTGATTGGCATGATCTGCCTGACCGAAACCCATGTTGGTTATCATTGAATTTTTTCTGAGTTTCCAAAAAGTCATAGATTTTCTGTCTTACTATTCTTTTAAATATTTTAGTGAGATGAGATGTAAGCGACACTGGCCTATAGTTTTTGGCCTCGGATCAATCTCCTCCTTTATATATTGGGACTATATTCGCGCTCTTCAGGATGCCCAGTATTTCTCCGGTGTCTAGTGATCTCTATATCCAATATAGGGCTCAGGGATTGCATTCTTGCAGTTTTTGATCAGTGTGGCATTCCATTTATCCGGTCCTGTGCTCAGTGTGCTTTTATTTTCCCCATGGCTTGTGTAATATCATCTGTCGTAAAGTCAAAGTCCGTTATACTTTTCCCTTGTAGTTCTTCAAAGAACGCGTTTCTATCGCATATCAATTTGTCAGTTTTTGGGATACTGAAAGATGATTCGTACTGAGCTCTTAATATTTCAGATACTTCTGTTAGATCATCAGATAAAGCACTGTTCTCGTTTTTTAAAGGTCTGATAGTCGCATGGTTTTTCGACTTTCTTTTTGCGAAATTATGGAAGTACTTTGATTTAGCCTTTATCGCTTCTATAGCGTCGTCTTCTTTTTCTGTATGCTTCTGAATTAGTTCCTGTATGAGGCCATCGATACTTTTCAGGTTATCATTTAATATTTTTCTGATGTTATCTTTACAGTGACTTAATTTTGCAGTCACTCTTTTTCTCTTTCGAAACAATGCCCTCTTTTGTCTCTCGAACCTGCTTCTCTTTCCTCTTTGTTGTATTTTTGGGACATGTTTTTTCCACAATTTCTAACCTCTTCTCCTCTTTAAACGTTGTGGGTCCGGGAAACGCGGGCCCGACGTGATAAATAGTTTAAAACGCGGGCCCGTGGTAAAAAATAACTTAAACGTCTTTTATTGCAACGCGCGTAGTATTAGAAATAAATTAAATGAATTTAAGGCGGTAATTTATTCCGGCAACTATGATATAGTTGCTATCTCTGAAACTTGGTTAAATACCGTGACTCGGGACTTGTTGGGGGAACTTGATATACCGGGTTTTAAACTCTTTACTAATGATAGGTTACATAGATTTGGAGGAGGCGTTTTGCTGTACATTCTTAATTCCCTTAGGGCTATCGAGGTTAAGTTAGATTTTCCGGCAGCAATTAATGCGATCTGCGTTGAAGTTAGGGCGCGTAGTATTAGTTTTAATTTTGTTGTCGTTTATAGACCTCCCGTTCAACCCCTCGATACAGATACTAGATTTTACTCACTTCTTGGTAATTTTATTGACAATCTGAATAGTATAATTGTCGGAGACTTTAACGCCCTAATGTTAATTACGAGAATTTTACTGGTAATGAGGAGGGTTTGAGATTGGTTGAGTTTATGGACGATAACTTTTTACGACAGATAGTTACCGAACCAACGCGCGGTGGCAATATTTTAGATTTGGTGATGACGAACGGCGAGAATATAGTCGAAGGTTTAGAAGTAGGCGAGAGTTTAGGATGTAGTGATCATCAAATTCTTAGGTTTAAGTTATTGATAGAAAACACCCAGGATAGTAACGTAATAGAAGTCCCTGATTTTCGTAGGGCTAATTTTGATAGTTTTGCTGATAGGATGAGAGTAGTGGACTGGGATAACTTATTTATGGGTAATGACACAAATTTGCGTTAGGTGGCGTTTAAAGAAAGTTTTAGGGATATTGAAAGGGAGTTTGTTCCTCGTAGGCCCAAGCGCGCTAGAAATCGTGGTAGGCCGAAGTGGTGGAGTAGGGAAATAAGAGAGTTTATAATAGAGCGTAATAGAGCGTATAGACTTAGTAAGCGCAATGGCACGGCAGCTAACTTTAATAGATATATCGAGCTTAGACGTCAGGTTAAAAGATCAGTTAGGAATGCCAAGAGTAATTTAGAGATAGTTATAGCTGCGGATAGTAAACATAATCCAAAAAAGTTTTTTGACTAGGTCAATAATTAATCGTAAGCCGATAAAAGATAACAGGCACTCTACTTGACGCCATAGGCGCTTTGACTTCCGACGCTTAGGCGATGGCCGGTATTTTTAACAACTTTTTTGCAACAGTTTTTACAGTAGAAGACGTAAATAATGTGCCCGAAATGGACGATATTGTTTCATTTAGTCGCGAGACTATTTTGAATGAAATAACTGTTTCCGAGGGTGAGATTGCGCATTATATCGATAAGCTAAAAGTTAACAAAGCTCCAGGCCCTGACGCGCTTTATCGTAGACATTTGAAAGATTTGAAAGGCTTTATCGTAGGCCCCTTAACAAAAATTTTTAATACGTCATTGGAATCGGGGATTATTCCTGAAGACTACAAATTAGCTAACGTTACGCCCATTTTTAAAAAAGGCGACCGTACAGTAGCTAGCAATTATAGGCCTATTAGCTTAACGTCAATTGTTAGTAAACTTTTGGAATCCGTAGTTAGGGATCGTATCGTCGATCACTTAGAAAGTCACGATTTGATTAATAGTAATAAGCATGAGTTTCGACGACATAAATCTTGTTTAACTAATTTGTTAGAATTCTATAACGAAATACTGCGCGAATACGATAGGCTTAGAGTGGCTGACGTTATTTATTTAGACTTTAAAGAAGCGTTCGATACAGTTCCGCACAAAAGACTAATTGCGAACGTTAAAGCGCACGGTATACGCGGTCAGGTACTAACTGGTTAGAAGAATGGCTTCGTGCTAGGAGACAGAGCGTCGTTGTTAATGGTAGGGAATCGGGGTGGCTGGATGTGGGTAGTGGTGTCCCTCAGGGTTCAGTGTTAGGCCCATTGCTATTCGTAATCTACATTAACGACATAGATGTAGGCTTCATTAGTAACTTGTGAAAATTCGCGGACGATACTAAAATAGGCAGTAAAGTTCTTAATGTTGCCGATAGAAATAGGCTCCAAGACGATGTAAATAGGAGTATGGAGTGGACGGATAAGTGACAAATGCAATTGAACGTAGACAAATGTAAAGTTTTGCATATTGGTTCTCGTAACAATAATTACACGTACACGATGGACGATAGACAGCTAGCAGGCGTTGACGAGGAAATAGATTTAGGCGTACGCGTATCTAAGGATTTAAAAGTTAGGAACCAGTGCCTGGAGTCTTGCGGAAAAGCTAATAGGATGTTAGGCTTCATAGCGCATAATTTCGAATTTAAATCGAAGAATTTTATATTGCCCCTTTACAAGTCCCTAGTCAGGACCCACTTAAAATATGCCGTTCAGGTTTGGTGGCCGTATTTGCGTGAGGATATTGATAGGTTGGAAAGGGTTCAGCGACGCGCCACGAAAATAATTCCATCACTACGCAACAAGTCTTACGAAGATAGGCTTGCATTCACTTGAGACTATGAGATTAAGGGGGGCGCTTATTGAAGTTTTCAAAATCGTTAATAAAATCGATAATATAAATTTTGACATTGTTCATTTTCGATAATAACAATATTCGTAATGACGGATTTAAATTACGTGGTAGACGTTTCATTACTAACATCGCTAAAAACTTTTTTACGTTTAAAGTAATTGATAAATGGAATAATCTTCCCGCGTCCCTCGTGAACTCTACCAGCGTTAATATGTTTAAAAACCGTTTAGATGGCATTTTAAAAATATTAACGTCGTAACAGGAGCTCTGGGGGTGATAGTCGGGATTTAAGTCTGTTGACAATTGATGCCAGCTTGTGACATGCCAGCATGTGATATGGCAGCGTTAAATTTGTTGTTAAAAAAAATAGACTAACACGCACTAAGATGTAGCTCGTACCGTAAACTAAACCACTTTTTCTTCCCGCATCCTCTCTTTACATGCATGTCTGTAGTTTGCATGGTATGTAGTTTGCGTGGTATGACAGTGTTCTTTGAGTTAAGACGGTTTGCATGGTTTGTAAGCGTTCTTATTTTACTTCTTTTCATCTTTCACCCCTTTCCTATCCTCTTCGACTATTTTTCCGACTTGTCGGTAGTGGCCGACGGATGATGGTGATGATGGTGAGTCTTTCTCTCTTTTTTTTTTGAATGAATGTTAACCCACGAATCTAAGTTTCTGCTACTTACTTAACCCCTTATTCTCTTCTTTTATCTCCCTATTCTCTTCTTTTAACCCCCTACTCTCTTCTTTCTCTCGGGTTAACCTTAGAGTGTATCTTAGGGTCTTTGTTAGCCTTAGTTTCTGTAGATCTGTACAACGTGCCGTAATTGAATTTTTGACCGCGGAAAGTGTGGCTCCCATAGACATCCATCGGCAAATGCAAGCTGTGTACGGCAAACTGTGTGATGTGAGTACCGTTCGACGTTGGACGAGGCAGTGTAAAGAAGAAGCAGGGCAAGAAGTTTTGCGAGACAAACCGCGAAGTGGAAGGCCTGTAACGGCAACCAAAGAGTCTCATCGGAACTACGTTGATTGACGAACTGATTCGTGGAAATCGTCGCAGTAAACAAAATTAAATTGCTGCATTATCAGTATTCTCCGTTACCGAAAGGTCTGCGCCAGATGAGTGGTTCGCATGCTCACTACCGAGATGTAAACTGAGACTACACATTTGCCAAGAAAATCTGCAGCACTTCGAAAATGAAGATGAATTTCTGCACAGCATTGTGACAGAAGACGAGACGTAGGTCCACTGTTATGACTGAAAATAAATAGCAATTCATAGAATATCGGGACAAAAATTCACCGCACTCAAAAAAATTCAAAGTTCAAAAATTGGCTGGAAAAGTAATGACTGTTTTTTTTGGGGATATCAATGGTGGTGTTGTTGAAGACTTTACGGAAAGAGGGACAGCAATCAACTCCGCACGTTATATTGAAACTTTGAAGAAGAAAAAACGGATCAGGAGGGTTCGCACGCACAAAAACGCAGTCATTGTTCTCCATGACAACGCACGGCCTCACACCAGTGTTCAAACGCGAGAAGCAATTGAAGATCTGCAATTCACCGTCTTGCCGCATCCACCATATCGCCCCGATTTAGCACCATGCGATTTTCACCTCTTTCCTAAACTTAAAGAACATCTCCGTCGTGGAAATCGCTACGAGTCTGACGAACTGTGAAAATTTGGTTTCGTAGTCAAAGCTCCGAGCTTTACCGGGATAGATTTCAAAAACTCATTCATCGTTGGCGTAAATGTATCGAGGTAGAGGGTGATTTTATAGAAACGTAAATGTATCGTTTTCAAGAATAACCTCTAAGGTACATATCTGCTTTTGTTTCGATAAAACCCTTCGACCCGTTTAAAATTTATTTAAGTGGAGGCATTATCTTTCAGCCCACCCTCGTATATATATATATATATATATATATATATATATATATATATATATAATATATATATAATACAATCACTGATCACTCATAAAATAAATTATTATTACAGTCACTGAGAACTGAAATATTAATACAATCACTGATGACTCATAAAATAAATTATTACAGTCACTGAGAACTGAAATATTAATACAATCACTGATCACTCATAAAACAAATTATTATTACAGTCACTGAGAACTGAAATATTAATACAATCACTGATCACTCATAAAATAAATTATTACTACAGTCACTGAGAACTGAAATATTCGGATAGGTGCAGGAGGTTTTCTAAAATGGCCGGAATTCCTGCTCGGACGGAGCCGGAGCTCCGGTGCATCACTACTTATCAGAAACTCTTACCTTTCGCTCGATTAAGAACAGGTATCCCAGGTTGGAGAGCGACCCCTGTTGCAACTGCATAACATCACATTTTTATATTTTTATTGTATGTAGGTTGTTTCACCAATGTTTACTTTTATTTGTTGGTTATTTATTGTTAGTATCTTTAAACTGTTAGCCTTTAAACACACACACACACACACACACACACACACACACACAATGTTATATAATGACAATCCAGTAGTCCCCCTTCAAAATAATAGTGTGAATTCAAATGACGAATTGTGCTGCGCACTTTTTTTCTTAAGAATCTCTATACGTATTAACTATCTCCATCCATTTTTCAAGTACCATCTTCCACTTGTGGTTGTGGCTATATAATGGTTGAAAGCTAACGTTCGATAGAAGCAGACAGACAGCGGAGGAGCGTAGAGATACCAGAGCAAGACTCCGCGCTGGGACCGAGGCAATAGGTCTACCTGTCAGTCAGATTTACTATACCACTTAAATAAAACTGAATGTACGAAACAAATCTATTTAAATCCTTAACCCCGTAAGAAAGGCGGTTTACTATTTGAGTAATACGTCTGGGAAGAGCTCGAAAAGTCAAAAGACAAAAACCCGTTTCACATCATTATTATAAAACACATTAATGGTACCAGGCGTGTCCCGCCTATGTTTTTATTAACCAGGTATTCCACCTTTTCACCAGTAGTATAGCCGCGTTTGGCCAGAGGAAGTTAGGGTGCTCTGAAATCCTGCCCCTGAAGGGGCCCCCTGAATGCCTCGCCTTCGTTATGAGGGGACCTCCTGGCTTAAGCTCCTCACCCCATTTATGGGGTCTCACCGTCCTTAATGAAGGGTATTTTCCCCTTCATGGCCCCTTGCGAGGCCCCCTCATCCTTGAAAAAAAAAATTCCTCTTCACCTTCCTTAAAAAAAAAAAAAAGAAAATCACCTTCTTGGTATTATGGACAAAATCAAACATGCAAAAACAAAAACAGACAAAGACAGAGTTTGACACTCAATTTTGAACTTATACCCAGTGGTGGCATTCAAAAATTTTAAGAACCGGTTCGCCCTCCCCTCCCCTCCCCTTCTCCTCCCCCTTCCATGTCAGAAATGAAAACTAAAAAAATGTTTTTATCGAAATGCGTATGGTATAAAGAAAAATCATACACGGACTGAAAGGGTTAAGGACCGGTTCGGCGAACTCGGGAAATTTTAGGAACCGGTTCGCACGAACCGGTGTGAACCGGCTGAATGCCACCACTGCTTATACCCTTAAACATTAGAAATGAAAACTTAAAAAGAATATCTGAAAAAGGATTTAATAAACAACGAAAATATGCATCGATCTCAAAACATACAATGACTTATATTGTATTCTCAAAGCATGTTATCAAGTTCTAATACCACATTACCTATTCAAATGTAATTCCATTATCATATGTTAGCAAATTGCGAACATTAAAAAAAAAAAAAATCAGGTGAAACATTTTAAATCAAAAGCAATTTCTTTGTTTAATATTTGTATTATGAAAAATAAAATGAAGGTTTATTATTTTAATTTAAATAAATTAATTTCTCTCTTTTTAAGGGAAACTAACTTATTTTCATTCGATCTGAACCTCAAATACAAGATCTTTTTATACATGCATAACACATGCTTAATTGTTTATTTACTTTTAAATATATAGTTTTTTGTTATTTACATCACATTCCCATGACATCCTCTGGTTTGTGAACTATTAACATTACTGCACATCAAATTTCGTTATAAATATGCGTGTGTTTAAAAAATTTAACAACGTAATTTAAGAACGTAATTTAAAATTTTTAATTACCTGATATTTGTATGTAATATTTGTATATATGTAATGATATTTAGGCTATACATTTCGTGAATCAACACACATAAATAAGCGAGATAATATAGCCATCCCCCCTCTCTATTGTTTAATTATGTATATATATATATATATATATATATATATAAATATACCTTTGTTAACCTTTGGTTAGCTTCTGCCCGAATTGTTCATTCTGACGAAGGTCAAGCTTTTCACTCCACCTTAGACCTACAGTTTAACGTGGAATCCGAACCACGCCCCATCAGCAGCCCAGCGTCTTAACCACAAGGCCACCTAGGGTACTCATTTATCTACCAACCACTTTCTTTATTGCTGCGTGGCGGCTGCCGTCGGGTCTCGAGCCCGGGGCCGATGGATTTGTAGTCAACGACGCTAACCACTCACTACACCACCGAGGTGGTAGTATGAGGGTATTCTATCCAGCAATAATTACAGGGCTATTGCTAGCATCTCTTGCTTCTCGAAACTACAAGAGAAACTCTTGTTACTACACCGCTTAAATGATTACTTATGAGCTAAATGAGTTTGGATTTAAAAGGGCCCTCTCAACTGATCTATGTCTCTATGTACTTAAGGGAATTATATTTAAACACACAGACAGTAATTCAACTATTTATAGCTGTTTCCTAGATAAAAGTAAGGCACATGATAGAATGAACCACAATATTTTATTTACAAAACTAGAAGACAGGGAAGTCCCCATGTACATATTAAATTTATAATAACATAACATACGATGAGGAAGTACAAGAATTTAAATATTGGGGTCAAACTAGCTAAATGACTGATGACTCAGATATAAGAAAATCTCGAAGCCTTTGTGTTAAAGCGAATATGGCTATAAGGAACTTTCGGTTCTGTACAAGTGAAGTTTCTCATTAATTGTATATATTTCTAACCTTAGTATATGATTTGTCATTGTTTTATTAATATTTGTCATGTGGATAATGGTCTGCCAATAAACTTTTCATTTACATTTTAATATATATAAGTAGGTTTTGTGCCGAAAAAAAGCTTTCTTAATATATCTAATTAAAAGAAAACGCATAGCGTGTTTTGTAGGGCATACTCTGGTATTTAACCTCGTATCAGTATACATTTAAACAACTTTTGTATCGAAACAGTTATTCCACCATTGTAGCCCTAACTCTATTCGCAGATCCTGATGAAACGAGTTGTTTATATACTTTCACCTTATATCCCTCACACACAGGGGCGTAATTAACGGTGGGAGACGGAGGGACATGTCCCACTCAACTTTTGAACTGAGGGGGATAATATAGGTTTTGTCCCCCCCCCCCAACTTTTGATATAAGTTAGCTTACGTGAAGGAAAATATTTAGTTCTTGAAATAATCTATAATGAGTAAATCTTTAATTATATTAGTCCTATTAGTATGCTGAAAAGTATTACTGATTCAGTACTAATACTGCAGTGATAGATACTTTTATGAGACATCTAGTTATTTTTTACTTTAATTATTGCATATATTGTTTTTCTTTAATGTTAAGTATATACTTGATATACATAAGGTAGTTGTGAAAATGCTTCTTTGATTTTCCTATTACTATCATAAATATAGATCATTCTCTAAATCATAGTATTTTAAGAGCATCATTTTGATCGCAAACACATTACCTACAGGATAGCAGCACCGAAATTCATCGCAGGATTTTTCATCATTATAGTTGTCCCCCCAACTTTTGGAAGCTAGTTACGCTCTCGCTCACACATATTATATAGTTCAATTAGAACACCTTAGATTGTTGGTAAAAATATCGCACAGTCTTTCATGGAGCAAAACCACTAAAGTAATTGAGTATGCATCTTCAATAATAATTGCAACAAAGATCTTTCACTACACGGTCGCTTCCGATTATTTAATCAAACCTGAAAATTGCATTCTCTGCAAATTCTGTGCGCAACAATCTGGGGTGAACCACACCTATTTATTATAACTTCTTTCAAGGCAGTCCTATCCTTTCCTCTGAAGCAGGAGCCACACCAAACTATTTTACGCTTTCTAACACCTGCAGGATGCAGATATATAAATGTAGTACAATATACGAATTTTATCAGCTTGGTTATTTCCTTTTGTATCACACATTCAGAGCTACACTACCTAAAATTAGTTAGCTAGTTACCAGATATATATATTCCCGAGCGTAGCTAGCCCTTTTTAACGTGTAAGCGCCGAGGTGTGAAGCACGGAGCTGTGGGAAGATGTGGAAGTGGTCTGGACCCACCCTCCACTGCTGAAGGAGAAAATTAAATACAGAGTCCTGTAAATACTCTCTGGTGCACTAAAATTAGGAATTTATGGTAGATGTCAATAGTTACCCAATCAACTGAAATGGAAATTCCACTTTTATTCATAGCACAGGCTAGAAACGCATAATATTGGGATAAAGTGTATTTTGCAACTTGTAATAATTAATATTATTCTTTTCCATCATATGATTATAAAAGACTATTATAATGATAAATGATTTCTTGAGAACTTTATTTAAAATATCATGAATTTCAATTCAGTGTTTAAGCACATGCTTCAATACTTATGCCTATCTACACACCTGTACACAATCATGTACACTACTTTGCTCCGAAACAATTATTCAACCTTTACTGATATCATATTTGGTCAAATAAATTTCTATAAATTCACCTCAACTTTGCGTTTATGTACATTGCTTTGGGTAGCAGTTGGATGAGTGAAACCATATATAAAGATTTCATATGATTTAACTCTACTTGCACAAAACACACAGCTCTTTATATACATGACTGCTCTATCGTTCTAGGTAATGGGTAGTTGTCTGGTTATAATACATCGTTTACTCAAAGAAATAACAGATGCACGACACGATCACAGCTATTAACTTGTGGTATCTACCACATGAAAACTTCCCAACCGATCAAAAATTTCCGCCAGAAACGTCACACTTAGGGTATACATTACAATTACATAATACGGCACTGATGAATCAATTTATAAACTCTCATTCATGAAAGCATCCAACATTTCTTTAAATAACCTTAACAACTATTATTATTATCATAGCACTTCAAGTTAAATTGCTATACTCGGTGTTTAAAACATCGCTTTCAACGCTTCAGTTGATGGATGTTGACAAAGTTCCTCATCTCCACTATATCTCAAGAAGTGAAATTTTTCAATGTTAAATGTAACATTGATACTGTTGCAGACATTAAAGACAGTATTGTATCATGCTTCGCAGATGATACCAAGATATGTAAGGAAATGTTGAACGAGGGTGACATAAAAACTACAAAACGACAATGAAACATTATCCAGTGGGCAGAAGACAACAATATGAAGTTCAACGAAGAAAATTCCAACTTCTAAGATATGGTAATAACAAGGAGCTACAGTAAAAAGTGGTACAAAACTCTACAAGCCAAACAGATAACACCAAATCCACAAGTCAGGGATCTTGGCGTAATACGTAATAATGTCGTCGGATGCAGAATAGAGAGAGCACTATAATATCAAAATTACGACTTGAAAAATAATGGGAATCATCTGGAGGAACTTCCGCAGCACATCATGCTCAAATTATGCCAATAATTGAGTATTGCTCTGTACTCACAAACCCATACAGAAAACGAGAAATTATGAACATTAAAGCTGTACACAGGACTTTTACGTCTAAGATAGAGGAAACGAAAGATGAAGACTACTGGTCTCGACTACATTCCCTGGAACTCTACTCTCTCGAAAGAAGGCGCGAGCGGTACACAATAATATACATATGGAAAATACTTGTTCTGTCCCTAACCCTAGAAATGAAATAGAAACAAACTGGAAGGAGAGAAGAGACAGATTTGTGCGATCCCAGATGAGGTGGGGCAAGGTCTATGAAAACGAGAATGGAAAATACCGTCAGAATACGAGGCCCAAAGCTTTTCAATGTCCTACCAAAAGAAGTGAGGAAACTCCAGCACACCAACCTGAATAACTTCAAGAACCAGCTGAACAGATTCCTGTGTAAAGTTCCTGAACACTCATGCGCGGCTGGCTACGAGGGCAGAAGGAGATCAGACAGCAATCCCCCAAAAAGCGGGGGATGGGGTATATCAAAGTCGTCCAAGCTATCGCATCCACTTTCGTTCAATTTCCGCTTCCTATGGGTGTGAGATATGGGCCAGATTACTATATGCTCTCGCGTAAAGCGGGAACACAGCGTCTGATGAATAATCCACAAACTCGATACATACCCTTACACAAATCATGATGTCCATATTTCGAACTAATAATGTCTCGACTTTTAAATATAATCTTTTAAATGTTCAGAGATACCTCGATATCGATATCGATATGGGGTTGGAAATGAGTACTGATGTAAATTAATAATTGAGCAGTTGTTTTAAAATATGTTATAGATTGATTTCACATGCTATATCTAAGTTCTAAACTTACATTACAGTATTTGCATTTGTATGAGTCTAATATATCTTTTCATGGACCATCCGTGAATATTATAGAGTTCTCATGTTCAATTTAATACCTCATAAAGACTCAATTTTATTTCTTCCGTAGCTTGATATTATCACTACACTATATTATTGCACATGGCAACTAGAACTTACTCTAATCTCTATGGTGATGAAGAGATGAAGTGAATCTTGCACATACTCAACTGTTGGAAACACATAAGAGATATCTTGGGTTTACATCAGTATGATAATTTATTTGATCATACCCGATCTACCAGAAATCATTTTTTAAACCATCGAGTAAAAGAATTATACAGTTTTAGATGTTTTCACATATGATAAAAAGCTATAAATTGTGTAAACAGTGCCATGTTATGCAGGACACTTTTGGAGTTGATATAATTGTGCTATAAGAGACCAGTAGATCTGTTGTGACTTTCCATATGATGTGGTAAATGACAGCTACTTAGTTAGTTTTAAGAAAAAGATGGGTGCTTTCATGAATGCGTGTTTATAAATAGTGATAAGTTATGTAGAACAGTTTTGGAGTTGATGTAATTGCGCTATAACAGATAAGTAGGTGTGGTGTAACTTGTAATATGATGTGGTAAATAGTAACTACTTAGATACTTTTAAGAAAAAGATAGGCGCTTTCATGAATGTGGGTTTATGCATGACATTTGGATGACATAAATTGTAAGGGGTTCCAATAAACCTTAGCCCCCCCCATTTGCAGCTTACATGTTTACTTATATCGAACTAGTTTTTAGTGATTATAAAAATATATAAAATTCTTTATTTATTGCAGGTATTAAAATTACTCTAGCTGATAAAGTGATAATATAATGGCTTCTCAATTAATTGGTGATTCGGAGAGGCAACGTGTGATACATCGCATACGAGCAATAACATTTCGGGAAGCTCGTGATGCTGGAGCCACCTTTATAACACGTTCATGGGTTGCCAAAAAGTTGCGAAGAAGTGAGGACTTCGTCAAAAGAAATTGGAATAAAACTTTGGATGAATGTGAAATGGATACAACCAAATCTGGGCGCCCAAATTTGCCACTCTCTCAGGAAACAAAAGGACATCATTGAAAGCGGTACGCGTAAGCGGAAAAACAGCTCTGCTAAACTTTCTAGAGAGATCGAAGTGTTGAAGGAAAGATCGTTAGTGGTGAGATCATTCGACTGTACCGTCATAGGCAAGGTTTAAAGCCTTGGCATGATCTTCCAAACCCAAGAAAAACTCAACTTAACATCGATGACAGAATGTGGTTTGCCCATTATCTTGAAGATTGGGATGTGGATGATTTCATGCATTTAGCAGTCTCCGATGAATTTTTTGTTTACGTAACACGTCGGCCTAACTACCAAAATGATCGAGTGTGGGCCACAACACCAGATGAAATCGATGACATTGAACATTATCGCGAATTATTAAAAAGTCCAGACTGTGTTGGTGTGTTTGTTTTGTTCACTGCAAAGAAGCTCATGTGGGTGCCGAAGCCAAATGGTCAGAGTTGGGATGGACAGTATTTTCGTGATATTATTCTATCCCAGCATGTCATTCCTTTTCTAAGAAACCCAAACAATGTTATGGCTGTCGATCAGGTCACACTTCTGCACGATAAGGCCCCCTGCTTTAAGGCATTAGCCACTCAACAGTTGTTGCGGAACCATGAGATCGATTTCTTTGGAAATGAAGTATGGCCAGGAAATTCTCCTGACCTGAACGTCTGTGAACACATTGGATCAGTTATAAAGGACAAGGTTGAATGTCTCTTGTTTCAAGAACCTGCAGCAAATCGATTTTCGAAGGATACAATGACGCAACACATTGAAACTGTTTTAGCAAATTTGCGTAACGATCAAGATCTATTCACGTCACTTTTCGCAAGCTACCCAAAGCGAATTGAGGCTGTATTGGAAGCCAATGGCGGGAACACCAAGTTTTAATTGTTTCTCATTAAATGCAGGATTAAATTTTCTTTTGTAAGGTATGTTTAGTTTTACTGTACCTCTAATGGTTTAGGCCATGGGCGGGGGGGCTAAGGTTTATTGGAGCCCCGTATATATTTTTTTAATCAAGAGTGTTCATAGACTACAAAGCGAAAATAATAAAGGAGAAATTTATTCATTTGCATCAAACATAGAACAGTTTTATTTCCATTAGTAACTTGTATTAATTTCTTGAACAAATACTGCACTATTTGAAGCGTGACATGCGAGACGTTTAGGTGTAACTTGTTTTTATTAAGGAAACTGTGAAGAATATATGCATTAATTAAATAAAGAGCGCTCTCTGGCAACCCTAATAATGTACACCTGAACAAGCCAATTAGCCTTCTAAGTCAACTGACTGTTTAAGTCAGAATATGTGCTTTAATAAAATAAATAAACGCAATCTGGCAACTCAATAATGTACACCTGAACAAGCCATTTACGTCTTCTAAGTCAACTGGCTGATTAAGCCAGAATATATGTTTTAATTAATTAAGTAGCGCAATCGGCAGCTCAGCCAGATATTCCAACTGGCTGGTTAAGCCAGAATATATGCTTTAATTAAATAAATAGCCCAATCTGGCAGCACATCCAGATAAGCTAACTTGTGATTAAGCCAGCTTGCTGATTATGAACATATTAAGACAACGGCCGCTCGGCTGAAGTCTTAATATGCGCTTGGCTCCAACCAGGCGCGCACTTCTATTCCTCGCTCTCCTTCTCCTCTCTCTTTCTCTTGGGGTTTAACTCCGCCTCCAATTTGCATACCCCTTGTTACTCTTGCAACATTCCCCCTACCCCTTTGTTGCATAACATCTTGCAACATTTCCCTCCCCCTCTGTTGCATAACGAATGCAATATTTCATTTGCAAAATTGATCAACATTTGCAATTGCATTGCACTCTCTCCTTTTGCTCCCATGCGATTTATGTATGAGGGGAACTGGGTTTTGTGAAAAATAGCGAAAATTTTCATCTATCTTTGACTTAATCTCTTGAGATACGTGTCAAAAATATTGCTAATACAGTATATATATATATATATATATATATATATATATAAATCATCGATGCACTCATAGTGCATTGCACTCTCTCCTTTTGCGCCCACGCTATTTATGTATGAGGGGAACTGGGTTTTGTGAAAAATAGCGAAAATTTTCATCTATCTTTGACTTAATCTCTTGAGATACGTGTCAAAAATATTGCTAATACAGTATATATATATATATATATATATATATATATATATATATATATATATATATATATATATATATATATATCATCGATGCACTCATAGTTTAAGTCGAAGATGAAAAGTTATACATCATTTTATATACAGCACCATTTCGCCCATATGCGCCAAAACACAGTGTTTTGCAATATTGTGTGTGTGTGTGTGTGTGTGTGTGTGTGTTGTGTGTGTGTGTGTGCTCGCACGCCGCAAGTAATTAAACCTAGTAATATTCCGAAACTTCATAAATGAAACAATAAATTAACTACAATTTGGTATCCAACCTGCGTGCCCATTACCGGATATCCGAATCGGGCGCATTGATTGCCCGGATATCAGGTACTACACGCTTCTCTCTCTCTCTCTCTCTCTCTGCTGGCCTACGTAGGATAGGAGAGTGATCGAAAAAATGGCAAATGGCGTTTAACTTGGGTAAATGCAAGATCATGCACATTGGCTACGCCAATCCCAAGTCGGACTACTCCATATTGGGGAAGCCAGCCAATTGATATAATTAAATGCTGTGTATAACCAAAAAAATTAAATAAAACGCCATTACATCATTCTGTTTATTTAGAAGAATTAATGGAATCAGAAATATGTAGAAAATAAATATACAATGGAATTTATATGATAAAAATAATAATAGCATAAGAAATACGAACGTTGAATACCGGTATATCAAAATAAATATACAATAAAATATATATTATCAAAAATAATAATAGCATAAGAAATACGAACGATGAATACCGGTATATCACAATAAATATACACTAGAATATATATGATCAAAAATAATAATAGCATCAGAAATACGGACGATGAATATATAATAAAAATAAATATACAATGGAATATATATGATCAAAAAATAATAATAGCATAAGAAATACGAACGAGAAATATATAATCAATAATATACAAAACGTTGTAGTATAACCATCAATATATTAGTACAGGAAAAAAATATATATACACAGTTATATTAAATAATTAAATATATTGAAAATAATAATATACGAAACGTATAATCAATTGCATATTAGTTCAGGAAATATATATACACCCACAATTAAATAAATAAATATACATGAAAATACGTTATGCTCTACGGGTTATATTAAATAATTAAATAAGTTGAAAATAATAATATAAGAAACGTATAATCAATTGCTTATTAGTACAGGATATATATATATATATATATATATATATATTTATATATATTATATATATATGTATATATACAGTTAAATAATTAAATATACATGAAAATACTTTACGTTCTACGGCGCAAGACGCTAAACTCACCCGTTATCGAGTCTACATTCACATCGTTATTACTTTGCACAACGCGGTAAAACCGTCGAAGCAATACTTCACCGTTCAAGTTATACGGATGCCTATTAGGGTGTCAATTTTGGGGGTGAAATGACTAAATTGAAAAATCATGTGATTTGGTGGCAATTTAATGTAATCATTTGGCATACAAAATAATATCCTTGCTTCAAAAACAATAAAAAATAACTACTCCCTACATCAATTTTAATTAAAAAATTCCATTTTTCCGTAAATTCGTAACAAAATAACAAATGTGCGCAAACATCCTATCAACATTTAAAGTGGCAATAAAATATCATTCAGAGTCTTTATTTGAAAGTAACCAATGCAGTCATGTCCTTTTTGCTGCGGTTCCTTGACATCAGCATTCGGCTTGCTACTTGCGCTTTGATATAGCCTTCTCGCCTCTCGTGACTGTAAACTTGACTAGCTGCTTCTGTGACCATTTTCACACATCTCTCAACACTCTGAGTGTGAGAAGGCCACTTTGGCACTTGCATTGAGGCCTCTTTAAGTTGTGTTAAATCTTTGTTCGTTATACATGTTGTCAGTGGTGGCTCCAAAACTTCCGAACTCAAGTTAACTAATTCTGACAATTTCGTGGCATTGACGTTTATCGGAGGTACCTTCCTTGTCTGAACAGAGCAGTCTCCCAGCTGGTCATCATCTAGTGATGTTCCTCTAAGCTTTAGAATGATTTCCACAGCCTCAGTTCGCTCTTTGGTACATTGGCTGCAGAGTATTGCTTGCAAAACTGCCTCTGGCCTAGCATACCAAGCGGACGATGTCCACCACTACTTTCCTTTGGGTTCTCAGTAGCTGTAATTGAAACAAGATGTGGTTGGGCCCCCTCCATCCACATTGGATTAAGTTTTACATTGAACCAGTGAGGAAGATAAAACCCAATAATAAATTCAACAATCAACATCAAGTTCTGTAGCATTTTGCCCTTCAGTGCATGTTTGGAAACCCAAATCCTGCAGAAACAAATCGCTGTAGTTAACCAACGACTGTGACTTACGGGTCCAATTTCCAAGAGAGCCAGATTTTGAGGCAACTCTCCTGATCTGATTGCTTGAACAATACGATAAGCGTAAGATTGATCCGTGCTGAGGTCTTTGATAACTTCTTCAGACAACACTGGAAGGGGAGGGCCTACTTCGACCTTTGGAAATTTTGTAGTTATTTCTAATTCCGTTGCTTCATCTAGCATGTTGCCAAGGGGGCCTGACCACTTGTTGTTGCTCTTTGTAGGACCATCAAGTTTCTGGATGAGACGACGAAGAGGTAGTTCCCCTGTGTGCAAATCACATACAATCCAAACAAGCCTTCTTCCAAGTTTTTTCTCTAAATGCGTCATAACACCGCCCTGCCATCCAGTGTTCACCGCAGTTGAGTCTCCACCAACGGCCTGCAGTGAACTGTCAAGTCTTCTTTCTTGAAGCCAACATATTATTTGATCAGCAATTGCCTCTGCATGTTTCTTGCCTTCTACTTCTGCTTCATGAACAAAGTGAAACAAATAGCGGCCACCAGGTTCGGAACACACAGAGTAGTGTTCTTCTTTGATGAGACCGGGAAACTTTCTATCCATTCCCTCTACCTCTAGGAGAACTTTTACGTCATCTCTTTTTCCATCAAACAAAAGGCAAGAGAGACCTTCCTCCTTCAAGTCTTTTTCATGCTGATCAGATATTTCCTTCATTATTTTTTCTTGTGCTCTTCTTATCTTATTATGATCTATCACTAAGGATGTATCCTCTCGGCTGATGAGGCCTACACTATCCAAGCGGCAGTGGCAATCTCTGCAGTCTCTCGTAGGCCCGTATGGTGGCGAATACTGGCAAGGGCAATGTTTGAGATGTCTTTAGTGTTGTATTTCATTCTCTTCGGCGAAGGTTCAGATGGCATTTTGGAGCTATCATCTGATGTTGCTTCTTTCTGTTCATCTGAAGAGCTTTCAAAGAAGTGAGAAACATCTTGATAGAGCTCTTCATCTCTTTGGGTGGCTTCTTCACTCTTCTTTTTCTTCCTTTCTTCCCTCTCTCGGATTTTCTCTTTTTTCTTAGCAATACAATTTGTTTTTTGTTTTCTGAATAATCTGCCGAACCAATCTGCATACTTCCTTGGCCTCCTGCCTTTGTTCTCTGGGACTTTATGAAAGCCAGCTCCAAAACAGGGATCGTCTTCTCACGAGGACAGCGACAATCAATGTGAGGATGACGTTCTCTTCTGCATGAGGGAGAACAAGTGGCTTCAGAACACAACTCTATGGGACACTGGTAGTTAAAAATGTCAAGAAGAGTATCAAGTGGGTGTAGAAATTTATTTTTCTTTGCTAGTTTTCCTTTACCAAGTGATGTCTCAACTGCTTTGTGCCACAGCTTTGCTAATTTTAGCTCAATAGTTCTATACTGATTGAGTACAGGTGGTTTGAATAACACATTAGCTTTTTTCCACTGATGCAGAAGAGGGGGAATCATGTTCCTTATGAGCTCTTTCTCTGTGTAGTTCCTTCTATCCTTTGTATTTTGTTCACGAAGGAGTAACCCTAGTCTCAGCATGTCTCACACTGTTAGTAGTTCTGATACGGGAAGCTCCTTGCCAGTACCGACTAACAGGCTCAAGTGTCATGACGACTGACCTCTTGTCTTCAATTTTGGCATCTTAGGAACATCTGAAAAGAAAGAAAAACATTTAAGTATTTTATATCAATTACGATGTTTCAAAGTTTAGTCATTCGATGTTCTAAAATTCAATAAAAAAATATTTCATGGGATTACAACATAATTAGACAAGAAAATGATAATAATAAATAATTGTAATAATCAATAATCCATACTTACAGTTAAACTGTAGTATTCGTCTAGTAGAATAACTATGAAGTAGGTACAAAAGCAATAACAGTAAACCACCGTCTATGACATCTAAGAGGCAACTGAGGACTGAGAGTGAGGGACAGTTCTATTCATGTTTTGACTTATACATTGTACAACAACTATATGATCTTGAAAACACTCCATATACGATCAGTGGGATAATTCTGTGACAGATGAATAGTTAATCAATTTATGTCCTACAGTATTATTTAGTAAAAGAGTCAATTTCTGAAACTTTAAGGTAAAATTGATGTAGGTAAGGGTTATTTTATTTCATTTTGGTTGGCTAATTTCAAGTTTTGACATGAAAAGACACTATATTTTCACTACCAAAATTGATTTGAAAAAGTTGACAAAACTGACACCCTAAATTGCCTAAACTCGACATAAATGGCTTTCATATCGTTCAATACTATTTTTGTGCCCACTTTACATTCGGCTGGCAAGTTATCTTTAAACACGGCTAGAATACAATCAAAAGCACACACAAAGAAGTCATCGTTAACCACAACATCATTATTGCAAAGGAAATGTTGCATACGTTAAGCAACAAAGGGTGGAAGGGGAAAGTTGCAAGATGTTATGCAACAAAGGGGAGGGGGAATGATGCAAGAGCAATAAGGGGTATGCAACTTGGAGACGGAGTTATCCCCCAAGAGAAAGAGAGAGGAGTAGAAGAGCGAGGAAGAGAGGTGCCAGCTAATTACAATACACAGTTACACAATCTGACCTCTCTCACTAATGCCATCTTAGGAGGAAACTTCAATGCTAAAGACACTAGTTGGTACCTGCACAACCAAAGCAACACCAGAGGCGCCAACATAGCCACACAACTAAACAGCCTCTTCATTCTTAACAATACAGAAGAACATACACACATACCACATCAAGCAGGATACTCAAACTCCTCCCCAGACATAACGTTCTGTTCCCCCTCACTAGCAACACTAGCAACACATACACACTGGCGAGCAGAAAAAAAAACAACTGTCATCAGACCACCTGCCCATCATCATTACAACACGTTCTACACTCTACCCCAACAGCCTTAGGCACACTTACAGAAATTACAAGAAAGCTGATTGGGAACAGTTCAAAATACAGACTGAGAAACAATTCACCACATTAAACAGAACACCCATCATAAACATCAATACAATACTCAAGACATTTAATCAGATCATCAATAATGCAACCAAATACATACCCAAGGGCAACATTAGGAAATACAACCCAAATTACACTAGAGAAATAGCCCACCTCATAAGGCAACGTAACAACCTCAAACATAACACACAAACACAACACACAGAAGCCATAAAACAGCAGATACAACAGCTCAACACAGAAATAAACAACAAACTTAAAGAAAAACAAACAGAAACATTTAGGGAATTCATAACAACAAACAACCATTTCACAGATACATCCAGGCTGTACAAGACTATAAACAGCATTACCCACTCTAACAGCGGTATTCACACCTTACACGCGGCTATCTGTCGCAGCTAAAATAATATCCCAACATATACACAACAGGTTAACATTCTAGTTAATCACTAAGCAAAGATAAGTCACTTAAACAGAGACAACAACCAGAAACACGCACGACAGACAAACAGCCAGACACAAGAAGACCTACAGACTCGACACGACCATTACACCCTTCAATACAGACCAGACCACCAAGATCATTCGTAAGCCAGACTCTGTACTGAACGGACGCATTTACTGAGCTCTCTGATTTTGCATCTACTTTTGTATATTGCTGAGAATTTTTTCTTTTGGATAGTTTTGAATTTATATACTTGCGTTTAAATTTACGTTGTTATAGTTAAGTAATTGAATATTAGTGGTTTTTAGCGATTTAGAAGTTTTCATAGCGTGCCGGCTTAATTTAACTTATACCTGTGACGGTTTAAACTAATTTTTAACTGCGCGATGCCGTCGCAGAAAGCGTCGTGTGTTAGGTGTAGGGTAAACCGATGGTATTCGGAATTTAAGGATTATAACGGCGGTCCAATGGCGATTACCGATAGATCGGTTTGTTTCTTTTGCGAGTTCATGGAGGAATTAGTTGATATAAAACGCAGTGTACGTGAGGTAGCGGAAAGACTTGCAACGCTTGATGAGGGCAGGGGTAGGGCTACGGTTGACGGAAGCCGAACCAATACTAACGTTGAAGACGTTAGTAATTTGAAGGGTGAGGTGCGTAACCTAGTTTCTAGTTTAGGTAGCTTGTCGGGAAGGTTAGATCGAGTTGAGGAAGAGGTTAAGGTTAGTCCGAGAGTAGTAGATAGCGAGGGATTTAGAGAGGTTAAGGGTGGAGCTAGGCCGCGTACGTTAGGTGATAGGAATCCCCCCCCCCTATCGAGGTTTCGAACCCTTTCGCCCATTTGGAAAGGGACGTGAATGAGGGGGAAACTATTTTAAACGGGGACTCTTTAGTGCGCCACATGGACAAAGAGTTCGTTAAACGGCATCCAACCAAGAGGAGGAGGGTCTGTCTCCCAGGGGCCAGGGTTGACAGAGTTAGAGACGAAGTGGATAGGATCGACGTTGCCTCCCGTCACTCAATGTTGGTGACGATGGTAGGAGGCAACGACTCGTATAGGCCCGATACGAGAGTGCTTGACCTTTTGGAGAGATATAGGGGGTTAATTAGGTCCCTGAAGGCGAGGTCAGATAGGTCTTCAGTTCTAGGTATTACCCCTAGGCACGGGTTGGGTCTTAGAATTACGTCAAAAACAATATTTTTGAATAACAAATTAGAAGAGATTTGTGCTGAGGAAAATGTACCCTTCGTAAAGCTGTGGTCCGAATTCAGTGATCCTATCCTTTTTATAAAAGATAGGGGTGCATTTTAATGAAATAGGTAATGCTAGGCTAGGTAGGTTAATAGACGAAAACGTGCGAAAGCTGTATAGGTCGAAGCCTTCTTTAAACGTTGTAGGTCCGCGAAACGCGGGCCCGACGTGATGAATAGTTTAAAACGAGGACCCGTGGTAAAAAATAACTTAAACGTCTTTTATTGTAATGCGCGTAGTATTAGAAATAAATTAAATGAATTTAAGGCGATAATTTATTCCGGCAACTATGATATAGTTGCTATCACTGAAACTTGGTTGAATACCGTGACTCGGGACTTGTTGGGGGAACTTGATATACCGGGTTTTAAACTCTTTACTAATGATAGGTTACATAGGTTTGGCGGATTCGTTTTGCTGTACATTCGTAATTCCCTTAGGGTTATCGAGGTTAAGTTAGATTTTCCGGCAGCAATTAATGCGATATTTGTTGAAGTTAGGGCGCGTAGTATTAGTTTTAATTTTGTTGTTGTTTATAGACCTCCCGTTCAACCCCTCGATACAGATACTAGATTTTACTCACTTCTTGGTAATTTTATTGACAATCTGAATAGTATAATTGTCGGAGACTTTAACTGCCCTAATGTTAATTACGAGAATTTTACTGGTAATGAGGAGGGTTTGAGATTGGTTGAGTTTATGGACAATAGCTTTTTTCGACAGATAGTTACCGAACCAACGCGCGGTGACAATATTTTAGATTTGGTGATGACGAACGGCGAGAATATAGTCGAAGGTTAGAGTTTAGGATGTAGTGATCATCAAATTCTTAGGTTTAAGTTATTGATAGAAAACACCCAGGATAGTAACGTAATAGAAGTCCCTGATTTTCGTAGGGCTAATTTTGATAGTTTTGCGAATAGGATGAGAGTAGTGGACTGGGATAACTTATTTATGGGTAATGACAAATTTGCGTTGGGTGGCGTTTAAAGAAAGTTTTAGGAATATTGAAAGGGAGTTTATTCCTCGTAGGCCCAAGCGCATTAGAAATCGTGGTAGGCCGAAGTGGTGGACTAGGGAAATAGGCGAGTTCATAAACGAGCGTAATAGAGCGTATAAACTTAATAAGCGCAATGGCACGGCAGCTAACTTTAATAGATATATCGAGCTTAGACGTCAGGTTAAAAGATCAGTTAGGAATGTTAAGCGTAATTTAGAGATACTTATAGCTGCGGATAGTAAACATAATCCAAAAAAGTTTTTCGAATACGAAAATAATCGTAAGCCGGTAAAAGATAACATAGGCCCTCTAGTGGATGTTAATGGCGCTTTGGCTTCTGACCCTCAGGCGATGGCGGTTATTTTCAATAACTTTTTTGCGACAGTTTTTACCGTAGAAAACATAAATAATGTCCCCGACGTGGACGATATCGTTCCATTTAGTAGCGAGACTATTTTGGATGAAATAAATGTTTACGAGGCTGAGATTGCGCATTATATCGATAGGCTAAAAGTTAGCAAGGCTCCAGGCCCTGACGCTTTTTATCCCAGACATTTGAAAGATTTGAAAGACGTTATCGTAGGCCCCTTAACGAAGATTTTTAATCAGTCACTCGAAACGGCGATTATTCCTGAAGACTTCAAATTAGCTAACGTCACGCCTATTTTTAAGAAAGGCGACCGCGCAGTAGCTAGCAATTATAGGCCAATTAGCTTAACGTCAATTGTCGGTAAACTTTTGGAATCCGTAGTTAGGGATCGTATCATCGATCACTTAGAAAGTAGAGATTTGATTAATAGTAGTCAGCATGGGTTTCGACGCCATAGGTCTTGTTTAACTAATTTGTTAGAATTTTATAACTAAATACTGCGCGAATACGATAGGCATAGAGCAGCTGACGTTATTTATTTAGATTTTAAAAAGGCGTTCGATACAGTTCCGCATAGGAGACTAATTGCGAAGGTTAAAGAGCACGGTATACGCGGTCAGGTAGCTAACTGGTTAGAAGAATGGCTTCGTGCTAGGAGACAGAGGGTCGTAGTTAATGGTAGTGAATCGGGGTGGTTAGATGTAGGTAGCGGTGTCCCACAGGGTTCAGTGTTAGGCCCATTGCTATTCGTAATTTACATTAACGACATAGATGTAGGATTGACTAGTAACGTGTCAAAATTCGCGGACGATACTAAAGTAGGCGGTAAGGTTGTTAACGAGGACGATAGAAATAGGATCCAAGACGATGTAAATAGGGTTATGAAATGGACAGATAAGTGGCAGATACAATTTAGCGTAGACAAATGTAAAGTTTTGCATATAGGTTCTCGCAACAATAATTACGCGTACACGATGGATGATAGGGAGTTAGCGAGCGTTGACGAAGAAGTAGATTTAGGCGTACGCGTATCTAAGGATTTAAATGTTAGGAACCAGTGCCTGGAGTCTTGCGCAAAAGCTAATAGGATGTTAGGCTTCATAGCGCGTAATTTCGAATTTAAATCGAAGGATATTATATTGCCCCTTTACAAGTCCCTAGTCAGGCCTCATTTAGAATATGCCGTTCAGTTTTGGTGCCCGTACTTGCGTGAGGATATTGATAGGTTAGAAAGGGTTCAGCGTCGTGCCACGAAACTTATTCCGTCATTGCGCAATAAGCCTTATGAAGATAGGATTAAAGAGTTAGACCTGTATTCACTCGAAACTAGGAGATTAAGGGGGGAGCTTATTGAAGTTTTCAAAATCGTTAATAACATCGATAACGTAAATTTTGACAAATTGTTCACTTTCGATAATAGTAATACTCGCAATAACGGATTTAAGTTGCGTGGCAGACATTTCATTACTAATATCGCTAAAAACTTCTTTACGTTTAAAGTAATCGATAAATGGAATAATTTTCCCGCGTCAGTCGTTCATTCTACCAGCGTTAATATGTTTAAGAACCGTCTTGACAGACATTTTAAAAGTTAGCAACAGGAGCTCTGGTGGTGGTGCTCGAGGATGAGTCTGTTGACGATGAATGCCAGCTTGTGACATGCCAGCGTGTGATGCCAGCAATAAAATTATTTAAAAAAAAAATAAATAAATAAAATAAAATATAAAAAAATTAGACAAACACGAACGTAGATGTAGCTCGTAGCGTAAACTAACCCACTTTTTGTTTAACTTTACCTACTTTTTTTTTTTTTTCTTATCTCCTTACTTTGCATGTCTGTAAAACTCTTTCCTTGCATGTTTGTAGTTTGCTGCATGGTATGACTCTGAGTTAAGACTGTGTTGCATGGTTTGTAAGCGTTCTTATTTTACTTCTTTTCATCTTTCACCCCTCTCCTATTTTCTCCGACTATTTTTCTGACTTGTCGGTAGTGGTCGGCGGATGATGATGGTGAGACTTTTTTCCCCTTTTTCTGAATGAATGTTAACCCACGAATGATAGGTGTTGCTCCTTACTTAACCCCTTATCCTCTTCTCTTCTCTTAACCCCCTACTCTTTCCTTCCTCTCGGGCTAATCTTAGAGTGGATCTTAGGGTCTTTGTTAGCCTTAGCTTTTGTAGATCATCAAAAACATTAAGAATTCGAAGGCTACTGGACCAGACAACATATCTAACATACACCTTAAACACTTGGGCCCAAAAGGAATACTAGCTCTCACAAATATCAGCACATATTCATACCAACACTGTATTATTCCTGACATATGGAAACAAAGTAAAATTATTACACTACTCAAACCAAACAAAAATCCAACAGAACCAGCTTCCTATAGACCCATTACTTTACTATGCACACCTTCCGAAGTAACAGAAAGACCAATCTTAGAAATCACCAACCCACACATTCCACTATCGCCTACTCAACATGGATTCAGACCTCACCACTCAACCACAACATTACTCACTAACCTCACGCAGCATATCATGGATGGCATCAACTGACAACCAGCTCAACGTACACTATTAAGAACAATAGACATTAGTAAAGCATTTGATGTTATCCCACGCTTCCCTCTCATAAACAAAATACTCAACACAAACATGCACAATAACACCAAAAGGTGGCTGAGCAACTATCTTTCAGGAAGATATTCACATGTCACATTTAATGGCAAGTCATCCAAAAACAAGCTTTTTCCGAACGGGGTCCCTCAAGGCTCTGTTCTCTCACCACCACTCTTCAACTTATACATGCATGACATTCCAACACCCATAGATAACAAGCTTACCTTATCATCATACGCAGATGACATCACTCCAACATCCACCCACAACATCGACACCGCTCTAGCACAACAATGAACACAACACAACATCATTAGTGCGCTGAACCTCTGATCCACTCCGGAGAGGGCGATCGGTTACCTGCGTGCCGCCGGCTTGCTCGATCAGGGTGGGCTGATCGGCTAAACAACAACAACAACATCATTATTAAATACAAGTTTATAAACACTCCTTTCCAATCGAGGGTTTTTTCTTACCGTCCCGAGCTTTTCAATCGTGAACTCTTCTTCACTCTGTATAGCGGCAATTGAAATAATCTTCCAAGTCGTAACGACAGGTATTCATTATATACTGTAGAGGTACAGCTCTTCTGGGTGAACAGTGGAGGCGAGCTCTGCCCTGTACCGCTGAAGCGCTTTCTACCAAAGTTCGGGATATTTCGAAGAATCTAAACCTTTTAAATATGCATCCAGCTCTAGACCATTCTTGCATTGTTCATTCCTACATTCGATAAATCCGTCGAGCAGAGTGGTGTATGTGTATTCACGAACCGTGTCAAAATAAATCATATCCGTAACACAAGCGTCTAATATAGGATTCAGCTTGCGGAATCCGACGATTTCAAACATTCTGTCCAGGATGAAACGGTTTCGCGTAGGGACAAGAACGTTATTATCAGATGCATTCTTCCACATCAGTCGTATATCAATGCATGGCTGATCGTTATTTATACACAACGTGCAAACAACGGCATATGAAGGGGCGTCACTAATCTGCTCTCCTCATGTACCTACACCTGCAGGTATTTTATAAAGGTCCTCTCCCCACTTTTCAACTACCACGAAGACTCTATTCATCTCCTCAACACTTAAATAAATAACATTACGTTTACCAGAGTTTGCTTGCCTGCAAATCGTTTTAAGTAGAGTTAATGGTGCCGGTTTCACGCCTGAACACGCGCAATGAATTCGTCACGGAGACATAGTACGAGGCGTTGAAGAATGCTTCTCAAAGGAAGTTCTATCGTATTCGCACGTCTAGTCGGTTCAAGCTCTGAGATGACTATGAGCCACAAGTGGACGGATCGGCTCGACGGGCGGAGTGAGTCATGCTGTTGAAACGTGTACGAAGTACGGGTTTGTTCGAATTCGTGTGTTTCGGAGGGGTGAGATAAAGTGGTGGGCGACTCGCTGGGGGGAGCGAGTCACACCATAAACTGCTGAAGCGTGTACAGGCTCGTTCGAACACTTGTGCCCTTGGACAAACAGAATTTTCGGCTACAAGAAGCAATACCGGCTTTAATGTTTTATCACTCACCATGCTTTCATTTCCACAAACTAAACATACGATCCGGTGCAGTATTTGAGAGAAACATATGCCCATATTTATCCTTTTTGTTTAACGATACTCGTCTCTAAAGTCTGTTAAAAACTCACATAGTCCATTAGCCACAACCTTACTACAAACATCGTCATGAGAGATATTAATATAGTGGTAAAAATACTTAAGATTCTCCATGATGACAAGATTTACATTCTCAACCGTAGGGTACGAGTACTCGGTATGATGTAAGATGACATAATATCGCTTGTCATACCACTCATCAACAAGACTCGTTATCCATAACCGTTGCTTATCTTCTGAATGTGTTGCTTCTTCTACTTCGCGGTATATGTGAGCCTGTATAAAGGTTAGGTCTACAACATACTTCAATACATCGTTTTTACTACGAAATCCTACAATACACTTGACAGAATACCCGGAGAGTATTTGATCATCCTGGTCCTTCGCACGGCTCAATGTAGTCTTAAAAGTATCGAAGGAGGGGAGAATAGGGAGTTTTTCAGTATCCACCACATCTTGGCACTTTGCCGAATACCACGTCATAAACGTTGAACACGTAATATTAAAGGTAGCCATTACTATTTTGCTTCTACGCGGGAGAATACACGTCTGAGCTCAAGGGCATGTCGAGGTCAACTGAGCACGCAAGGATAGAGATATACTGAGGTAGTGGCAGGAGTCACGTTGCTGATGTTACATTGGACGGAGCTTAGCTTTTTACTGTACACACACACACACACGCACGCACGCAAAGGAGAAAATGAAACTTTAATTGAAACAAATATACATGATAAATAAACATATCCTTAACAATACACATATATAAATACAATCAAGGATTAAGGTAGCCAAAGGGTACTGTATCATAGGTACCGAACACCTGGTAATGCATCCTATAGGTATTACGGCACACCTTCGTGCCCTTAAGTTCCTTCACACACCCCAGTTTCTGCCCCCAAAAATTGTGCGTCCTCACAGTCAGTTGGGGTAGCTGGTCACCCTCATCTTCCAAGCACACTAGATCCTTCAACGAGTCAAATTTAACGACTCGATGGTTCGCATGGTTAAGCGTGATACCCTTAGCCTGCACGATATACTTCATATCATCCCCCTTCCTCACCCGTACCCCTTAGGTTTTTGGCCCTGTTGACACAAACGAGTCTGCGTATGCACCATCACCATACTCATCCTTGATCTCGTCAGTTAGCTCTCCGACGAATTCCCCAATAGAGGGCATGTATTCACCTTCCCTCGCTGTGAATATCACGCTATCTCTGTCAGCGTACAGCACCCTCCGTCCAAGAGATTGCAATAGGCCCGAAAGTTTGATGCGGGCGTAGGCCGTTGTGAAGCTGGCTACAGGTATGTTTGTAACCCGTGAGGTATCTGTGGCCAGTTCGGTGATGTTTTACTTTATTATGTAAGTATTACCTACATTCACGATCTCCATAACCTCTTTATCGGGAGCGCTGGCATAATCCCAGACTTCACTATAACTTTGTGCCAAATGAACGTTCCCTTTGCCGGTATTCTGTGCAACTTTACCCCAAAGACTGTTTAGGCACAACTTTGCACTAAAGCGCTTGCCAGGATTCTTAACAATTTGGGATTGGTCAAGTTGTATGCCTTCATGGGCACGGTAACGCTGAATATAAGCCGTTTTTTTCATCTTCGGTATCAACCCCTCGCGGATATCCTGATGCTTCTACTTTATCCTTCAAAAAGACGTTTATATATGGTGTGAAAAGGTTGGGTAGCTTCTGAAACTTCCACATCTCATGTATCTTCATTATTCTATACCCATGGCGAACGGCTAGGGCCAGCTCAGGGCTTGTATATGCACCTCTTATCTTACGCTGGTGGGTTGTATGGTTACAATCACTGTTGTTCTCAGCTGCAAATTTCACGCACAGGGGAAACATGAGCTTGTGATCTATAACGACGGGTAAGATCGGCATCCATAAATCGCGAGGGGGGAGCACGTCTACGAAAGAGAGTCCAAAGTAGCGCTCATTCAAGTTAGCTGAAAACTCTTCGATGGTTGGTATGGTGGGACCCACCATTTTTTCAGGCGCACCTACGGGGTACGGATTGTTCTTCATCACGTAGGGGTATAAAGAGCAAAAGTCGTAGTAGTGGAGTTTCACGCCCTCCGTAGGCGGAAAGTATAGCTTGAATGGGTTTGTACGCCCTCCGTAGGCGGAAAGTATGGCTTGAATGGGTTTGTACGCCCTTCAAAGAAGCTGTCATCGCATTTGAGGGGGTCCAATACCAGTGAACGTTTGATGGCCCTTATTTCTTCACGGTACTGGGCATCTGTTTACATCCGTGCATCATACTCATGCTCCCACACGATTTTGTGAGTGAACTGGGAGCCTATAAGTTGATCACGGTTACGGGTCCATGCAAGGCTGTCGGCGGGGGATCTTTCATAAAGGTCCCCTGTGACGACGGCACATTCAGCGCGCTGGCATCCATGCCACCAGCAGCCATTAAAGGAATACACAGTCTTCTCACCAGTGGCTAGATCCTCACTTAGCCCGTCAACCCAAAAAACACGACCATTGATCTTAACGAGTACTTCACCCGTGTTGCGGGCATGTTTTATGTATACCCGGTCTGTTGGTGTAGCTCTATGAGCCTGCAAATAGTCTTGTGCCCATAACTGCGGGGGTTGTTTCTGTGAATGATTGCTAAGGTGTCTTTTGGCATAAAGTTATTCTTCAACACTATAAAACATAATGAGGCGATCGTGGTCGCGACTTGCAGCGGATCGCATTTGAAACTGGTTATGTACATCCTTCTAAAGGCTTGAAAGCATACTCTAAGTACACATACGTCATTCACGCAATAACGTTCACATTCACCGGCTATATTTTATGGACTAGCTTCATTAAAACTGTTGTAGTAGCAGTCAAAATCTTCACGCTCACTATCACTCATGTTGGTGTAGTTAAAGTAATGTTTGGGTGGAGGTAGTCCTATGTAATTCAAAGTTTCGTTAGTGAGAAATGTGTAAGGGAAATACCCTTTTGAAACTTCAGCGGCTACGCCCATGACCTTGGGCAGCTTTGCTAATTTACAAGGTGTGACCAGCAGGGTGTCCTTAAACTGTACATTACCTCTTATCTGCATCTGTATTAGTTTGTTGCCTCTTTTCAAGTGATCATCTGTAAATATCGCAGAGGACTTGTGTTCAAGCAGCTCCTTATAAAGGAACTGTGTGTAAAATTTCGCCCAGTTATGGGCAAGAATATACAGAGTCATGTTTTTGAACTTGTCCGCTAATTTGACAATATAGGATACAGAGTTTCACAGGGCTGCCGTGTGCAGTCTTTTTGAAAAAGTTTGTCCGTTTTCCACATTTGTGGCACTCGCCACACTCGATCTCCATGCACTCATCGCAGATAGTCTGACTTAAGAATAAATGTGGAATGACCTCTTTGGTTTCAGCATTCGTGTAAGTTTCTCTATCGTAGTACACAGTTATACCAGGGCTATTTTTAGGCTTAGCATCTTTCATATAACATACATGCTTCACTCCATCCGCCGTATATTTTTCATGACATGTAGAACAATGAATTTCATCGCATTTATGTTTGAAATTCCCCCAATTATCCATCATGTGAAACATGCCGCACTTACAAATCCTCATTTTCCTGCAAATGCCATTTGATTTATGGAGTTCAAAACAATTATTATTGAAAAATGTACGTCTACACACATTACATTCCCTCTTCTCGGTTTCAACTACACGACTTTCACATTTGGGGCTTTTACACTGCTCACATACCATGTAGCAATCTTTACAATGTTTCACCATATCATCAGCAAACTCGAGACAACCCTTACACAAATCATGATGCCTTCCATATTTTCAACTTTTATCATAAGTAGCGTAAAGAGCCCTTATGTTAAGAATAGGAAGATACGATGTTCCTGACACTCCTAAAATAAGTAGAAGTTTTGTATGATCTCTCACGATGCTTTTAAAAATATACACAGTCCTACGACGATCATCCATTCCAAATACGACTATACGTGTATTCATTTCCTGCTCGGCCCTTCTCAGTTTTTCAGGACCCATATTACACTGAAACTCAAGCTTACAATCTGAAGCCAATTTACGTGCACGCTGCACAACCGTGGGCAGCCAAATTTTTCGCGTCCAAGTATTTAGCACAGTGAATATATGAGCTAAGATTATTGCTATAGAGCCACAACCACAATCGACGTTTAAATGCTTTCTGTAAATAACCGGAGAATTGAAATTAAAAGTATAATGTGTGGCACTATGACCCGCAACCCGGAATACTCTGTCAATATCTACCATGAAGTTGTCCATATTGAAGGATGTACCACTTTGAGAGGCTTGCATTATACGGCCCAAGATATATTTTAGGTCTACAGCCGCCAAACATCTAAACGGTATTATCACCCAAAAATCGTCCTCCTCATCTGACCCGAATCTGAAGGATAACCTCGTCCGGACTTCACGATCGTCGCGGTTCTGAAGGTCAAACTCCACAATACGATCAACTACGCGCCGCAGTCCGTTGGTATACAGGGATCCATGGTCAACCCTGATCAGGTACCGATTTCTAGTCAGGGCAGGGGTGGGGTTAGCGGTGCGCACCAACTCGAATGTTATACCATCCTGCAGAGTATGAGAAGCTGGGGCATATTTGAGGAAGGTGCTATTGTGGGGGTTGTGTCGTAAGACGTAGAGGGTTGGGGGCTCTATTACTGGGGTCTAACAACCAGAGCAATCCTGGCACGCTTTATACCTGACGTGGAGGGCTCTTCATCATGCTTCCGCTTTGAACTGTCGCATGCTACAGGTGTCGCTGGTGAAGTTTCGTCAGCGTGGAAGGGTTCTGTAGCTGCACGGTCATCGGGTTCGTCTGTCATATCGATGATGGGGTGCTGTACATCGTCGTCATTCACGGTCCTGTGGAAGAAGAAAACAAATTATAAGGAGCAGCACTCAAAATTTGTAATATTTTGTAAATGACCCACTTAGGGGTGTGACGTGTTAGAGATGGAATCTGTAGAAAAATTCAGGTTCACAAGCCCATCCACATGTATTATATCTGGCCCTACAGGATGTGGAAAAAAATGTATTTATGCTTAAAATCATTAAAGATAAGGGGGAGATGTTCTCAAAATTTGTGCATAAAGTTATGTGGTGCTATTCGACGTAATAGTCAGTGTTCAACGAATACAAAGATGATATTTTGTTCCACAAGGGTGTATATGATGTTAACTCGTTAAAAGGTAATGAGCATACAGTTATTGTAATTGACGATCTCATGTTGGAAATGGATAAAACGTTTGCCGAGACATTTACAGTGTTCTCCCACCATCTTAACATAAGCGAATTCTTCATCGACAAGAATCTATTTTTAAAAAAATTGATACATGCGCGATGTGTCGCAAAATACAAAATATCTAGTCTTATTCGCACAAAGTAGAGATTTGTCACAAATTGGGGTATTAGCCAATCAAATGTTCCCGAATCAACGTAAGGAGTTTTTGGAGGTTTATAAAGAAGCCACAAGCCAGCGTTATGGATATTTGCTTTGTGACCTTCACCCGCGAAACACGTTTAGGGTGCTTCTAAGAACAAATATATTCCCAAGCGAACCTGAAACGGTGTATATTCCAGAATGAGAAATAGGCTGAAGAAATATCGTGAATTAATAAAAATCTATCAACGATTGCCCCGGGCACTGCAACAGAGATTTGTTAAAAATATCGACTCAGATTTTTTTAAATGCATCTGTTAAATCTGTCTTAATTTTATAAAATGTAATGTGCCAATGAAACCATCTCAGAAGGCTCGCTTGCGTCGTTAAAAGAACATAATATGAGCGCTCGCTTATAAAAGTCAAACTGTGGGTAAGAAAAAGCGAATTATTGTACAAAGAGGAGGATCATTCCTACCCATCTTATTTTCAGTTTTGGGTCCTTTACTGACTAGATTAATATAATGAAGAAGATAGTTGTGATTCCCCACGAGGTGTATGCTTCATTGCGAAGTTCAGAGATTCCAGACACGGCTCAAGAACCCCGTAAAAGTAGGCTTAAAAAAATGGAAAGCGAGTTCCTACCCCTATTAAACAGTGAAAAGTCACCTAATGAGAAAAGGATCTTGTACCAAGAAGCTTTGCAGAAATTTCTTCATCAGTACGCGAGAAGCGAGAAGCGTTGAGCATGGCGACACAAGACCTGGCCCCGACGTTAGAGATGACCAACCAAAGAACAACGGAACACAACACAGCGAACATGAGCTAAAAAACAGTCTCCCACATACATTGAGGAATAAAGGCTTAAATCTTTATAATCTATTGAGTGAGGACCCCATCATACAGTGGGCCGATACAGGCGAGGTCATTGTTGAAGGAACAAGGGTACAAAGATCCAATATCGTTGATATTGTTCATGATCGAGTGAGAAAGTGGAAGAGACCTTCACCAACAGGATGGAAGCATATTAAAGCAAGACTACAACAAATAAATGTCCCCAAAACATTGATAGGTAATCTGAATAGGTTAAAAGACCTGGATCATGTCTCGCCTGTGTCACGACTGAGTACGCCATCGTCCCCAGCAGCAGCGTCTCTGAAGAAGAGAAAGAAGAGAACAAGCGGCCAACCTTATCCACGTGTCTCTAAAATATGCAAATGGCTAACATATTAAGTAAAGCTTATTATGACATTTCTAACCCCGCCTCCTATGGTGGCGTTAGTAGACTGTGGAGAGGTGTTTACGGAGTAGGGAAAAAAGATGTTCAGCGGTTTCTCCGGGAACAGGATGCTTCTACACTTCATAAACGCGTCAGGAAAAGGTTAAAACGGACAAGACAACAGCGGATTTGATTGACTCTCTTTGGCAAGCGGATTTAACAGACATGCAAAGATATTCAGTGTATAATGACGGATACCGCAACATGGTATTCATAACACTGGTATGCATATGAATTTTTTTTGTCTGCTGTGAGGGTTTTTTCAACTCATATTATATAATTCGACCATGCTGAATTCGAAAATGACATTGGTTTTCCTCAATCAGGTCAGTTTTTTTCTCTATTGGCCATTTATTATAAGTCCAATTTTTATCCCCAAATTTATTGATTTTTTTAGCTTAAACACTGTAGATACGAGTAATATTATAAGAACACTCGTGAAAAATGAAAACATTGTGTGAATAAATACTTTTATTCATACAATGAATATGGAAAAAAGTTTATTGAGGAAGGAATGAAGTTTTTTTGGCTTTCCGTCTGTGTTTTTCTTCGGGCACGTCTCGCTTCAAACACCAGCAATAGTCCACCAGCATATTGATATCCCAGTTTCCCTGGTACCTCTCTTCCATTATTTTGATATCTTGGTGAAATCGTTCACCCTGTTCCTCACTATAATCCCCGCAATTTTCAGGAAAATAGTCCAAGTGGGACCACAAAAAGTGCATTTTTATGGACATGCGCGACCCATGAGCTTTGAAAGTTGGAGTCATTGCGTTTTCGAACTGAGTATCCTTGATCAAAGTTCGAATTTGAGGACCATCAAAAACCCCAGCATTTAGTTTAGCATCAGATATATGAGGAAATTTACTCTCGAGATATCGGAATGCAGAACCCTCCTTATTCATTGATTTGAAGAAATTTTTCATCAAGCCCAGCTTAATATGAAGTGGTGGGAGCAAAATTTTTGTTGGTGGTACAAGGGGCACTGAAACGACATTATGCGACCCAGGTTCAAAATTCTCTCTAGATGCCCATTCACGCTGTGCATAGTGCTTCTCATCCGCTCGGCTATCCCATTTGCAGAGGAAACATGGGTATTTCGTGTATCCCCCTTGCATTCCCAATACAAATGCCACAATCTGAAAAAAAATGAAAATATTTAAAGAATTTAGAGAATTTGTTCTATCAGATAAAAAAATCTATGCATTGGACTGTATCACTTCTGTGGGGAAGTTAAGTGTTCTTATACCTCTCAAATAACCTTTGGAAAAACAACATAGTCAATAGCAATAGTTTACTTATGATATTAGTATTACCTTCAAATCTCCACAGATCCTCCAGTTATGTTGGTCGTATACGAGAGCATCCAGTAAAATTTTCATGTTATCGTAGCTCTCAGTAAGTTGTACGGAATGTGCTACAGGGACTGATGCAACCCTATTCCCAATGTTGAGAAGTACTGCTTTCAAACTTCGTTTAGACGAGTCTATAAATAGCCTCCATTCTGATGCGTTATATGGCAGGCCCAAGGATTCGATTAGCCCCTCAACATTGCAGCAGTACACTAAGGAAGAGGTATTTTCGTGCACTGCAAAGAACTTGCGGAATTCTTCCTCTCGTTTCCTATACCAGGAGAATGTTGTTCCCGGAGCCAGCAAGTTGTCCTCTCGAAGTCGTGAGCCCAAGATCTCGGCAGCTAATTTGGAAAGTCCTAAATCCCTGGTAAGATCATTAAGTTTGGCCTGGTTGAGAGGCCTCGGCTCATTTGAAGCGGTATTTTGAGGTATATACGACTGGGACTGGTCATTGGCATTGGTCATTGATTCATCATCAGAATCATCGAAGTCCAGGGTTTGAGGTGGGTCGGGTATTGGAATTCCAGGACCATGGGGTACAGGTCTCATAGCAGAAGGAATGTCAGGGTATACAACAATGTGTTTATTCTTCTTGTTAACTCCTGAAAATAGAAACACAGAAACATGGATATAAAACTTGCATATGAAATAGAAGAAGCATTCAGACAGTGGCGGCTCGTGAGGGAAGGCTGCGGTATGTAAGGTATGAAATAGGTCGATGGAGTCTGTATATTTTCTTTCTTTTTCATTCATATTGTTCCTTCGGGGACAATATGAATGAAAAAGAAAGAAAATATACAATCATTGTATATGTAAATGTAACTTCTATAACAATATGTATGTGTAAATGTATTTTCTATAACAATATGTATATGTAAATGTATGATTACCATTATGGTGAATATTATGCTATATATGGTGAATATTACATTATGGTGAATATTATGTCAAGTTTCATACGAGGATTTCAAAATATTTAAGAAAAATAAATTTATAAGCCCACCTTGGAGGTTTGTCATGCAGAAATAGCAATATGTGACGTGATCCTTTCCTTCTCTCCAAATCATGGGAATTCCAAAAGGCAAAGATTTCGCTCTGCCTTTGCTCCATCTTCTCAAATTTTCAATGCACGTCTTGCAGCACATATGAGGGGCGAAATTTTTGTCCTGGTCCCCTAGCTTAATTCCAAAGTATGCTCTATACATTATCTTCACAAATTTAGTGATTTGGGACTGGTTATTTGGCATGGTAACCGTCCCACATATGTAGCAGAATCTATTGGGATCATTTTTACACGCTCTATTCATTATGAAATATTTTATCTACTGTATATGCCTGAAAAGTAAAAAAAGATATTATACAAGTGAAACAAGTGATGATAGATGTTACTGTTCCAATTCCGCTTTGACAAAATCTCGAAAAATTCTATTTTACTTATGAGGCCATAGCCGGATAACCTGAGCTGATTGAGAAACGGATTGTAGATTCGAATTCAGCAGTAAACACTCTATAAGAATCACTTACAAAACCCTTGACAGCAAAATTGATGCATACCAGTGTAATAGATGTATTCTCTAGATATCTGTGGATAATTCCCCTGAAAATTAAATCGCCTGAAACAGTTGCTAAAGCTACCAAAACGTTGATGTTAAAAGAAGAAAGGGTTCCTGGCTATTTTTGTCCGGATATGGGGAAAGAATTTATAGGTCGCGCTTTTCAGAACATGCTGACAGAATTTAATATCAATTACTGCACTAGCAGTTTTATACAAAAGGCCTCTTTAGCTGAAAGAGTTCAACGTACCATTAAGGAACGCATGCATCGCTATTTTACACATAAAACACATACAGATATATAAACGTTCTCTGGTCATTGGCATCATCATACAACCGTTCACACCACCGTACGATTGGTACAACACCTAACGAAGTTTTAGAAAGAGGTACACTGCCAGAGGTGAGAAGAGATGGGGCACCGCCACCACACTCTACACATTTCAAAATCAATGATTATGTAAGGCTATCCCGTTCGGGAAATAAATTCGCAAAGGGATTTGAGCAAAGATGGACACGAGAGGTTTACAAAGTTCGTGCTATGAGACCTAAAGATGAGATAATGATGTATTACGTTGAAGATTTGAATTGGGAAGAGGTCAGTGGAGGCTTTTACCGCGAGGAGTTGCAGAAAGTGACATTTAATTTAGGAAAAAGTGTGTCTAAAATTGAAAAAGTTTAAGGCAGCAAAGGTTCAGGAAAGAGAAAAATGTACCTGGTGAAATGGTTTGTTGCGACGTCAATACTACATGATGAGATCTAACGTGTCACTGAGGACGTTCTTCAAGGAAGGAGGCGAAGTATGACATTCACATCAGAACGGAAAAACTTAGAGGGTGTCTTATGTATTTGCTACTCGCACCCCGACTGTGTGTGTGTGTGTGTGTGTGTGTGTGTGTGTGTGTGTGTGTGTGAGGGGAACGGGGTTTTGTGAAAAAATAGCGAAAATTTTCATCTATGACTTAATCACTTGAGATTCGTGTAAAAAACATTGCTAATACAGTATATATATATAATCATCGATGCACTCATCTTTTTATATACATCTTTTTATATACAGCACCATTTCACCCATATGCCCCAAAACACAGTGTTTTTGCAACATTGTGTGTGTGTGTGTGTGTGTGTGTGTGTGTGTGTGTGTGTGTGTGTGTGTACGCGCGCGTGCTCGCGAGCCTCATGTAATTAAACCTAGTAATATTCCGAAACTTCATAAATGAAACAATAAATTAACTGCAATTTGGCATCCAACCTGCGTGCCCATTACTGGATATCCGAATCAGGCGCATTGATTATCCGGATATCAGGTACTACACGCTTCTCTCTCTCTCTCTCTCTCTGCGGGCCTACGTAGGATAGGAAAGTGGTCCGAGAAATGGCAAATGGCGTTTAACTTGGTTAAATGCTAGATCAAGCACATTGGCTACGCAAATCCCAAGTCGGACTACTCCATGTTGGGAAGTAATATCGATGCTACTGATTTGGAAAAGAACTTGGGTGTGCTAATTAGTAGCGACCTTAAGTTTACCAAACAGAGCGTAGAGGTGGAAAAGAAAGCCCAGAAGCTTGTGGCGTTATATCAAGAGACAAATTCGATTTCGGAAACAAGGAGATTGTGCCCTCTCTGTACAATTCCCTGGTTCGGCCGCATCTGGTGTATAATGTGCAGTTCTGGTCACCCACCCTCAGGAAAGATATTAACAGGCTGGAGCGAGTCCATGCGAGGGCCACAAAGTTAATTCCTTCCGTTAGGCATATGGGCTACAATCGGCACTTACACGCCCTGAATTTTTTCGCTGGAAACTCGGAGGCTGCGCGGTCAACTCATCGAGGTTTTCCAGTTCTTACACGGGTTGAACGCTGTCGATTTTAGAAGCATGTTTAGTTTAAATGATAACTCAACTCGCAACAATGGTTGGAAGTTGGATTTGAAACGGTTTAGCACTAGTGTGTGTGTGGGAATTCCTTTACCTATAAGATCTGTGGCACGTGAAACAGGCTACCTTCGGAAGTTCTGAACAGTTCCTCTACACTATTTGAATTTCATACTAAAATCAGTCAATTACTTACAATAAGAAGAGTATTTTCCTAATAGTAAAGAAGTACATGTGACAGAAATAGTGAAAACTTTACTGAATGCATTTTTACATCGCGATGGTTTTGCAGTTTACTGTAATTACTCTCGAGAGCTCTTCCGTACTAATTTGGTATTAAGTTAATTGAAGACCTTCTAGGAAGAAATGGTTCAACGACAAATGTTTTCTCAGATTTGGTTCATAGTTTGAAAAACGCTTTTTGGAACACAGATTCCGTGGTGGTATTTAATAAATCCTGCTTCCTTTATAAGGAGATTAAAAGTGCAGTCATTTAAAAAAGTTCTAGCGTAAAGATATGTTTATTTTATTTATTATGTGTATTTGAATATATGCAATGCTTTAATTACTTGGCGATGATTATTAAATAATTCTTGTTTCAAATAACGTTTCACTTTTCCCTTTGTGTGTGTGTGTGTGTGTTCCAAGTCAACCTATAGTTTGATATGCATGGGGACAGTAGACACGTGCAAATGATCTGTATAACATTCAACCCGCTGTCTCCTCGCTTATAATAATAATAGTCCAACAACTACACAAGTTGAACGAAGTATATATACAATAAAAAAATGATAATATAAGAAATACGCAGTTTAAACGAGGAATATATATATATATTGTCAGATTTTAGTCATTTTTGTACAAGATGAAGCATAATAAAAAGAATAGTTTCAGAGTTTATTCACACCGCGTGTATTCTTATCTCGTGATCTCTCTCTCTCTCTCTCTCTGTATATATATATATATATATATATATATATATATATATATATATAATAGAATCTTAAATTCAGTTTTACCTTCACTTGCAATAATAATTTTAATTTGAATCGATTTCAATTCCAGTCAGCTCCAATTGTTGATCACTTCCAAAGTGTGTGTGTGTGTGTGTGCGTGTTACATCTCTCGTCCAGCGTTGGCACGGTATGCGGTCCAAGAAGCTCTGCAAAAAATCATTTAGGTTTTCAGATTTTACAGATCATAATTTTTACCAGTGAAATCGAATTAAAATCAATAACATTAATTAAATTATAGTATTTTTTATTCACGAATGATGGGGCAAGGGTGAATGCTTTATACCCCATTTGGAATATATATATATATATTAGGGTGTCTCTTATTGGGTAGTCAAAAATTGAAATGTTGAATTATTTTATCTGCGCCCCCTAAAATAGTTCCATTTAGCATAAAAACTAAAACTTGAAAGTTTGACACAGATTGGCTCATATTTAGGGGTCGCCCCCGGCTAATAAAAATGGTGACCATGGCATAATAGCTCCTGACATATGATTATGCTCATTATACACATAATTCCTTCCTTCTTTTTTTAGTTTGATTCGTTTTTATAAGTATAGGCGTTCTTATTTATCATTCATCCTTTTCTAACCTATCCTTGATGTTGTTATAATCCATCCTTTGGTCCTCAATCCTTCTTTATCCCAATCCTTTTTCTCCTATCCAAAATCCTTCCTGACTCTTTTCTTATATACAATCAGCAATGAAGCATTGCTACAAAAAAAAAACCATTAGTTTATTATATAGAGATAAATTCAAAATGCCAGTGCTATTTACATACTTTAATTACTTTAATTAGAATTATTTCCTTATACAACATTTATTTAATATACAATGATTATACAATATGGTGTATTTTAAGGTGCGACCTCATTGATGGTTATTTTTTGAGAAGAACAGTTTTTGATGGAACTGGGTGACTCTGGCGGTGTTTTGCAACAATTTGGAGCAGGAACTGGAGCTGCTCTTCCCCCTGTCAATTTCTTATTCAGCTCTTGAACTAAAGCTACTGCACGTTCTGCCCGGTCATTTACAACAGATAGAGCTGCAACAATAGCTCTGGCCCTTAAATATTCACAGTTGGATGTCCAAGTGCTGGGTGCCTTGTTCAGAAATCCTTCTGGCAAATTCAGCTTAGTAAAGAATTCTCTAGTATTTCTTGTAACAAGTTGGTGTAGTCCTTCACCAGAGCAGAAGGTCGATTCAGGAATCCGAGGACGCTTGGGTGGTCTATCAGTGGACTCATCTTCTAATGCCTTTACCACGCGTTTCTTTACATCTGTAGTAATTCGCTCATCAAAAAAAGCAAGACCAACTGCTGCTTCAGACAGGTACCATAAGTGGTTAGAGAGCTTTTTTTTAGTTGCATCAGAAATCTTTTTTGTTAGGATAATTAATCAATGACCTCATAAGGAGCCAGTCATTAAATGGGGTTTCAATAGGGAGTGAGGATGTTGTCCAAGCCTTCATATAGATGAGAACAGAAAAAAGGGAAAGATCTCGAATTCCTCGTTCTTCAGTCTTAGTCATCTTGAACTGGTTTCGAAAAAGCCACATCTTGATAGAATAGAGCGCTTTGGACATCCAGCGAGCTCGATGCATGGCACCTGGTGCACGAAACTTGATGCCTTTATTGGGGACAGATCCAAAAGTAGCATAGGTGCCTGGGATCTAGCAAACTGAATTAGTTCAGTTTTAGACTGGATAATTGCTTCTTTAGTAATCGTGTCTGTCTCACCTGTTTGGAACTGGCTTTGATCAACAGAAGTCCAATTGTCACGAAAACGCTTAAAGATCAATATCTCTGGACCAGTTGATGTAGATCCCAATGTTGCTTCAAATGCAGCTCCCAACAATAAATCTAAAACATGGTGTCTACAAGGCAAGTACAAAACATCATGTCCCAATTTTGCTTCGATGAGAGCACAGGCTCCACTATATTGACCCGTGTTTGAAGCTGTTGTATAGAAACAAATTGCTTTTACTCTCTCTGTAATTCCCCATTCATTCAGGCAGTTAAAGACGGCTTCAGCTTGTGCTTCTCCAGTTGAGTTTGGGATTTTGGGGACACCAAGCAGCTGTTCAACACCAGGTCCTGACACAAGTACTGGGAGACGATCAATGTGCTTGTGCGAGGTGAGGTCCTCCATCATCTTACCATCCCAGTGGACTGTCATAGAACATTCTCCATGGAAATGCTCCTTAAGTTCTTTAGCATGACGAGCTCGGTTCTTATTTCGAAGGCGATGGATAGAATGTTGGTTTATGTTGTAATCTGAAGCATCCAAACCAAAGCTTTTAGCTGCCTCTGCGAGGATAAATGTTGCCTTTCTAGAGGAAATTTGTGTACGATCCAGGGCAGCAGACATCTGAATAGTCATGATGTTTTTCATGCCTCGTTTTTTCTTAGATTTTGGTAAAGCACAAGCTCCTTTGGGCTCCTCCTCATTCTCACTTTCTCACTTTTCTCATTCTCACGCCACTGATAGAAACACATGTCAGGTAAAATTTCCATTGAACTAAATTAAATTCTTTGTGACAAATAGCAACATTGTTTAAAACTCCATAATATGTGTATAAGAGCATAAATTCTAATTTTTTCATTAAATTCATTAAATTTTTTTCAAACACTAATAACAAAATCAGTATAAATAATTGTGAAAAATATAAATAACAGTTTATTATCTGATAATAGCAAAAAAGAAGTATAGTGATACACAGTTACACACCTTTTACTTATGACAGCAGAACACTGAATGATGACAAATAAACAATTGCAACATAATCTGGAGCATTCTTGATGAAACATGTTTAAACAGGTTGATCTTGTCTTATCAAGCAATATTTTCAGCTACAAACTTGACAATTATCTCTAATATATTCATTTAATTGAATTCATCATAAATATGATGATTAATTAATTAAAAAACATATGTTTAGTATACTTGACAACTGCTAGTAATTTCAAATATTAATTGCATAAATAATAGCTATATTTTATGAACTTTAATAAGCGGGGGCGACCTCTAAAAATTGTTCAATCTAAAAAACATTTTATGTGTGATGTTTTTTCAACCAATGGAACTGGTTGAGGGGGCGCAACCTAAAAAAATCAACACTTCGAAAATAAGAGACACCCTAATATATATATATATATATATATATATATATATATATACAGGGCGTCCCAAAAAAATGTATACACACTTTAACAGCTGATAGCTCAATTGATGTTTGTTTCTTTCCAAGTTAAGCCCATTAGAATTAATAATGGCAGTCAGACTAAGCTTTGAACAAAGGAAATTCATTCTAAAATGCTACTGGAAGTGTGAAAACGCAGTTGAAGTGCAAAGACAGTTTAGGAGGGAGTTTCAAACAGATCCACCAACGCGACTTACCATCACTCAAATTAGAGATAAGTTTGAAGCCGATGGAACTGTTCAGAATGTCCACAAGAAGCGTTCCGGAAGACCACGGACATCGACAAGCCCCACAAAGCAAGAAAGAGTACTGGAAACGTATCACCAAAGTCCAAGAAAATCTGTGCGGCAAGCGAGTCGTGAGGTAGGAATTTCAGAATCGTCTGTCCAACGCATTTTGAAGCGCTGTCAATGGAAAAGTTACATTCCAAGATTAGTCCATGCTATTAATGAAGATGATCCGGACCGAAGAGTGGAGTATTGCGAGTGGTACTTGGCACGATGTGGATGTGGATTGGACGAAGGGGTTTCGTAGAATACCCTCCGCGTTCACCAGACCTCACACCACTAGACTTTTTTTTATGGGGATACTTAAAAGACAAAGTCTACGCTATAAAACCTGCAACAGTCGCTGAATTGAGAGCAGCCATTGAACGAGAATGCACACAAATACCAAACGAAATGTTTCGTGATGTTTGCGATTCCATTGCTTCGCGTTATCAGCAGTGCCTGGACCAGAACGGACGTCAGTTTGAAAACAGGCGTTGACAAAACAATTAAATAATGTCTGTAGATTCTATTACATTTTGAAAATGAAATGTGTTTTAATAAACACTGCCTTTATAAGTATTTAAAGTGTGTATACATTTTTTTGGGACGCCCTGTGTATATATATATATATATATATATATATATATATATATATATATATGTTAACCCCTCAGTCTATGTCCTGGGTTGGTTCAAAGTCGACGGGGGTTCTGGTTAGGAGGCAGCAACGGATTTGTTACTTGCAGTAGTTTCTTCTATACTACTCTCCGAGTTCTTCTATAGTGGCTCGGAGGATTCTGAGAGGTTTATTAAATTCTTTGAGGTTTCTCCGATTCTTCTTGTAACGTATCAGGAGATTTTAATGACTAAGTTCTCTAAAGAGAGCAAGGCTCGAAGGAGAAGATAAAGACTGTTTCTTACTGTAATTTGCTGCTAAAATGTTACAGGTAATGCTCAGCCTCGTAATCTATATCAAAATGAACATGGAAGAATTTTTGTGGGTTTACATACCCAAAAACTGCTAGCATCATTATTATTAAATGTTGAAAAGGCTGCATTATTTTTGCACACCATTTGAAAATAAGTAAACTTATTTGCTGTGACAATGCTTAAACAGATAAGCAGGATATAGGAAGAGGAAGCCATATTTTTATCTTAAAATGCTATTTTCAGATCTGATGTTTTCCGGGTCTGCCAAGTTAATTAAAAGTGGAAATTGAACTATGCATCTTTACACTAAAATATGCATATTAACAAAAATTAAAGGTTTAAGATTTACAATTAAATGCTTAGGCAAGACATGACTTCGTCTTTTATAACGAAGAGAGAACGTATACAAAACATAAGCATTGCAAAAAGTTACTCAGGACTCATTATTGCCTAAGCTAAATCTAAAAATGATTAAGAAATTTTAAAAAAGAACAAGTCACCAATTATTTGGCAAAATAGGAAGCAACTCCAAAATTTATCCCAACGAAAAAAATAATAATAAAAAAATTATAATATCGCCGGGTGTACATTCCTAAATGGCAACATGATGTCAAATCGTACATTGAGTACAATCCCAAGTACATCGCTGAGTACATTGTAATTTTGGTTTATTACAACTATGATTATTTATAATTAATAATTAATTCACATTCGCTTATTATCGATAATTACAGTTTCATTAAAGTACATTAATTACATTATATTAAATTATTACAGTTAATTAAAATTAAACAGTTAACTATAGTTTTATTCAGTGTTTCATATTTATATACAATTAGGATGTTAGGAATATAACATAAAGTACATGTGCAGATACGGTATACACACACACACACATATATATATATATATATATATATATATATATATATATATATATACATAAAACATAACACACATAATAATGTTTTAGAAATTAGAAGCAAGCGAGAGGAGATTTTCATCTCAGAAGCACTCGCTTCCGCTGTGGTTAGCAGAATTCGAAAACTTGCATAAGCATTTATCAGATTGCGAGAAATTAATTAATTTAAAGAAAGAAATAAAAAGAATACATGTGAACGTATGTACATGTACGTAACTATGTACGTAATCATGATCATCAGGGGACATGTACGAATGCACAAAGTATTGTACACATATTGGTAGTCGCACAATAGGTTGACAATACGTAGACAATAGGTAGGTCGATGAATGAATAATTAATACAATTAAAAAAAGTTAACGGTCAAGATAAGATATGGATGTATGAATGAACAACATTTACATAATGACGTATAGAGTGTAAAGGTTTTTACTATTATGTTAAAGAATTTACCATACATTGTAGAGTAGAGATATGATGAAGGGAAATTAATGACGGGAAAATGTGGAGGGAATTAAGGTACTTTATGACGTCATAGTTATTCAAATTATGCCACACGTCAATTCATAATTAATACGCCAGTTATTTAATTTGTACGTACAGTACAAGTCATTATTGGGAGAATTTAAAAAAGATGAATTCGAGAAATACAGTAATGAATAAAGAAGTACAAACAAGGGTTCAAATCATATCACATGCAATGTGCATGCATAATCTAATAAAATTTAGGGATGAGGGTTAAATGCAAGACAACAATAATTAATTATCATAAATTCTATAATAAATGGAAAATTGAGATACCGTATGGGTAATATTGGGATGGAAATGTTAAACGATCTAAACCGTCAATTGTCTTGTTTGTACTTTAAGGGAATGAAATTAAGGGGCATTCGTTTCTCACAGCGAACCTTCACTGACACAAACATGGATTCGACTTAACGATAGAAATGGTAGATAGCATGGTTGTGAAACTGCAAAAATAGAAAGCAACAAATAAAATTTTTATCCAAACTCGCGTTAGGCGATTTTGGTTCTTATGTAAAAATGAATATTGATTATATAGGAATTATTTATTGTTCATTTTTACACACACACACGTAACATATATATATATATATATATATATATATATATATATATGCAGTAAAATCACAGAATAACACGTGATCTTATAAATAAGCAAATAACCACACGAAAAAAAGGAAAAAGAAACACGAAATCCGAGCGCTTTCGTGATATATTCACATCTTTAAGGACAAGAAAGAAATAGACAGAATTTACCAAATAAATGAGTTAAATACACAAGCGAAAATTTCCCAATCGGCAACTCAATTTAAAAACAATAAAACATTCTAAAGATTTTTTCCAATAGGTAACTTAATCTAAAGGCTACTAAATTATTGAATACATAAGAACTATATAAATGAAATTAGACAATTAACATGTACAGAAAATAAAAATTATTATAACAGTTATTAATTAAAGCAGGCAGTTAAGTGGCAAGAATTTAAAGAAACAAAGACATGGTGCTATCGTCGTACGGAATTTTCCTAATATCTACGAACAATCTGAAAAATATTTTTCCAATAGATAACCTGTTCAAAAGTCTAATAAACTATCAAGTACATAAAGATTATATGAAAGAAAATACAATTAAAATGTACACATAAGAATGTTAACAATTCTTAAAATATTATATATTTAATTAAGGCAAACAGTTAAGGGGCAAGAATGCGGTAAAAAATAATAGGCCATACACCAACTTTCTAACAATGTACGAGTCTAATTTATAAAGCCCAGGGCTAATATTAAGAACCAAATCCGCATTATTCTTAATCAAACTCGATTCAAGTATATTTCTACTAACAATAAATTTACCAAAACTTAATTTGGAGACATTTTTCCAGTCAATGGGATGATTTGTATCTCTTACATGAATGAAAATGTTTTGTGCGAATTGCTTGTTTTAACCCTTTAAGGACTAAATGTACAAGTTGGTAACGTTTCAAATACACGCATTCATAACTTAACCCTACAAAAAACTCAGCGCTTAAAAGGTTAACTCATTCCGAAGCATGTCAGAATACGAATAATGATAATGATAACCTTGAACATTATCTAGAGCGTGGAACTACAGTAACAATGCATCGTATTATGACATGCTTCGGAATGAATTAAAGCAAGCAATTCGCACAAAACGGATAGGGAGATTGTCGGAAGGTGTTATTCTGTTACACGACAATGCGCGCCCTCATACCGCTGCACAGACTAGAAAATGCCTTCAAGAACTTAAATTTGAAGTTCTCAACCATCCAGCCTACAGTTCAGATCTGGCACCTTCAGATTTTTACCTGTTTGGACCACTAAACGTCGCTTTGAGAGGTCAGCGACTCCAAGGTGATGATGACCTGAAGGAGGCGGTGCATGACTGGCTACGCACCCAGCCAAAAACATTCTTTTGTGATGGCATTAAGAAGCTTGTAGATCGCTGGATTAAATGTATTGAGAAACAGGGAGACTACGTTGAGAAGTGATGTGTTTATAATCTATCAGATGTGAAAATAAAATTATGAAAATAAAAAGTGCGGATACTTATTGAATTACCCTCGTACATGCATCTTACACACTACATAATCTTTTCAAAATTTTAAAAAAATTGGCATTAACTATAAAAGCCTCGGAGTCACCTGAGGAAGGGACCATAAATGTCTCCACTTCTAGCTGCTCCGATGCCGATACTGAGAAGGCAGAACCGGGCAGTGGTGCTGGATCTGCTACCGCCTATTCGAGATGTCCTAGGCCTATGTCTGATTCACTTTTCATTAATTTCTGCAACATTCGTGGCCTTTTCTCAAATTTTCAATTTGTTGAATACCACCCCTCCTCCTCTAAACCTCATCTTCTTTTCCTCACTGAAACTCAGGTGTCTGTGACATCTGACAGCAACCCCTTTTCTGTACCCTCTTACTTTCTCTATACTCAATTTCATTCCAAAGGTGGATGTTGCGTATATGTACACAATAACCTAACTTGTTCTTGTATTCCACAACTCGAATCTTCCGAATTCTATACCTTCTCGCTAAGGCTTACATGCTAATCCCAACCTAAATACATCTGCACTCTTTACCTTTCTCCTAATTCTACTGACTATCCAAAATTACTTGACTACCTCACTTCCAAAGTGGAATACATTCTATCTCGCTCTCCCTTTGCTGAAATCTCCATTTTAGAAGATATCATTTCACTGTTCACCACTACCTTTGGTTTTCCTCCTATTTCACTGACACCCCTTGTGACCTAGCTTACAAATTTTCTATCTTAAATGACCTACAGCAGATTGTACAGGACCCTTCTCGTATCCCCGATCGTCTTGGAGATAGGCCCAACATTCTGAACTTATTTCTTACCTCTCATCCTTCTTACTCTATGAAACTTTTTTCTCCGTTGGGTTCCTCCGACCACAATCTTATGTGTTTCATGTCCTATCGCTCCAATCCGACATTTCAAAGAGGAGGCACCAGTAGTATGGTGTCACAAAGGTAGAGTGCAGAAATGTTACATAATTTTGCATGATGACGTAGTATTGCATAATGTTGCAAGAATGCCACCCCCACCCCTTGTTGCTAAGCACCTCCCCACCCCCCTTTGTTGCAAAAAAAGACAGAGAGAGAGAGAGTACCGACCTTTGTTGCCAACCTAAAATGGGGTTGCAAGGGGCATGCAACTTGGAGGCGGGGTTCTCCCCCAAGCTATTCCCCATAAAGGGGCAGAAAGGAAGAGATAGCAAGAGAGGAAGAGAGAAAGAGGGGTATGCAACTTGGAGGCGGAGTTCTCCCCCAAGCTGAACCCCCCAAAGGGGTATACCTAACCTAAGAGGCCTCTATGGGAGGGAAGGGTTTTCCTCACCACCCAAAGGGCCATTAAAAAGAAAGGACCAGAGGTCCTTGCTCGGGCGGCTGCCCGAGCTCTTATGTGAGTCTTCTGCCATACACCGCCTTTTATAGAGCCACAAACAGCCAGTTGGCTGAGTTGCCAGATAACGCCATGTATTTAATTATTATTCAGCCAGTTGGCTGCTGAGTTGCCAGATTCGTTATTTATTTTAAATAAGCTTATGTTACAGCTGGCTGAGCTGTCAGCCTCGTTACTTATCTATTCAATTACTCTGTTTTAGAAAATGATATAAACGTGTTCAAGGAATAAATAAAACTCCAATACAACGTTCTGTTTATTAATTATTGGATATACAATATATATATATATATATATATATATATATTATATATATATATGTATATATATATATATATATATATATGATCAAATTAGAACGGGGAATATATAATCATGCAAATTATAGTATTAACTAAATATTAGAAAATATATATTTATATTAATTATATATAGTCGTACAAAACATGGAAAATATATAATCATACAAAGCACAGTATTAATCAAATATTAGAAAAATATAGTTATATCAAATATTAATACAGGAAAATATATTTATATTAATTATATATATATATATACTCGTACAAACATAGTATTAACAAAAATTTTAGAAAAATATATAGCTATATTATCAAAAGTTATATTATCAAATATTGCTACAGGAAAATATATACAAAACGTACAATCACATTATTATTACAGTAAAAATATATAGTCTTTACCGCCTACGGTGCAAAACGCTAAATTCGAAGGTGATTGACGCTACATCAACATCGCCATTACTCTGCACGATGTGGTAAAACCGCCCAAGCATCACCTCACCGTTTAACTGATACGGCGGTTTATATTCAATGTAAAGGGCTTTCATATCGTTCAATACTATTTTTGTACCCACTTTACACTCGGCAGGTAAGGTGCCCTTAAGCGCTGACTAGAATGCTATCAAAAGCACGCGCAAAAACGTCATCATCGGCGTTACATAAATACAAGTTTATAATCATGCCTTTCCAATCGGGTTTTTTCTTAACGTACCGAGCTTTTCAATCGTGAACTCTTCTTCACTCGACATAGCGACAATTGAAATAAGCTTCCAAGTCGCAACGGCAGCTATCCACTATATAGAGATACAGCTCTTCGGGATGAACCGTGTAGGCGAGCTCTGCACCGTACCTCTCAAGCGTTTTGTACCAAAGCTCAGGATATTTCGAAGAATCTAAACCTTTTAAATACGCATCCAGAGCTAGCCCGTTCTCTCCCTGCTCATTCCTACATTCAACAAATCCGTCGAGCAGAGCGGTGTAAGCGTACTCAAGTACTGTATCAAAATAAATCATGTCTGAGATGCGTGTGTCTAATATAGGTTTCAGCTTACGGAATCCAACGATCTCAAACATTCTGTCGAGGATGAAACGGTTCGTGTAGGAACAAGAACGCCATTATCAGCCGTGTTCTTCCACATCAATCGTATATCAACGCATGGTTGATTGTTATTTACACTCAATGTACAAACAACGGTATATGAGGAGGCTTCACTAATCACCTCTCTTATTATACCTACGTCAGCTGGTATTTTATAGCGGTCCTCAGCCCACCTCTCAACTACCGCGAAGATTTTATGCATCTCCTCAAGATTTAAATAAATAACGTTGCGCTTGCTCGCAGGTCTACTGTTCGTTTCAAGCACACAGTTAATGGTGCCGGTTTCCCGCCTGAACACACGCAACGACTTCGTCACGGAGACGTCGTACGAGGCGTTGAGAATGCTTCTCAAAGGGAGTTCCATCGTATTCATCGAGATGACTATGGCACATCCACTCGGTGCAAGCTCTGAGGAGACTATGAGCCGCGTGAGGCATGCAGGCAGGCAGGAACGGTTCGATGGGCGGTTGACTCACCCTGATGATACGTGAATGGGTTTGTTCGAACCCGTATGATCCGTGAGGTGCGAGTCGCACCATAATCTAATGAAACCTGTGCGGAGCTGACCGAATTGTGTACCCCATTATACTGGGTAGGCGTTTTGAGAAATTTTCCGGTACAAGAACTAATTTCGGTTTTAACGTTTTATCACTACCACTCCCCCGAATACGCACCAGACAGTTTCCCTCAGGGTAAATTTCATGAACTAGGCACATTTTATAATGTTTTATCTCTCCTAAAAATCTTCACACTGCGGGGCGCTGTTAGAGAGAAACATATGTTCATATTTAGGCTTTTTATTTAACAGACGATACTCATCTCTAAAATCTGTTAAAAACTCACATAACCCTTTAGCCACAACCTCACTACAAACCTCATCATGATATATATTAATGTAGTGGTAAAAATACTTAAGATTGTCCATGATAACGAGATTCACATTTTCAGTCGTAGGGTATGAGTAATCGACATGGTGTAGCATGATATAATACCGTTTATCACACCACTCATCCACAAGGCTCACTACCCATAACTGTTGTTTAGCCTCTGAGCGTGCCGCTTCTTCTACCACGCGGTGCACGTGTGCCTTTATAAAGCTTAGTTCTACAACATACTTCAGTACATCGTCTGTACTGCGAAATCCTACAACCCCTCGCCAGAATATCCGTAGAGTATTTGAATAGCCTGACCTTCGCACGATTCAATGCTTCCTTAAAAGAGTCAAAGGAGGCTGGGATAGGGAGTTTTTCAGTATCCACTACATCTACGCCCTTTACTGAATACCACTTCATAAATGTTGAACACGCGATATTAAAGGTGGCCATTTTCTTCTACGCGGGAGAGAATACACGTCTGAGCTCAAGGGTATACAGAGGTCAACTGAGAACGCGGGGACAGAGGTCTGCTCAGGCTACGGAAATCACGTCCCCAGCTTACAGTGGGCGGGGCATAACTTTACTGTACACACGCACACACGCAAAGTGAAACACAAGTCGATGCACGATTTATTTAATAAACGAAATAACAGCATGTATATATTTAGAAACGTGCAATAAATAAGTTAACAATAGGCACACTAAAAGAATGTTCACAATACATATTAAGTTACAAATACGTGTGACGAATAAGTTAGCATTAGCCCATCAAAGATTATGGTAACCAAAGGGTACGGTGTCATAGGTACCAGGTAACTGGTAACGTTTCCTATAGGTGTTACGGCACACCTTCGTACCCCTAAGTTCCTTCACACACCCCAGTTTCTGCGCCCGAAAATTGTGGGTGCCTACAATTAGTTGGGGAGCCGATCACCCTCATCATCGTCCAAACACAGATCCTTCAGCGAATCAAAGTTAACGACCTGCCGATTCGCTTGGTTAAGCGTGATACCCTTTGCCTTCACGATATATTTCGTTTCATTCCCTATCCTCACCCGTACCCCATAAGTTTTAGGTCCTGTTGAGACAAAAGAGTCGGCGTATGCATTGTCCCCATACTCATCCTTGATCTCATCAGTGAGCTCGCCGAGGAATTCACCAATTCAGGCATGTATTCACCCTCCTCGCTGTGAATATCACGCTATCTGTATCGGCATACAAGACTCTCTGCCCAAGAGAATGCAATAGACCCCAAAGTTTGATGCGGGCGTAGGCTGTTGTGAAGCTGGCTACAGGAATGTTTGTAACCCTTGAGGTATCTGTGGCCAATTCAGTGTTGTTGTACTTTATTATGTAAGTATTACCTACATTCACGATTTCCATGACTTCTTTATCGGGTGCGTTGGCATAATCCCAGACTTCGCTATAGCTTTGTGCCAAATGAACGTTTCCCTTGCCAGTATTCTGTGCAAATTTTCCCCATAGACTGTTTAGACACAACTTTGCACTAAAGCGCTTGCCAGGATTCTTTACAATTTGGGCGCGATCAAGTTGTATACCTTCGTGGTCGCGGTAACGTTGAATATAGGCAGACTTTTCATCTTCGGTGTCAACTCCTCGCGGATACCCTGATGCCTCAACCTTATCCTTCAAAAATGCGTTTATATACGGTGTGAAAAGGTTGGGTAGCTTCTGAAACCTCCAAACCTCATGTATCTTCAGTATTCTATACCCATGGCGTACGGCTAGGGACAGCTCAGGACTTGTATATACGCCTCTGATCTTACGCTGGTGGGGTGTATGGTTACAATTACCGTTATTCTCTTCCGCACACTTCACGCACAGGGGAAACATGAGCTTATGGTCAATGACGACGGGTAAGATCGGCATCCATAATTCGCGAGGGGGAGCACGTCTACGAAAGAGAGCCCAAAGTAGCGATCATTCAAATTTCTTGAAAATTCACTGATGGAGGGCAGGTTAGGCCCACTTTTTTCAGGAGCACCCACGGGGTACGGGTTGTTCTTCATCACGTATGGGTATAAAGAACAGAAGTCGTAGTAGTGAAGTTTCACGCCCTCCGTAGGAAAGTATAGCTTGAAGGGATTTGTGCCCACCGAACAAGCTATCACCGCATTTGAGAGGATCCAGTACCATTGAACGTTTGATGTCTTATCTCCTCACGATACTGCTCATCGTTTCCATCCGTGCATCATATTCATGCTCCCACAAGATTCTGTGTGTGAACCGAGCACCTATAAGTTGATCACGGGTGCGCGTCCACGCACGGCAGTCGGCTGGAGATCTACCGTGGATATCTCCGGTGATTCCACACTCAGGACGGGGCCATCCATGCCACCAGCAACCATTAAAAGAATACAGTCTTCTCACGAGTGGCACGGTTTTCACTTAGTCCATCAACCCAAAAAACATGACCATTAATCTTAATGGGTACTTCACCCGTGTTGCGGGCGTGCTTTATGTATACACCTGTCTGCTGCTGTAGGTGTGTGAGCCAGTAAATAGCCTTGTGGCCGTAACTGCGGGGGTTGTTTCTGTGAATAATGGTTAAGGTGGCTTTAGGCATGAAGTTATTCTTGAACACCGTAAAGCAGATTGAAGCGATGGTGGCTGCTACTTGCAGCGGATCGCATTTGAAACGGCCTATGTACATTCTTCAAAAGGCCTGGAAACATACTCTAAGCACACGTACATCATTCACGCAATAACGTTCACACTCAGCAGCTATATTATAAGGATTACATTAATTAAAACTGCCGTAGTATCGATCAAAGTCTTCGCGCTCATCTACACTCATACAGTCATAGTTAAAATAATGTTCGGGTGGAGGTAGACCTACATAGTTTAAAGTCTCGCTAGTGAGGAATGTGTAAGGGAAGTAGCCTTTTGATACTTCAGCTGCTACCCCAATCACCTTGGGTAGCTTTGCTAATTTACAAGGCGTGAATAATAAAGTATCTTTAAATTGAACATTACCTCTTATTTGCATCTGTATAAGTTTGTTTCCTCTTTTCAAGGGATCACCCGTGAATATCTCGGATGATTCGTGCTCGAGCATCTCCTTATAAAGGAACTGTGTGTCAAATTTTGCCCCGTTATGGGCAAGAATATACAGTCATTTTTTTTAACTTGTCCGCTAACTTGACAATATAGGACACAAATAGTTTCACAGGGCTATCGTGGACACTCGTTTTAAAAACGTTTGTCCGTTTACCACATTTGTGACACTCATCACACTCGATCTCCATACACTCGTCGCAGATAGTCTGGCTCACCAGTAAATGTGGAACTACTTCTTTGGTTTCGGCATTCGTATATGTTTCTATATCGTAGTATACAGTTATACAAGTGCAGTTTTTAGGCTTTGCGTCTTTCATATAACATACATGCTTTACCATCCGCCTTATATTTCTCATGGCATGTAGAACAGTGAATTTCATCACACTTGTGCGCTTGAAATTTCCGCTACCATTCAAGGTGTGAAACATACCACATTCACAGATTCTCATTTTCCTGCACGTGCCAATTGATTTATGGAGCTCAAAACAGTTATTGTTGAAAAATGTGCGTCTACACACATTACAGTCCCTCTTCTCAGCTTCAACTACACGGCTTTCACATTTGGGGCTTTTACACTCTTCACATACCATGTGGCAATCTTTACAATGTTTCACTATATCATCTGCAAACTCGAGACACCACTTACACAAATCATGATGTCGCCCACATTTTCGACTTTTATCATAACTCGCGTATAGGCACCTTATATTACGGATGGGGAGATACGTTGTACCTGACAGTCCTAAAATAAGTAGGGGTCTTGTACGATCACTCACACTGCTTTTAAAAATATACACAGTCCTACGACTATCATCCAGGCCAAATACCACTATACGGGCATTCATTTCCTGTTCAACCCTTCTCAGCTCTTCAGGACCCATATTACAGTCAAATTCACGTTCAAAGTGTACAGTTAGTTTACGGGCATGCTCCACGATCGTGGGCAACCAAATATGAATGGCTCTCGTATTTTGTACAGTAAACATACGTGCTAGGACTAATGCTATAAAGCCGCAACCACGATCGACGTTTATATGCCTTCTATAAATAGTCTGAGAATTGAAGTTAAGAGTATACGGAGTGGTACTATGACCCGCAACACGGAATACACGGTCAATATTTACCGTGAAGTTGTCCATATTGAATGCTATGCTTCTTTGGGCAGCTAATATATAATCTAATATATAATCTATATCCTCAGCAGCCAAACGTCTAAATGGCACTACCACCCAAAAATCATTTACATCGTTATCATCTGAGCCGGAACCGAAGGATAGACTCGTCCTGACTTCACGCTCGTTGCGGTTCTGAAGGGCAAATTCTACAATGCGCTCTACAACGCGACGTAGCCCGCGCTCAATTCCATTGCTATACAGGGATCTAGGGTCAACCCTGACGATATACCGATTTCTAGTAAAGGCTGGGGTCGGGGTTGCGGAGTGCACCAACTCAAATGTTATATCATCCTCAACAGAGCGAGTCACCGCTGAGGAGGATGGACGAGTGCCTATACTGGACGATGTGGGGATTGCGCCGTAAGACGATGAGGGCTGGGGGTCTATTACAGCAGACTCTACAGAACGGGTGGGGCCTGTGGAGGAAGTACAAGGGGTCGAGGAAGCTGATGTAGGGTTGGTAGCGTAAGACGTTGAGGGTTGGGGTTGTACCGCGGATTGTCCATCAACCGGCGCGTATTTCGCGCGCTTTATACCTGACGTGGAGGACTCTTCAGCGTGTCGCCGCTTTGAGCGTGCCGCCGTTGAGGGTATGGGCCCTGTAGATGCACGGCCAATGGATTCACCGTGATGTCGATGATGGTGGTGTACATCGTCGTCATTCACGGTTCTGTGGAAGAAGAAAACAAAATATAAGGAGCAGAACTCGTTATTTGTGATATTCTGTAAATGAGTCACTTAGGGGTGTGACGTGTTAGAAATGGATGCTGTAGAAAAATTCAGATTCACGAGCCCATCCACATGTATTATATCTGGACCTACAGGATGTGGTAAAACGGTGTTTATGCTTAAAATTATTAAAGAAAAGGGTGAAATGTTCTCAAAATTTGTGCATAAAGTTATATGGTGCTATTCGACATACCAATCAGTGTTCAACGAGTACCAGGACGATTTTTGTTCCATAAGGGGGTCTATGACGTTAATTCACTAAAGGGAAATGAACATACAGTCATCGTAATTGACGACCTCATGTTGGAGATGGATAAAACGTTTGCCGAGACATTTACAGTATTCTCCCACCACCTTAACATAAGCGTGTTCTTCATCAATCAGAATCTATTTTTCAAAAATAGATACATGCGCGATGTATCGTTAAATACGCAATATCTAGTCTTATTCGCGCAACGTAGAGATGTGTCACAAATTGGAGTATTAGCCAGTCAAATGTTCCCGAGTCAGCGTAAGGAGTTTTTGGAGGTTTATAAAGAGGTCACAAAGCACATTATGGATATTTGCTATGCGACCTTCACCCACGAAACACGTTTAGGGTGCTTCTAAGAACGAATATATTTCCAAACGAACCTGAAACCGTGTACATTCCAGAATGACGAATAGGATAAAGAAATACCGAATTAATAAAAATCTATCAACGACTGCCTCGGGCGTTGCAGCAGTGTTGTTAAAAATATCGACTCTGACTTTTTAAAATGCATCTGTGAAATCTGCCTCAATGTTATAAAATGTAATGTTCCAATGAAATCCTGTCAGAAGGCTCGCTTACGTCGTTACAAAGACAAATACGAGCTCGCCCATAAAAGTCAGACTGTGGGTAAGAAAAGGCGTATTATTGTACAAAAAGGCAGTTCGTTCCTACCCGTCTTATTTTCAATTTTGGGGCCTTTACTGACTAGCTTAATATAATGAAGAAGGTGATTGTGATCCCGCACGAGGTGTATGCTTCATTACAAAGGGCCCCAGACGCTGCTCTAGAGCCCCGTAAAAGTAGGCTTAAAAAAATGGAGAGTGAGCTACTACTATTAAACAGTGAAAAAGGCGCCTGATGAGAAAAGGGTTTTGTATCAAGAGGCTTTGCAGAAATTTCTTCATGAGTACGAAGATTATAAACAGCCTACTAAGCTCCCCGTGAGGCACAGCTCGAGTAGCGCTGAGCAAAGTGGTCTGAGCAACCAAAGTGTAGCGGAACACAGCACATCGAACATGTGCTAAAAAACAGCCTCCCCCATATATTGAGGAATAGAGGTTTAAGTCTTTATAATCTGTTGAGTGAGGACCCCCGTATTATATATGACAGGCCCCATTATGTGAATGTCGCAACTAATCTAATAACTAATATCTCAATATACTGTATATAAGAACGGTGGAGGGTAAAAATTTCCCATTCGGTGACGGGAGCTTGACATGAAGCTGCACTTTCGCCGCACTGAGTTATAATGGTCAGAAAACATTCACGGTGTACCGGAGTGTGAGATATCAGCGCGGCAGCGGCCTTGGGGCCATTTTTTCATCCATAATGCGCACAGCTGTACCACTATTGAAGAGGGGGGCCAGGTACCTTGGTAGGAAGGCCTTACAAACAGGATTTAACGCGGCAGAAGAAATGCTCGCGGGTACTAAACCTAAAGAAGCTCTAAAAAAACATTTAAGGCGTACGCGGGATGAAATCATCAAAGATGCGAAGAGAAAAATGCGTGGCGGAGGAAAGAAGAAGAAGAAGGGGTTACCAACACATGATGTAAAGAAGAGGGCTGCTAGGAAGAAGAAGGGATTGCCATCACGTGGTGTAAAGAAGAAGAAGAGAGCTGTTATGAACAAGGAATCACGTGGTGTTAAATGTAAAAGGGTGCCAAAAAGGAAGTGTTCTAAGCGTATGAAACCTGTGACCGATCATTTTTTTAACTGATATAAACTGAGGAAGCTAGTCTCACGAATCATAGATTGTTTAACAGTCATCGCGGGAGGTGGCACTGTTTTTAACTCACCATGGCACGTTTCATTCATCCTTGCAGTTCACAGTGCTGTAAATCGGATCTGTCCCTCTTTGATATGCCTCCAACTCAAGTATCTATTGAGCACAGTGACTTTATTATAGTTAACCCTTTAAACACGATTAGTTCACAGTGCTCCTATAGAATTCGTGATACCGAGCTCAGGCCAACACTTTTTTGATCCAGGCTGTATGGACATGTATACTAAACTACGCATAGCTCATTCTGACGGAACGGACTGCGATGATAATTATGCTGCATACCCCGAAACAAACTTTCTGCACACCATATGCAGCCAGTGTGACGTATATTTAAATCAGACTAACATCTCGGCAGGCACTGGCTACTATCACCGACGATCGTATCTGGAAAATGTCCTCAACTTTTCAAAAGAAGCGAAGGACACCTTTTTATCTGCCGAGGGGTATTACCACACTAAAGATGAAGATTGAATAAAGGAAAAATTTTAAAGTTCTAAAAAAAAAGATATATGAATGCTTTGGACGCTTGCACACAGACTTTCCATTCCAGGAGAAGTTACTATTGAACGGTGTTGATATGAAATTGAAACTTACACTTACAAGTCCCGAGATCTGTATAAATCTGGACGCTGCCCAAGAAGAAGGCGCGAAACCTGCTGTGATCCATATCATGGGGGCATATTTGCCTATACGCCGAGTGAAATTAAGTTCCGCGAATCATATAGAAATTGAGAAAGAACTGTTACACACCTCAGTGAAATACCAAATTAACAGGGTACAGATCAAACTATACACGATCCCCACAGGTTTGGCATCGAAACAGATAGAAAACATCGCTTTTGGAGTACTGCTTAAAAGGATTTTAATTGGGATGCAGGACCACGCTTCGACGAATGGGGATTATAAAAAGAGTGCCTTGAAGTTTGAAAATTTTGGACTTAAAAATATCACTTTATATATCAATGGCGTCGCATTGGGTGAGACAATGAATATGGACTACTCGTCAGATGCTATGTTCCCGCTCTGCGCGAGAGCATACAGCAGTTTAGCCCATAACACAGGGGTGTGTGACGAACTCGGAATCGGCCTAACACAGAAAGAATTTGTGGAACAGTTTAACATTTATTCATTTGACCTTACGCCTGACTTAACCGCGGGGGTAAACACCCATTTAAACGCCCAGCAGACCGGTACGGTGGCAGTACGTTTCGATTTTGCCAAGCCTATAGACGCGCCTATTAGTGTACTAATGTATCTAGAAACACATGCCCTAATAGAGATGGATCGTTTCCGGAATATAAGCACAGATTTTTAAAATGGACGCAAATACCCTCAAGAGAGTGGTTAAAAGTGACTGTTTCGCGCGTTCCAAATTTATCGGGGTTTTTGCAAAGAATGAAATATTGATGCCACCTAGCACGAGAAGCTAGCATGGTGCAATCGTTAACACCGACATTGTGGGTGGCGAGGGAATTCACTGGTTTGCTCTTTATTTTAAAACTAAGGAAAGACTATACTACTTCCATTCACTCGGGCTCCTCCCATGGCACGACTCGACAATCGTAAATTTTATCGCGCAATTACGTGTGCCTGAGGTAATTTGGGCCCCATATGAACTTCAAAGCCTTTACAGTGAAAGATGTGGGCTATATTGTATCTTGTTTCTCTTCCATATGTCTCGCGGGAAGGGATTTATAAATTTTTTAAATTTATTCGATTTGTGTGACACAAATATGAACGATAAATATGTATGCAGACAGATAAAAAAAAAATCCCACATGTTGGAACCCCCTGTAAGCCCTATATTGTGTAAATCTGTATATACATCTGTAACAATAAAGAATTGGGCGCTGCCCCTTTTTTTACATGTTTAATAAATGAATATAATGTTGTTTTGTTAATATCCTAAAAAGTACTTACATAATCTCTGCGGTGATAGCGCAATCGGATGAATTGTGCGACAACACCATGACATCTGATTCGCAGCGTGGTGTGGATACCACTTCGTCCGCCTCCCTTTCTCCAAAAGTTTTTATAATCTCTTCTAACTCCGTTTCGTTCCTGTAAAATAAAGATAAAATTATTTTTAAAAACGAATGCACTTCTTAAAACTGCATTCGTTTCTAAAAATCTACCATATATATATATATATATATATATATATATATATATATATATATATATATATACGGAAATAGTAATGAAAAGTAGTGAAAAAAGTAGATTGCAGCGATATTTAGAATCCAACAAATTATTATCTCCAAATCAATATGGCAGCTGTAATAGTAGAACAACGGAAATGGCTATTTTAAATCTTATGGAAAATGTAAATATAGGTAAGGAGAGCAAAGAAATAATGATATCAATATTTATGGATTTGAGTAAGGCGTTTGATGTGGTAGACCATAATATTCTACTTAATAAATTGTATGGTTACGGCTTTAGAGGAGCAATCAGTGTTTTGTTTAAAAGTTATTTGTCCAATAGATATAATTTTGTATCAGTAAATAAGGTTTGCTCCAATAAAGCGCTTGTCAAATATGGTGTGCCACAGGGTTCAGTTCTTGGTCCACTGTTATTTTTATTATATATAATAAAGGTTATTCAATTATTCAACTGAAAATGCTTTGCAATTATGGCTTCTTTATAAGATAACACTCACATTAGTTCGTCTGCAAATTCAAGATCGCTGGGTGGGGTGCTCGCCGAAGCACTCGCTCTCCTTTCGCCGAAAGTGGTTATAACACGGTCTAACTCCGTGGCGGTCCTGTAATTAAAATAATTGTCGTGAAGCTGAATGCGAACACGTTTCGGGAAAAATAGTATTAATCAAAACTAATAAATATATGAGATTTGTTTGTGTTGAGACAACCTATCCACGGTTAGGTTAAATTGAAATTATTTCGCAGTAATTTGACGAGAAATACACACAATGAACATAGATTTAAAATTAAAAACTGTCGAGAGTTGATATATATATATGGGCACAAATATTAATTAAACACGACTTCCAAAAGACTTATTACAACGTTACAAATTACTTACATTTCACAGGATTCTTGAATGAGGGTTTGATCCACTGCTCCATTAATTTCATCAAAGTTCTGTGACGAGAAAAGTCTGTTCTGGTCTATTGCGCTGAATAATAGGCGTGTGGCTTGGTTGTAATAATCGTTATCACCAATAAGGCCAGGTGAATCGTAAAGCTCAGCCATAATTCGTATGATACAATAAGTAACGTGAAACTGATTCTAGGCGACGAAGTACCCCATTTATAAGGGGTACGCCCCCTGCCTACAAGCGGAGAGCCTTGTTTTCTATTGGAGCACTGTATGAATATAGGTGTTGTTTTAGACTTGTGGCGGTCATTTTCGGCCAATCGAGAGCATATCACCTTTTCAAAGACAATCATTGGTTGTCCCACGAAAGGTAGGGCGTGGTTTAGGCACATGCATGTTGAAAAACAAGCTCTTTCAAGTATTCCTGGACGGTGATTGGCACACCGCCGTCAAAACCTGGGTGGAGCTTCATACCCTTTCTGGAAATACTCGATCAAACGGTATACCGGAATCTCGAATTTTTTTTTTTAATTTCCACAATGATCTCACCTGTATCGGTCCACTGTATGTTGGGTCCTCAACAATGAACTCTTTTCGGTGAGATGATGTGAAAGCGTGAATAATCATTCCCTGACGAGATGTATTTCTGATTCCATGTTAAACTGTAGGTCTAGTGTGGTGTGAAAACCCTAATCTTTGTCAAAATGAGTAATTCGGTGGGTTGATGTGAAAGAGATGGCAATCGTTCCCTGCCGAGATGTATTTCTGATTCCATGTTAAACTGTAGGTCTAGTGTGGTGTGAAAACCTTAATCTTTGTCAAAATGAGCAATTCGGTGGGTTGATGTGAAAGAGATGGCAATCATTCCCTGCCGAGATGTGTTTCTAATTCTATGTTAAACTGTAGGTCTAGTGTGGTGTGAAAACCTTAATATTTGTCAAAATGAGTAATTCGGAGGGTTCATGTGAAAGAGATGGCAATCATTCCCTGACGAGATGTATTTCTGATTCCATGTTAAACTGTAGGTCTAGTGTGGTGTGAAAACCTTAATCTTTGTCAAAATGAGCAATTCGGTGGGTTGATGTGAAAGAGATGGCAATCATTCCCTGCCGAGATGTATTTCTGATTCCAAGTTAAACTGTAGGTCTAGTGTGGTGTGAAAACCTTAATCTTTGTCAAAATGAGCAATTCGGTGGGTTGATGTGAAAGAGATGGCAATCATTCCCTGCCGAGGTGTATTTCTAATTCCATACTAAACTGTAGGTCTAGTGTGGTGTGAAAACCTTAATCTTTGTCAAAATGAGTAATTCGAAGAGTTGATTTGAAAGAGATGGCAATCATTCCCTGCCGAGGTGTATTTCTAATTCCATGCTAAACTGTAGGTCTAGTGTGGTGTGAAACGCAAACTGGCAGTTCAGCCTTCTATTGGCTGATGAATTAAATACATGGCGTTATCTGGCAACTCAGCCAACTGGCTGTTTGGGACTGTATAAAAGGTGGTGTGTATGGCAAAAGACTCCCATAAGAGCTCGGGCAGCCGCCCGAGCAAGGACCTCTGGTCCTTTCTTTTTAATGGCCCTTTGGGTGGTGAGGAAAACCCTTCCATCCCATAGAGGCCTCTTAGGTTAGGTATACCCCTTTGGGGGTTCAGCTTCGGGGAGAACTCCGCCTGCAAGTTGCATGGCTCTTGCAACCCCATTTTGTGTTGGCAACAAAGGCTTGTACTCTCTCTCTCTCTCTTTCTTTTTTTTGCAACAAAGAGGGGTGGGGGAGGTGCTTAGCAACAAACGGGTGAGGTGGGGGTTGGCACTCTTCCAACAAGGGTGTGTGGGGTGTGGCACTCTTGCAATATTACGTAATCATGTAACATTACGTAACATTTCTGCACTCTACCTTTTTGACACCATACTACTGGCACCCTTGGCACTTTGGTGCCGCTGATTGGTAGGCCCCTAGGGCCTAGGCAGTACTTCTCTGATTTCCCATGGAAAGATTACTCCTTCCGTGGCCGGGATCTTTCCGAGTGTGCTGAGCGCATCACGGAGGTGATTCTCTCGGGCATGGAGACGTACATTCCATATTCTATTCCTACCGCTAATGCAAAAAAACCTTGGTTCAACTCTACTTGTTCTAATGCTATCCGCAACAGAGAAGAGATTTTCAGAAGATACCGTCGCCATCCATCTCCTGACTCTCACTCAGCTTATATTTCTGCCTGGAATCGTGCAAAATCTGTTCTTCGACTCACCAATATTTCCTTCTTCATCCGAAAAAAATGTGAAAACCGATTCAATTCTAATTCTCCTCGTCTTCCTGGCATCTAGCTAAGAACCTCTTCAACAAATTTACTTCCTTTTATTCCCCCTTCTCTTTTCCCTTCCGCCGGCTCAGTTTCCCTCTCTTCTCCTGACAAAACTCCACTCTTCCAACTCAACACTGGACGATTCCGGTGCTGTTCCTCCATCTCCTCCCCCTCTTATCTTATTATGCCCGAAATTAGAAATCTCTTCCAAAGATGTTCTTTCTGCACTAGCTGGACTCAAATCTAAGAACGGTCCTAATGATGTTCCTCCTGTTGTTCTTAAGAACTGTGCTTCTGTGCTGACACCCTGCTAGGCAAACTCTTTCGTCTTTGTCTCATCTGGTACTTTTCCTTCCTGCTGGAAGTTCGCTTTCATTCAGCCTGTCCCAAAGAAGGGTGACAGCTCTCAACCCTCCAACTATCGTCCAAATGCTTTGATTTCTTCCCTTTCCAAAGTTTCTGGATTCCACAATGGACGCTCGACTGGTGATTTTCTAACATATCTCTCTGACTCTTAGTCATCTTCCTTTCGGGATCTCGGTGAAACTTTTTCTTTTACCTTAGACATATCGAAAGCTTTTGATAGAGTCTGACACAAATCTTTAATTTCGCAACTGCCTTCTTTCGGTTTCTATCTTTCTCTCTGTTCATTCATCTCTAATTTCCTTTTTGGCCAATTTATAGCTGCGGTTGAGATGGCCACTTATTCTTCTCCTAAAGCTATAAACAGTGGTTTTCCTCCGGGTTCTGTCCTGTCACCCACTCTTTTCCTTTTATTTATTAATGTTCTATTAAGTCGCAATTCCTCTCCTATTCATTCCTATGCTGATGATTCCACTCTTTACTTCTCCACCCGCTTCCCAAAGCGTCCCTCTCAACAGTCACTCCATGATTCGCGTAGTATGGCTATGGAGCACCTGACCTCTGATATTTCTGCTATATCTGTTTGTGGCAGAGAAAACCTTGTGGCTTCCAATGCCTCAAAAACTCGGTTCCTCCATCTGCCTACTTGTCACAATCTTCCACACGACTATCCCCTTACCTTCAACAACACAGAATTCAATCCTTTCTCTTCTCTTAACATTCTTGGCGTTTCCTTTTCTCGTAACCTTTCCTGTAAAGATCACCCATACTCTCTTCCTAAAACAGCTTCCAAGAGGTTGTGTCCTGTACCGGCTTCGCGATTTCTTTACCCCCGCTCAGTTGCTGTTTCTGTACAGGGGTCTTGTTTGCCTCTGTATGGAGTATGCTTCTCATGTATCGGGTACCTCAACCCACACAGACGTACTTGACCGGGTAGAATCAAAAGCTTTTTGTCTCATCGATTCCCCGCCTCTTACTTACTCTCTTCAATCTTTCTCTCTTCGCCGCAATGTTGCCCCACTCTCTCTTTATTATCGCTATTATAACGGACACTGCTCTTCTGAACTCTCTAACTCCATACCTCCTCTTTTAAGGAGAGCATGCAGCACCAGACTTTCAATTCGTTCTCATTCCTTTTCTGTCCAACTCTCTAACGTAAGGGTTAATCGGTATTTCCTGTCCTTCATCTACTCAACCGATCAACTCTGGAACAATCTTCCTGAAGCCATCTTTTCCCCTGGCTATAACCTCCAGTCTTTCAAAGGCAGAGTGTCTAAACGTCTCGATAACCCTGGACCTTAATTTTGGCTCATTTCTACTTCTATGGAGGGAGGGGCACTTTTGCGGGCGTTCTCCCTTGGCCCCTCCTTCATAAAAAATTAAAGTCAAAACTCGCGTGACAGTGTAACTGTATATAAAATTAAAGTTTGGAAATTTTTAAAATTTTCTTTCTATTTTATTTTTGTTAAGTAATTGATGAACTATTTGTTTTTTAAGTTACCTAATTATTTTTTAGATTAAGTTTAATCATGTAATCGTGTTAAATTCTGCAATGTTCAATGTTTATACATTCTCTCCTCGTTGTAAAAGATGAGGTCATAACTTGCCAAAACTCTAAATTAACAATTAATTTTAAATTTTAAGCATTTAATTTGGCTCATATGCACGTTTAATTTTAATCCATAATAAAATGAATATTTCAGTTTCGATTTTTAGTTTAGTCAGCAAATCATGATAACATTAGAATTGTCAATATACTCTTTAAAAAAAATATGACTTCATCTTCAAATATCTTGCTTATCTGTCAGTATGCTGTTACAGCCCAAATTTACCTTTATTTACAAATATTTTTCAAAAAAATTCAGCCTTTGAGAATAAAAAACAAGACAGGTCAACACTAAGTAATAATGATGTCACGAAATTATTAGAATATAAACTCTTGTAATTTTTCTAATTATCATTCTGATTATTCTGATCTGACCTGGAGGCTGAAGCATTACCTGTAATACTTCAGAAGCAGTAAAATTCAGTTAAAGGATCTCTTTGTCTTCTCCTTTGAGCCCTGCTTTCTCTAGAGAACTTAGTTTTAAAATAGAATAAATAATTTCCCGATACGCCACAAGAAGAATCGAGGAACCGTCAGATAATTTACTAAGTTTTCACTTAGTATTGTTGAAGGTAAGGGGATAGTCGTGTGGAAGATTTAGACGAGTGGCCAAATGGAATAACTGAGTTTGTGAAGCATTCAAAGCCAATTGGTTTTCTCTGCCAATCAGAGGTAGCAGAAAAATCATACGTCAGGTGACTATTGAGAGGGATGCTTTGGGAAGCAGGTGGAGAAGTGAAAAGTAGAATCATCGGCATAGGAGTGAATAGGACAGGAAGTGCGACTTAATAGACTATTGATAAATAAAAGGAAAAGAATTTGCGACAGGACAGAACCCTGTGAAACACCACTGTTAATAGGTTTAAGAGAAGGAGAATGGCCATCTACAACCACAGCTATTGATCGGCCAGAAAGGAAATTAGAGAGGAAGGCACAGATAGAAAGATAAGAACTGAAAAAGGGCGTTTTAGAGATTTTAGATTTGCGTCAGACTCTTTCAAAAGCTTTTGAGATGTATAGTAGGGTGGAGCGAAAAATACTTTTTTTCTAGTATGAAGTTCTAATAGTGATTAAAAGTTGCATTTAGTGGACGAAATATGTCTGCCAAAATATGAGTTCATTTGTTTAAAATTTTCAGCTGCCACCAGGGGGCTAAAGTTAACACAATTTTGTGTAAAAAGGGGAAAAATGCTTCTATTTTAGGTTTGTCAAAGTATTATAAAATTTTATCTTAAAATTATCTAATAGTTTGATTAAGATTCGTAAATGATAGGAATTCGTTTTGTAAAAATGCCTTTTCATATGCTTAATATCTTCATCTGCCACAAGAGAGCTGAATTTAACACAATTTAGAGTAACTGAGTCATGTTGAGACTACACTGAATGTTGTGGGGGAGGGTTTGGGGAGGGTTGTGGGGAGGGTTTTGGTGTGAAGGAATTTCTTTCTGTGAGTCATTAGAACAGTGTGTTAACACTTTTCTTCTTAGGTAGTAGGCCTAGTCGCTCAGTTGATCGGAGAGTTTTTAATATGATCGGAATATTATAAAACTTTATTTTAAAGTGATTTATATAGAGATAATATTGATTTTATCATAAAATGCTTGTTATAATGTATTATAATTTTAGTTTATTTATATAATATATTATATATTTATATAATATATTATATATACTTATAAAATATATTATATATATTAATTATATAATGTTTTGATGTTACAGGATATTTTGTGATTGTGAATTTTTCTTAAAAATATTATGGCATCAAATGCTAAATATAAACATTTCACTAGAGAACATATGAAGTGTGCCATATTTGAAGTACCTTGTGAGATGAGTGATATGCAACTACCAACTTATAACTGCATTATGAAAGATTACCTGTTCACAAAACATTTAGTGAAGGAGCAGATGAATAACAAGGAGCCTTCATTTTCTGAAATAGCAGAGGCAGTTTCCAAAAAGGTAGAAAATATTTCGAAGAAGGCCTCTTTGCCAATAGTTTCACATACACGCGTTTTACAGATGATGCGAGTGTACCATGATAAATACAGGTCCTTATTAAAGCCATACAAGTCACGCAAGGATCAGCCTAAGTACAAAAATCAGCTTGAAGAATTTGAAAACTCTTCAAAATGCACTTTGTTTGACATCTGCACCTACAAATGTAAAGAGTTTAGGAGATGCTCATGTGAAAAGAGTAAGAAAGTCCCTCCAAAAGAGCAGGATTTTTTAAATGACCAACGAACACGCAGAATAATGGTGATAGGAAGCATTGACATAGCACACACAAGACGATTACAAGCAAGAGAACATCGAAAGGAAATGGAAAAAGCACGTCTGGAATCCTCACAAACAACTAGTGCTGCTATAACCAATACGTCCAACTTACAAATCGAAACAGAGACAAGTGAACTTCAACAACTAGAAGAGATATCTGAAGATAATGAGGAAGATACAACCTCGACTCAATATGTAATATCAGAACAACAGATGCGTGAGCCACTGCCTTCATTAGCAATTACTTGTGATAGATTTAAAATGTCGGACAGAGCTGGGGCTGCTATTGCTTCTGCAGTATTGGCAGATCTTAAAATTGTTACTCCCGAAGACAAAGGGAATATTATAGACAGAAGTAAGCTAAGACGTGAAAGACAAAAACAGAGAAAGGAACTACAACAGATAGTAGAGCCAAAAACCATGCGGGGATTATACTTTGATGGCAGAAAGGATAAAACAATGATTCAAGTCCAGGAGAGTGATGGCTCTAACCACCAAAGAACCAAACGCGAAGAGCATATCAGCATAATATCTGAACCACACTCTCTGTACTTTGCACATGTGACACCTTCCAGTGGCAAAGCTAAATACATTTGCACAGCGCTAGTGAATTGCTTGAAAGAAAGGAATGTTGATATAGGGAACATCGTTGCGGTTGGCTGTGATTCGACAGTGGTTAACACTGGTAGTATTGGAGGCACAATAAGATTACTGGAAGAAGCCTTTAATAAGCCATTGCAGTGGCTGATATGCCTTTTACACCTTAATGAACTTCCATTGCGCCATCTGTTTCATCACTTGGATGGTACCACTACTGGACCAAGAGCATTTTCAGGAGAAATTGGCCGAGCACTTTCAGACTGTGAAAAGCTTCCCATAGTTAACTTCAAACCCATTGAAATTCAAGAGGACATGTGTGAAGTTGATGTAGATGACATAAGTACTGACCAGAAATACCTTCTTGAAATTCACAAGGCTATATCAAGTGGAACATTCTCAAAGAGTCTTAGTCATAAGAGTCCAGGCAATATATCACATTCAAGGTGGCTCACCACAGCAAACAGGACTCTGCGGTTATATGCAAGCACAGAGAATCTTTCAGGCAATTTACAAGAATTAGCTACTTTCATTGTTAGGGTATACGCACCAATGTGGTTTCAGATAAAGCGTAAACCATTATGCCAATATGGTGCTAAACATATGTGGCATATGATTGCAAGAAGCCGGTATCTCCGTGAAGAGCTTAGGAGAGTACATGACTCAGTCATTCAGCGAAATGCATATTACGCAAATCAAGAAAACATTCTCATTGCAATGATAGCTGATGAAAGGGAGCATGTGCGTCAGTTGGGATTTAGGCGTATCATAAAAGCAAGGGCATGCATTCAAGAAACAGATGTTATCAGGTATTTTAAGGTGCCAGAAATAATTTTTTATGCCAAAGACTATACAGATCTCATTATGTGGCAAGATTTTCAGATAGCAGAACCACCGATAACCAAAGGAGTTTCTCTTGATGATATTGAATCATGCATCAAACATGGTACTACTCTTCATTCAGAATTATTTCAGTTTCCATGTCATACACAAGCCGTAGAGAGATGCGTCAAGCTCGTTACAGACGCTGCTGGATCAGTCTGCGGACCTACAAACAGAGACGGTTGGATTCGTGCTACATTAGAATCAAGGAAAAAACAGCCAAAATTTGACACAAAAGCAAATTACTAAATAGTCTTCAGCAAGAACCCTTTCTAGAGGGAGGTTGGTTGGGGAAAGGGTGGTAACTCCGCTAAGGCACGAAATAACGTTTCTTAACTGTCTCAAGCCAGTATAAAGGAGGAGACACATCCTAATTTATTACTGTTCCCTTTTTCAAGTAAATACAGAATCATACTTAATTGTAATTTTTAAGTTAACTTCAGCCCTCTTGTGGCAGCTGAAGATATTAAGCATATGAAAAGGCATTTTTACAAAACGAATTCTTATCATTTAAGAATCTTAATCAAACTATTAGATAATTCTAAGATAAAATTTTATAATAGTTTGATAAACCTAAAATAGAAGCATTTTTTTCCTTTTTACCCAAAATTGTCTTAATTTTAGCCCCCTGGTGGCAGCTGAAAATATTAAACAAATGAACTCGTATTTTGGCAGATATATATAGGCCACTAAATGCAACTTATAATCACTATTAGAACTTCATACTAGAAAAAAAGTATTTTTCGCTCCACCCTATTTGTATAGCGCAACTGAAATTTGTCACTGAAATTCCGAAAGGAAGATAATCAGGAATCAGAGAGATATGCAAGAAGATTGCCAGTAGAGGATCCCATTCGGAACTCATACTGACGATCTGAATGAAGATTGCGAGAAGAGAGGTGATTAAGAATTTTCCTTTTAAGGATAGATTCAAAAACTTTAGAAAGACGAAATGAAAGGCAAGAAATGACATCAATTGGACAATATTTGGAGGTTTGAGAGCGGTCACACTTCTTTGGGACAGGCTGAATGAAAGGGAACTTCTAGCAAAAAGGAAAAGTAACAGATGAAAAACAAAGACGAAAGAGTTTGCCTTGGCAGGGTGTCAGCACAGAAACCCAGTTCTTGAAAACAACAGGAGGAACATTATCAGGATCGTACGCTTTCGTAGAGTTGAGCCCAGATAGTGCAGAATGAACATCTTTGGAAGAGATTCTAATTTCAGACATCATTAAGTCAGAGGGAGGAGATGGAGATACAGCACGAAAATCGTCTATCGTTGATTGGAGGCGAAAGTTAGAGCGAATAGTTCAGCGTTCAACAGATTGAAAATCGGAAGAAAGGCCACAAATGCTGCAGAAGCTAATGAAAAGTGAATCAGGCAGAAGTCCAGAATATCTGCTGTCCGGGATGTACTGTATATGTAGTGTGTAAGATGCCTGTATTCTATATGTAGTGAAGAATTGGGAGAGAAATGTGTGTTTCATATGTCTATTACAATTTTATAGTGAAGCTACATTATTTATTTGATTAGATAGGAAATAAAATGAGTTTTGTGGTTATTTTTTAATATACTGTACCGATATTTTCGATAACTTTGTATCTCATTTCGATTTCTCCTTACATTTTTTTTTTTACTAAATATTTTTTCAGGTTTGAATATGAAGGAATAATGAAAGTACTCATAATAACTTTTTGTATGGTAACTATGAAAGAAAATGAACGATGTAACGTTTAACATCTTCATTCAAAGCTTTGGATATTTTTAACAGAAAATAATTTTTTTGGCGAATGAACTTTTCAGATAAAGTAAACATTTTTTTTCGGATTATTTTACCGTCAGTTTTAACTTGAAATTAAATGAATAAAATCACAATTAACTTTTCCAACTAAAATCAGAAATAATTGATGGTACTTGAGATTAATTTGATTATTTGATTTAATGATTAATGAGTAATTAAATATTTTTAAAGTAATTTTACTAGATTATAACTTTTTTAATTTCGATGTAAGGATTGTTATGCAGGGTGACCCAAAAGTCCCTATCTATTTTGCTGAAATAATTATATTTCTATTTTATTTTCTACAGGCCATACTGTAGATGATAATGGATGTAAAAGAACGTGTGATGGTAGTAACACTACGTATCCAAGGGAAGAAGTGCAAAGAAATTCGAGAAAAATACGAAAGAAGATTTCACATACGAGGACCTACAGACAAAGCAATTTGAGAGCTGGTCAATAAATTTAAAAGAATAGGCTCTGTTCATGATGAGGCAAGCTCTGGACGTCCAGGTACCTCTCAAGAAAATATCGAATTGGTAAGAGATGCCTTTGAAACAAATCCTCGAATGTCAACTCACTGAGCACCAAGTTGACTGAGCATACGAAAAACGACTGTTCTAACGATTTGAAAATCAACATTAAAAAAGAAAAGTTACCATATTCAAGTGCTACATGAGTTACACGAAGAAGAGTATCCAAGGCGAGTCGCCATGTGCACAGAATTGATTGAAATAATTCATACCGTAAACTTATTAAACCGCATTCTCTTCAGCGATGAAGCGACATTCCACACATGCGGAAAGGTTAAGCGACATAATTGCCTTATCTGGGCAAGTGGAAAACCAACCGAGGTCTACGAATGGGAGAGTGATTCTCCTAAAGTTAATGTCTGGTTTAATATGACAAGATCGAAGATTTACGGACCTTTTTTCTTTGCAGAGGCTACAGTAAAAGAACCAATTTAGCTTGACATGCTTCAACAGTTTCTTGAATCCCGGCTTCGTTCAAATGGCATTCTCGACACTGTTGTCTTTCAACAAGATGGAGCTCCATGTCACTATGCAAACATCGTTCGGGCTTACCTTCATGAGCTCTTACCAAATCGCTGGATTGGACGTGGTGGAAACTGGTCATGGGCAGCACGATCTCCGGAATTAGCACCATTAGACTTCTTTAAAGTCTGAGGTTTACCAAACAAGAGTTATCGACCTGCAGGATCTGCGATCCCACAATATTGCGTCAGTCACTAAAATAACCCCAGATATGCTTGAGAATGTGTTCCGCAATACAGTGGGCAGATTTGAGATTTGCAGAGACAATGATGGTGCTCACGTCGAATCTTAGACCTAAGCTTGATAAATAAATATACATCTAATTATGTTACTACTTTTTTATCCTAAAATACTATTATTTCAGCAAAACAGATAGGAACTTTTGGACCACTCTGTGCATATAATGACGATCCAGTAGGAAAACGCCTCAAAATTATTGTGAATTCAAGTGACGAATCACACGTACTTTCATTCTTAAGAACCTCTTTACGTATTAAATATTTTTCCCCCTTTTCCAAGTACGATCTCCCATTTATGATTGTGGTTATATAATGGTTGAGAACTAACGTTCGGTCGAAGAAGACAGAGTGGAGGAGCGTAGAGATACTTGCGCAGGACTCAGCGTTAAGGCTGATGCAATAGGCCTACCTGTCAATCAGATTTACTATAGTATTTAAATAAAACTTATTGTATATAGCAAATCTACCTGTTATTTAAATCCTTAACATCGTAAGAAAGGTGGTTTACCATTTGAGTAATACGCATGTAAAGAGAACGAACCCCCAAAGACAAAAACCGTTTCATAGCATTATTATGATAATGATAATGATGATAATGATAAATTTTATTGGCAGGATATAAATCCCATAACATAGTATAAGATGATTAATATAAAAGTTAATCAAACAATAATACATTTAAAAACAAACAAACTAAATATTATGACTTAAGGAGATAAACATAAGACACGTACTGAAACAAGTAATAATAATAGAAAAAAACCCTATCCATTGCTAAGACTAAAAAAATGATGATAATGATAATGACAGTAATGCTGTTAATTGGCAGGAGACAGATTCCCCAACCTAAAAAAAAAAGGTACAGTATTCATCAAGGTAATCAGTGATACAACCAATTAAACACTAACTTTAAAAACAAAAACAAAAAAAGGCCTACAGTAACAAAGATTTAACAATGATATAAGTAAGGAGACGAGAAACAAAAATAATAATAAAAATAGTAATAGCAGTTTCATAAAAATAAAAGGTACGTGTAATGGGATGGCTATTGTAGGAGTTAAGTGAAGCTATAGAGTATAGACACACACTTTCATACGAAGAGGTCCACACTCTAGAAGACATAAAGCAGGAGTGATGAATAGCTTGGACAAGTAGATTGTCTAAGTTTTTAATTTTCCGCATTAGACTGTATTGGGTACGTCTTATTTCCTCAGGGAGGCTCGAATCGTTGCAGTTAGTGAACATTTGAGAGGCTGAGCATCTTGGAGGTAACTTATATAACAGTCAGTAGGATTTGCTGTAAAGCAAATTAAGAGTTTTGCAGGAGCCTGTTTTATAATTAATCCAGAGTTGCTGCCCACAAATATTAGTGCAGAAAGTATGAAAAAGAGTTTCTTTAGCTTCGCTTGTACATAATTTGAAGTTCCTTATAATCATGTTTGCTCTAGCAGAGCAACTTCGATATTGTCTCCATATGTCTGAGTCGTCACTCAAGGAGCTGGTGATAGTTTGACCCAGATATTTAAATGCTTGTACCTGCTCTATTGGTTCGTTTCTGAATTTGAAAATAATATCAGCGCTTTGGTTTGAGCCTCTGGGATAGAATTGCATATCCTTAGTTTTAGTACCATTAAAATTAATGTCATAGTTCTGAGAATATGACTCACAAATTTTTACATGACGATCCAGGCCTTTCACCGACGGATTATTAACACCATTTCATTGGCATAGACCAAGTTATTTATCCTCATGTCATCTATACAGCATCCCACTCTTGCCTTATTAAGGGAAGCAATTAATCCATCAATATATATATTAAACAGCAGAGGAGAGAGTAAGGAACCTTGTCCAACTCCGCATGAGGAACCAAACCATTCGGACAATACATTGCCCCATCTAACATTAAAAGTTTGGTGTGTGTGTGTGTGCCAACATTTCAATAAATTTAAAACATATGGTGGAACATTCCTGTCTTCTAATTTTTTAAATAGAGTACTGTGATTCACTCTATCATATGCTTTGCTTATATCCAAAAAACAACTATAAATAGTTTAATTACTGGCAATGTATCTAAATACAACCTCTTTCAAAACATAAATACACAGGTTCATTGAATGGGACCTTTAAAAAACAAACTGTTTAAGAAACGTCCATAAATAATCATCTAGTCGGAGTAGCAAAGGTTTCTCAAGTAGTTTTGAGAAGCAGTAAGCAACAATAATAATAGGCTTGTAGTTATCACTGGATAGAATGTTTCCCCATTTATTTTTGACAAGGGGTGTGATATGAACCCTCATAAACTTTGCAGGAAAATAACTGTGAGCACATTATATATATAAAGAGATACTGTAACATATTAACACTATAACATTATATATATAAATAGGTACTCTAACGAAATATGTATAAGTATATACAGTGGCGGCTCTAGACTCGATAAAGTGGGAAGGCTGTAGCTTTCGAAAATACTTATAAGGTACAAAAATTAAGAAAACTAGCTTAATAAAATAATAGTTCAATTATAAATACTTAGTATGGTTACTTACCAATGGATGAAATGATTTTATTTAAATATAAAATCCATTTTTCGGGTTCTGGACGTTGCAAAATGATCAATCACTTTTTCATTAAAATTGTTGATATCACTTATCATTCTATTTTCAATTGACAGCATTGCTAAAGCCGTGAGCCTTTGATTCAACATCGAGTTTCTAAGAAATGTTTTTATTCTTTTTAAGGTTGAAAAGCATCTTTCAGTTTCAGCTGATGTCATGGGCGTTGTTATTAAAATTTTTACAAGTTTAACTGTTTCTGAAAATGCTGATTCTAAATTATTGTCCAAGAGAACACAATAAATCAGTGAGCTTGTCGTTTGAGCAGATATCGTCTCGACCATAAAGAACGGATAGTTCCGTTTTGAGTTTTAATTTGTCAAGCATTGGATATGCTTCAACAGCTTTGCCGAGTTCCACAGTTGGAAAGTCTTTAAGATAAGATTCAAAACAATCTCTTAGTAGCAGTTTACTGGATTCAAGATGGCCAGTAAAGCTAAATCTGTTAGTGCATTCTTGGATAATTATATCGCAGACATCTGTTGCAATTGATGTTTCATTAGTAGTTGAAAACTTCCTCTTTTTATTTCCTTCATTTGAGTTGTTTTGTTCAGAAGTGTTCATATTCTTGCTTAATGTTTTCAATAGCAGCAGTAAATTTGTTTACATAGGATTGTGCGGTTGTTGCTTCAATACACCTAGATTGAAATTGTGCGAATAAAATTTCAACTTGGGGCATTATTTTACTGAAGAATTCCAGCCAAAAAGTAAATTCCGGATCATTTAGCATTCTTTTAATACCAGCTGCTGCAAGTCCAGTTTCCTTTGACTGAGAGGTTTCTAAAATGCTGCAGCACTCGATTAGTTCATCTTTTCTTTCGTATACAGCGTTTACTGTTCGACTTTTAAAATTCCATCTAGTTGCTGATACTCGTGGAATTCGATGAGTAATTTTTTCTAATTCAGCTGTTCTTTGAGGGGATTTTGAAAAGAATGCAGGAATTCCAGACAAGCTATTGAAAAAAACTCTTGCTTTGCTAATTTTTTATGTTGCTTTCTTAATTATTAAGTTCAGTTGATGTGCGTAACAATGTACGTAATGAGCATTTTTATAGACTTCTTTTATTCTTGTTTGGACGCCTTTCTGCTTTCCACTAAGAGCAGCAGCAGCTCCGTCATAAGTTTGAGCTATAAGTTTCTCCTTATTAGATAGTAAACTATTCAGTTCATTGAGGAGTATTTCGGATAAAGCTTCTCCAGTGAGATTTGGAGGGTTGAAGAAACTCCAAAACCGTTCAACGGGGTTTCCTTTTAGTTCATATCTGAACACTATTGCCATTTGTGATTTATTATAAATATCCGTTGTTTCATCACACATTACAGCTAAGTAGTCAGTTTTTTCAATCTCTTCCTTGATATTCTTTTTGCAAAGAACTAATATAGAATCTAATAATTCATTTTGAATCGTTTTTGAAGTTCCCTTAAAAGCTGTAGCAGTTCGGAAATGAGATTCTAAACTAGGATCTGATTTACACAAGAAATCAATCAAACCGCGAAATACTCCTGGATTTTGGGAAGAGTCACTCTCATCATGGCCACGTAATGGCAACTCAAATTTGCCGCAGAATAATATGCAATCAATAATTTTAGATAGCACGCCCCTATTTCTTTTCACTAATTCATTATGTCTGTCAATCGATTGTCTATGTGCTTCACTCAGCTGATTTCTGATATTCACTTTACCAAGAAAAGATAAGTTCACTACGTTTATCAAATGTTTTTGGCTTTGCTGGTGCTTTATTATCTTTGGAGGCAAGTTTTTCAACTTAGAAATGCCATTCGTTGTCCATTCACTTTCTCCTCCAAATAATAAACATGGGAAACAGAACAGAGAATTACTTTGTTCACAGCCACAAATCCAATCATGTTTATCATAAATAGCTGAATTAAATTTGCGAACGTAATCCTTATTTCTACTTTTACCTGTCTCTTCTATATTTAAAGCAGGAGTTGGACGGCCTTTGTTTTTAATTTCAACCTTTTCGAGGTAGGTTAGGCTTGAAAATTTAATTGATTTCAAAAACGTCACTGTATTTTCCATGGCTTGTATGTAAGGGAGAAATAAAAGTTTTAGATAAGCTAATTGAATCAAAATAACCAAGTAGAAATCTGGTTCACAAAAATAAATTTAATTGAAAAAGAAGCACGATCAGCCTAGCACAGGAAACAATGACTGACCACTAGGGTGGATCGATTTTACATTTGTTTCGATTTCCATATTCTAAAGAGACAAAAACTTGCGCATGCATGAGAAAATAGCCTCTGCAAAATCTTAGCTTAATAGGTAATCATCTTCTGCCCCCGGCAGAGCGATGAAAATCATATTTTAGTAGTCAAAAACGTATTTTTAAACCCTAGCCTAGAGTCATAAAATTTTGCGTGTGTGTTATTTCATGCCTAAGCAACGATATAAATGCTATGGGAAATATATAAATGCATTATTTAAGACAAAGAGCCGATCTGAAAATATGTATACATATTTTCAGATCGGCTCTTTGTCTTAAATAATGCATTTATATATTTCCCATATTATTTATATCGTTGCTTAGGCATGAAATAACACACACGCAAAATTTTATGACTCTAGGCTAGGGTTTAAAAATACGTTTTTGACTATTAAAATATGATTTTCATCGCTCTGCCGGGGGCAGAAGATGATTACCTATTAAGCTAAGATTTTGCAGAGGCTATTTTCTCATGCATGCGCAAGTTTCTGTCTCTATTAGAATATGGAAATCGAAAAAAATGTAAAATCGATCCACCCTACTGACCACACTTGATAACCAGCGTCCGAACACTGCCGTCACGTGCCGTCTGCAACTGTACGCTAGCAGGCTGCATCTGCTGCAGACTTAAAAGATCCAAATTTTGCTGCATATCATATCATATCATTATCTTCTACTTTACCAATAATGTATTTGAAAATTCAGTTTTTAATAGTTTGATATTAACACACGGTGACGGAAGTATAATTTAAATAGATCAACTTTCATCAAATATAGCGAATTAAACGTGAAATTAATCATTAGGGACATCGTGCACCTGGCATCAGTCCACCTCACAGTCCTCACTAAATCTCATACCCTGTATACTGTGTATAGACTGCACGATTGCAGCCTTAAAATTTACATCTTAGCGCGGTAGGCCCTATATTTATATTACATTTTAAATAACCTTTTATTCATCATTGTTTGCTGGAAGTTATCTTTATTTCGTCACATTATTAATATATATAAATCAGTTTAGTTTAGAATCTCATTTTTTGTTTAATACAACACTTTAAATAAAATAAAGAGACCGTAGAGACGCATTATTCGTCATTTTAGTTGGGGGGTCTGCAGCCTTACAGCCTCTAGGCCAGAGCCGCCACTGAGTATATATATTATACCATCTTTGTACGAGTATATATTTAGTATGGCTATTTCGATACTGAAAAAAATAATACTAATGCAGATATAAAAACCTAACAAAATCAGTGACTATAAATTCAATTTGAATATGTTCCACAAATTTTTCCTGCCAAAAATGTAGCCACAAAGATGTAGGTACAAGATATACAAACATCTTGAATACTGGGTGATATGCTCTTTGTAAATCTAAATTTGAAATATACTTCCATCTAATTTCGTATGAAAAAAAATTCTCATTTGTTTTATAAATGCCCAAATTTTACACTGAGAACGCCTAATAATTTTACTTTCAATTTCTATATTTCTTTGGAGCGATAATGTTCGATTTAAAAATATAGATAAATAAATCAAACCAAATTTAAGTATCTCTTAAAACAATAGATTTATATTTTTTCTCTTTACACGATTAAAGTTTTTCTGCTTATTCAAAACTTTAATTTCTTTTAGTATTTCCTTAAAGGTCTCCACGAGACGTAATTTTCACAAAACGATAAAAATCCGGTTTTGTAGTCCACTGTATATGGAAAGTTTCTCAATGTTTTTCCTGATTATGCATTACTACAGTATAAACCAGAGAATCGAGTAGAAGTAAACGTGCTTTTCTTTATGTAGGAAGGAGGGGTCAAAGGCGAACGCCCGAGTTTTCGAGATGCCTGGTCACTCTGCGTTTGAAAGATTGAAGGTCACAGACAGTGGGAAAGATGGAATGAGGAAGGTTTTTCCAGATTTGACTGGTTGAGTACATGAAGGATTGTAAATACCGATTAACTCTTCCATTAGAGAGTTGCACAGAAAAGGGATGAGAATGTGTCGAAAGTTTGGTGTTGCAATCTCTCCTTAAAGAAGGAGGCATGCGGTTAGAGAGTTCAGAAGAGTAGTGTCCGTTATAATAGCGACAGTAAAGAGAGAATGAGGCAACATTGTGGTGAAGAGAGAGAAATTGAAGACATTCCTTAATAGGCGGGAACTGATGAGACGAAAAGCCTTTGATTCCACCCAGGGGCGTACCTAAAGTATTTGGCACCCGGGGCGGATCCTTTCTTTGGCACCTCCCCATAAATAATTTTAAACACACAGAAAAATATATTATGTTTGCAAGTAGATTTTTAAACAGTACAGTACTGTCATAAGCAAATTGGAAATAAGAAAAATGCAGGGCATTAAAAATTCAGTGAACAGGTAATACTGCATTTTATTTTATACAAAAAACACAGGAAATCCAGTCTCAACGCTCAGCCTATTCTTCAAAGGTAAATAAAGAGGATTCACAGTCTCTGCTTTCGAGCCTTAATTTCTGCAAATTGATCAAAGACCTCATCAAAATTCACCTTCTTTGCATATTCATGTTCAATTGAAAGTAAAGCCAGATTTGTCAATCTTGTCTGACTCATGGTCGAGCGAAAGAAATTTTTTATCAATTCCAATTTGGAAAAACTTCTTTCACATGAAGCAATACACACACAGACAGTCAAAAAATATCCAAAACACTGACAAGCTTGGGAAAGATTCACTGCAATGCTGTCCATATCTTTGCCTCTTCAACGCTGATTTTGGCAGCTTCCAAATGCCTCCGAAGTCGTCCAATTTCCACACTGATATCTTCATCAGAGAATTCATCGAAAATCTGAGTCAAATTTAGAATATACTTCCGAAGTTCTTCTTCTGTTGCAACAACCAAAGTGTTTGGCTGAATAACAGAGAAGATTGACAGAATTTGATCCATTGCCTTAGAAGAATCTCCAATTCTTGGTGAAAGCGATCAAGACATTCAAACATAGCCCTTTTTACTTCCTCTGGCAATGTGAGACCAGCATCCGTTGCCTTCTCTCCTGGCATTCTTTTTCGGGGCTTTACTCTCCCTCTTCTCTCCATAGAAATGTCCATTTCCTCACACTTTGTAGTTGCATAATGAATAGCCCTCTCCACAATTTCATTGCGCTGATCTTCAAGAAACAGTTTTAGAGTTTGGAGCTTCACAATGCACTTTTCAAGGCTGATTCCAACTGTTTGCAAATATTTTGTGTGAAATTAATTTCTTCCAGGACTTCACACCTGAAAGAAAGGTAACTCAAAAAAGAGAAATCACATACATCAGACAGCAAAATCTGAGCTGATCCTCTTGTGTCCACATTTTCTTTGGGATCGCAGAGTACTTCAAGGGTTGAGGTCAGCTTTGGAAAATTTGCCTTCACTGGTTTCACAACGTCATAATGAGCACTCCATCTTGTCTGGGAAAGTCTTTTGACTGTCATGCCTACATTCTCCATCAGCACCTCCCATCCAATGCATTAACACTAATTCAATATAGTATGGTATAACGCTAGCTATTATAATTGATATCATTATTTAATAAGCAGTAAGCATTAACAACATATTAAATATACAATTAAATATAAAAATATACCAGTAGTCACAGGGACCACCATTCGTAAACATGAGTTTTTATAAAAACACGACGTTGCATTTATTATAACATCACGACGATGCATTTACCGGCTATTATAACATCACGACGATGCATTTATAAACACTTAAACATCACTATGATACCACATTGTCAAAAATTACTGGACACTGGTATAAGTACCATGATAGTGTTATAAACACTAGCACTTTATGCTTTATCATAATTATTTAATGAAACACACCTCATGTATGTGGAGTCACAGTGTCAAGTGAACAAGACTTGGAATGTCAGTTGCAGCCAGCTGGCTATGCTCAACAAACTGATGACTAAAACATCAACAAACGTTCGCCTTTCGATGTAATTTTTATCAAATATTTAACTTTTCGTTTGTAAATTTTTTATTGCCAATAAAAATAAAAATTTATTTTGTAGTGGAAATTAACATTAAGCTGTTGTAATAGTTTGAACATTTTGAAATTTTTTTCTTACTTTGGCGAATTTTTCATTTGGTTTGAAAACTTGTACTGGTATTTTAACTCTCCCGATGGCACCCCCCTCTTGGTTGTCACCCGGGGCGGACCGCCCCCCTCGCACCCCCCTTAGTACGCCACTGATTCCACCCAGTCAAGTAGAGCTGTGTACGTTGAGCCACCCCACACATTAGAAACGTATTCCATACAGGGGCGGACAAGACTCCTGTCAGAGATGGGCAGTAATGTATTTGATAAATACTTAAATACATATTTAAATACAATTTGCATTTGGATACTGTATTTATAAATACATTTTTTTTCAGGGTATTTAAATACATATTTAAAACATTATTATTGATGTATTTTGTAATTATAAATATATATTTTCAAATACATTTTTAAATACATTTGCAAAATATCAGCTGCCTTCATCAGCTCCATTAGAGCGTCTTTTTTCTTTTTTTTCACCCCATTTAAAGAGATTCCTCTGCCGAGCGGTGCCCCCCATAGTACTGTGAGGTATTGAAAAACTCATGATCTTCACTTGCCCCACAAACACCCTTAAATGGGAGACCCAAAATGGGTGCACACACATTTCCACAGTACTGTATAGTATTTACAGCCACACCTACACTTTTCCTCCTAAGTATATATATTGTAATGTATAAGGTTGTAAATTGTGACTTGGTCCGCAATTGATATGGACCGTGACTTATTTTTGGTTGGCAAGGTACTGGTATTGATGGATACCGTAATGAAATTGACTGGATTCCTTGGATCTGTTATATTTGCATGTCGGTTATAAATATAGAGTGTAACATATTTGCGGATCGTAGTCTATTATGACTTGATCCTCTGGATCCAGAGATTCTATCTTTAGCTTTAAATTGATAATTAATTAGTTTTAAATTGATAATTATTTAGTTTTGTAAAAATTGGTCGTTGCCAATGTACAGGCAGTTTTTACATAGTGGAGCCACCTCGATGGGCCGAAGTGGCCCCCAGTCTGCCCACTATAAAAATTTCTTATGCTCTTATGTTCTTGTGGTTCGGAACCCACGTAAAATTGTAGGTCCCCTCCGCCACCACGGAGGACATGCACAACACACAATTACGAACACAGTTAGGTAGACCAGCCATGAGTGGATTAGGGTCTTTGTTGGTCTGAAACATTATGACGGACATTTTGAGAGCTTGTCACTGATGAGAGTGAATATGTAGTGGAGTGAAAGTGCTTAGAGGCTTAGGTTCGGGGTGGATGGATTTTTTTTTCATTAGTGGGAGTATTTTAGTTTTTCCTGTAACTGTTCCAAATTGTACTGTGTTATGTTTATTATGATTTATGTAGTCCCTACTTTCTGTTGTCTCTCTTTGGATTGCCTTTGTTGCGGATTGGAAGCCTCAAACTATTATCAGTAATAAACACTGAAAATGGAATGTATTTAGGATGTATTTAGATTGTATTTAAATACATTTTTGAAGTAATGTATTTAATATTTAATTACATTCCAGTTTACAGTAATGTATTTGGTATTTAAATACAAATTTGCGTGGTATTTAGTATTTAAATACGTTTTAAAGTATTTATGCCCATCTATGACTACTGTACAGATACACCTAACCTCTAAGAAGCTGTTCTAGAAAGAGAGTATATGAGATCTTTCCAGGAAAGATCATAGGGAAAAGGAAACGCCAAGAATATTAAAAGAGGAAGGACTGAGGTGTGTATTGTTGATGGTAAGGGGATAGTCGTGTGGAAGATTGTAACGACTAGACAGATGAAAGAACTGAGTTTTTGAGGCACTGAAAACCATGAGGTTTTCTCTGTCCCAATCAGAGATAGCAGAAAGATCACAGGTCACATGCGCCATAGCCGTCTCGTGCAAAGCATGAGTTACTGATGAAAAGGACGCTTTGTGAAACGGGTGAAGTGAAGAGTGGAATCATGGGCATAAGAGTGGATAGGTCAATAGGCCAGGAAGTGCGACTTAAAAGATCATTTATAAATAAAAGGAAAAAGGTAAGTGACAGGAGATAGATCGAAGGAAAACCACTATTAATAGCTTCAGGAGAAGAACAATGGCCCTCTAAAATTGCATTTATAAATCGACCGGAAAGGAAGTCAGAGATAAAGGCACAGATAGAAGGAAAAAAAACGAAGGAGGGCAGTTTGGAAATTAAGGATATGTGCCAGACTCTATCAAAAGCTCTTTATATGTCTAGCGTAAATATCAAAGGTTTCACCGAAATCCTGAAATGAGGATGACCATGAATCAGAGCTATGCAAGAAGATTGCCAGTAGAGAGTTAATTGCGGAACCGATATTGACGATCTGAAAGTGAGTGTGAGTACAGACGTGTCTAAACTCTTCCTACTAAGGAAAGAGTAAAAAACTTCAGAAAAGCAAGAAATCAAAGCAATTGGGCGAGAGTTGGAGGATTGAGAACGGTCAACCTTCTTTGAGGCAGACTGAATGAAAACGAATTTCCATCAGGAAGGAAAAGTACCAGATGAAAGAGAAGACGAAAGGTTTTGCCTAAGCACGGTGTCAGCACGGAAGCACAGTCCTTAAGAACAATAGGAGGGACCTCATTAGGACCGTACGCCTTCCCAGAGTTGAGACCAGATAGGGCAGAAAAAACATTTTTAGAAAAGGTTTTACTGTACTTTATACTCTCTCTCTCTCTCTCTCTCTCTCTCTCTCTCTCTCTCTCTTCTCTCTCAACATGGGTTTAGACGGCATAGGTCGTGTCTCACCAACTTGTTCGAGTTTTTCCACGTCATGTTGAGTGAGTATGATAAGAGTAGGACGATTGTTATACTTTATCTCGACTTTCAGAAAGCCTTTGATGAGGTACCTCACCGCAGGCTAATGGCGAAAGTCTGCGCGATGGGTATTGGTGGGGAAGTAGGTAGGTGGATTGAAAACTGGCTGAAGAATAGGCGGCAGAGGGTTGTAATTAAAGGGGTTAGTTCGGGTTGGGCCTCGGTCACTAGTGGGGTTCCTCAGGGTTCCGTTTTGGGGCCATTGTTTTTTATCATTTACATAAATGATATCGATGCTGGCATCGTCAGTCGGATCGCCAAATTCGCTGATGACACCAAGCTTGGGGCCAATGTTGGGACGCCCGAAGCGATCAAGCAATGCGTGCGGACCTAGGTAGGATAGGAGAGTGGTCCGAAAAATGGCAAATGCCGTTTAACTTGGGTAAATGCAAGGTGATGCACATTGGCTACGCCAATCCCAAGTCGGACTACTCGATGTTGGGGAGTAATATCGAGGCGACTGATTTGGAAAAGGACTTGGGTGTGCTAATTAGCAGCGACCTTAAGTTTACGAAACAGTGCGTAGAGGTGGAAAAGAAAGCCCAGAAGCTGCTCGGTTATATCAGGATGCAATTTCAGTTTCGGAACAAGGAGATTGTGCTCTCTCTGTACAATTCCCTGGTTCGGCCGCACCTAGAGTATACTGTGCAGTTCTGGTCGCCCATCCTCAGGAAAGATCTACAGATCTACAGAAGCTAAGGCTAACAAAGACCCTAAGATCCACTCTAAGGTTAGCCCGAGAGGCTGGAGCGAGTGCAGGCGAGGGACACAAAGTTAATCCCTTCCGTTAGGCATATGGGCTACAATCGACGGTTACGCGCACTGAACTTGTTTTCGCTGGAAACTCGGAGGCTGCGCGGTCAACTCATCGAGGTTTTCAAGTTCTTACGCGGGTTCAACGATGTCGATTTTAGAAGCATGTTTAGTTTAAATGATAACCCAACTCGCAACAATGGTTGGAATTTGGATTTGAAACAGTTTAGGACTAGTGTGTGTGGGAATTACTTTACCTATAAGATCTGTGACACGTGGAACAGGTTACCTCCAGAAGTTGTGAACAGTTCCTCTGTAGATCATTTCAAGAAAAAGTTAGACCAAATCTTGCACACTATTTGAGAGTGTAGAAAATTTTCCCTGGCACCCGTTGCCATTGGTACTTCCTCCGTATGGGCCGCAAGGCCTTTTGAGGTATTGTTTTCCTTGTAACTCCTTGTAACTCTCTCTGTCTCTCTTCTGGATGTTGTAAACTTTATACTTGGGGTGTGACAGCCCTCTGGTCCCGAGTCGTGGGATTCTAGAGAAATTGGCTGCCAGTTCCTTTAGGTTCTCTCTCTCTTTCGGGAGGGCGGGTGAAGTCTGTTGTACAATCCTGTCCCATGGGTTACTAGGACCCCATCCCATCCCTACTCTATCCTTTTAGCTTAGGTTAAGGATGCTCTCCTCTGACTGCAAAAAAAAAAAATTCTTTTAGTATTAAGTCTTTTTCTCTTCTTTTACTATTAGGACCCTACTGCTACATCATGCGTGGGAAGAGAGGCTTTGGAACTTCTATAAATAATACCATTTAACGCTCGTAGGTCGTGAGAGACTGGGATGGAGGAGTCCCAGGCGTAAGGGCGCGATGAATAGAGTGTGGCTACTGCCCCGTTAAGCCCACTCCTAACGCGTAATGGCCAGACCAGCCCCCTGCGACCGTTCTTTGGTGACCAATTGATGGTGCTTGGCTGTACTGCACTTAGGTGAGAGAGCTTTACTGCCCAGCTGGCTGCCAGGCCAGCGTAAACTCTCGGGCGTAGCCTCTGGGTCTGGTGGGATATCCCTTGAACACAGGATTCTAAGAGTGTGGCCGCTTGTGAGTGACTAATAAGACTTAGTAAGGAAAGTCCGTGGCGGGACTGGCGGGAAATCCGTGACGCCTGCGTCGCAAGTGCTTGTCAGTTGGTAGCTGCGACACGTTTGGGACTGTCCGGCCCTAGGGAGACCCTTGGTTGGTGCGGCAGCAGCGAGAGGTGTAGTCTTCTGGATGGGATGAACGTCACTTGCAAATACGCGGATGCGTCTACGCGCGGGAAGAATTCACCCCTCCCTCCTTTTTTATATACTGGTCAGAACGTTTTTGATAGTTTTCATTGCTAGAACGCTTTATCTTATTCAGTGTATTCAGAGCTCGAAAAAAAAAGTTACAATGGCTGGACCGCAGAAACTGAAGGCTGAATGTGCGAGGTGTAGAGTAAACCAGAGGGTGACGAACTTCAAAGAAGCTTGCTTCGAGAAGATCAACCACTCCAGCATGTGCCGCTTTTGCGAACTCATGCAGTTTTAAGAGAAGCTAGAGGAGAGGGTCCGGCGGCTCGAGACATCCAGATCGGCTGTTGGAGGTGCGGCGGTCACTGACGCGGCTGCGCCCTCCACCCCGGAGCTCATTGATAGGATAGCTGCCGTGGAAAGGCGGTCCAGCGATGGACTGGAGAGAGCTCGTGACCGCGGACAAAGGGTAGAGGTGCAACCGGGAGCCAGGGTACAAAATCAGTGTGAGGAATCGCCAGCGTCCCACGTAAAATGCACGGAAGCGCGGCGCAAGGTGGAGGGCGCAAAGAAGGGGCCGATAGAGAAGGGTGGGAAGGGGCCGATAAAGAAAAAGGTGGGAAGGGGTCTACTGATGGCCCAAAGAAACCGAAGGATGTAGCTGCCGGTCGGGATGGGTCGGGTGGTGTAAGTGCCGCCGAGTCTATGGGTGGCGACGGGTATCGAAAAGTCTCGGGCAAGAGGGCTGCGAAGCCGAAGCCCGAGACCCCGGTTGCCCATGTCAGGACCTCCAACCGCTTTAGTCTTCTGTGCGCGAAGGAGGAAGACCGTTTTAATTGGGGACTTGCAGATTAGGGGCCAGGAGAAGTACTTTGCTTCTACAAACAGAGACAGGAGGAAGGTAAGGTGCTTACCCGGTAGGGGAATGGCGCATTTAAGGAAGAAATTAGAGGAGCTGCGCGTGACTAGTCGGAGGACTGCGATCGTTGTCCAAGCTGGTGGCAACGACCTGTTCCTCAAAGGATGATGCGGATGCGGATGCGGATGATCTAAAACTTAAGAGAGAGAGGGGAATGTTGATGGTTATTTTACCGCGGATGAATGCCAGTGACCACGCGCTCAGTTAGGTCATTGGCATCAACGAGAGAGTGCAAGACTTCTGGTAGGTGGGACCTGTATCAGAGGGATGGTGTCCACCTCAATGTCAAGGGTAAAGGTGTGCAAGGCACGCTGCTTGACAGGCACCTATACCGTATGGTGAGGTCAAGCCCGGGGATTGATGATGGGCCCCAACCGGGGAGAGATGATGTTGAGCCGGTGGCGGATGTACCTTCAACTGAAAGGGTGCGTTCAGGTGGGTGACCCTCCTTCCCCATTGGAGGGGGCTCAGGCTCCTGTGGAAGTTGCCCCTTCGTTGGTGAGGGGCTCTTCAACTCCCGACTGCCCTGGCAGTTCGGGAAACGGGTCGTGCTAAGGGGCGGTCAGAATAGGGAAGGCTTCCTCCGTGCAGTGCTTTTTAATGCTAGGTCGATTAGAAATAAGTTTTGCGAGCTACGGGCGCTCTTAGCATCAGAATACCAGGATATCGTTGCTATCACCGAGTCCTGGATTCATACTGATCGTAGGGACTACGTTGGGGAGTTCGAGATTGCCGGGTATAGAATATTTCACAAAGACCGCACCCGTGGGGAGGGGGGAGGGGTTCTAATATACGTGAGGGACACGTTGAGTTCTTTTGACTGCCAGTTCCGATCGGAACGGGAGCTGCTTGGCGTCGATCTGAACGTGGGAGGGACGAACTACAGGTTAATCTTGGTGTACAGACCTCCGCACCTCCTCCTCGAGGAGGATACAGCCCTGTACACGTAACTCCGTAGCCTGCTAGGGGATAGGGTGTGTGTGTAGTTTTAGGAGACTTCAACTGTAGCGGCATAAAGTGGCAAGACAGGACTGCTGATGCTGAAGGGAGGAGGCTAGTTGACTTTGCTGATGAGAACTTCCCCACTCGGGTGAATGATCCTACACGAGGCGAAAGCGTTCTAGACTTAGTATTCACGACCGAAGACAACCTCGTCACTGGCCTCACCATTGACGAATCGTTGGGCAGGAATGATCACGGTCTGATTAGGTTCCGTGTGTGCTTCCCTCGGGTGAAGAGCAGTAACTCGAGAGGCAGTAAGCTCGATCTACAGTGGGCGGACTTTGTTAGCCTTCGGGATAGCGTAGGTGAGATGGGGTTAGAGGTCGGCGGCGATATTGAGGGAGTGTGGAGTGCATTCCGGGAACAGTTTATGGTGCTGCAGTCTGCTGCCATACCCTCAAAAAACGGTCACCCCTGCTTCAACGCAGCCTAAGTGGTTCAGTCGTGAATTCGCTTCGGCTATTCGAAATAGGAAAGCCGCGTATAGGAGGGCGAAGGCCAATCGTTCGATGAGAAGACTGAGGCGTATGTCCGCCTGTGTAGGGAAGTGAAGGCGAAGGTTAGGCTAGCGAAACGTAACGAAGAACTACGGGTGGCAAGCCTCTGCAAGCGGAACCCTAAGGAGTTCTTCAGTTATGTTAATAGTAGAAAGCCCAGCGGCGTTCTGCAGACCTCCGACGCGGACATCGCTGACGTGCTTAATGAGTACTTTGCGGGAGTGTTCACCAGGGAGGACACCCGCGTCATCCCCGAGCCAGGCGTCAGGCACGAAGGTGCTGGCGTGGATAGTGCTCGGTGTACCGCGATAGTCGTTGCCGATAGAATACATAAACTGAGAGCGTTTAAGGCTCCTGGGCCAGACCAGTTCCTCCCCAAAGTGTTGCGGGAGGTGCGCGACCAGGTGGCTCCCCACCTCGCTACAGTCTTCAGCAAATCGCTGGAGACAGGCCAGGTGCCTGGTGACTGGAGGGAAGCCAATGTGACCCCTATCTTTAAGAAAGGGGATCACGAAAGTCCAGGGAACTATCGTCCCATTAGTCTCACTTTAGTTGTAGGTAAATTATTAGAGAGGATAATAGCAGATAGGTTCGTTGACCATTTGGATTCCTACAGCTGCTTGGGGACTCCCAACATGGGATTAGACAGCATAGGTCGTGTCTCACCAACTTGTTCGAGTTTTTCCACGTCATTTTGAGTGAGTATGATAAGAGTAGGGCGATTGATATACTTTATCTTGACTTTCAGAAAGCCTTTGATAAGGTACCTCACCGCCGACTAATGGCCAAAGTGCGCGCACTGGGTATCAGTGGGGAAGTAGGTAGGTGGATTGAAAACTGGCTGAAGAATAGGCGGCAAAGGGTTGTAATTAAAGGGGTTAGTTCGGGTTGGGCCTCGGTCACTAGTGGGGTTCCTCAGGGTTCCGTTTTGGGGCCACTGTTTTTTATCATTTACATAAATGATATCGATGCTGGCATCGTCAGTCGGATCGCCAAATTCGCTGATGACACCAAGCTTGGGGGCCAATGTTGGGACGCCCGAAGGGATCAAGCAACTGCGTGCGGACCTAGGTAGAATAGGAGAGTGGTCCGAAAAATGGCAAATGCCGTTTAACTTGGGTAAATGCAAGGTGATGCACATTGGCTACGCCAATCCCAAGTCGGACTACTCGATGTTGGGAAGTAATATCGAGGCGACTGATTTGGAAAAGGACTTGGGTGTGCTAATTAGCAGCGACCTTAAGTTTACGAAACAGTGCGTAGAGGTGGAAAAGAAAGTCTAGCTGTTCGGTTATATCAGGATGCAATTTCAGTTTCGGAACAAGGAGATTGTGCTCTCTTTGTACAATTCTCTGGTTCGGCCGCACCTAGAGTATGCTGTGTAGTTCTGGTCGCCCATCCTCAGGAAAGATATTGAGAGGCTGGAGCGAGTGCAGGCGAGGGACACAAAGTTAATCCCTTCCGTTAGGCATATGGGCTACAATCGACGGTTACGCGCACTGAACTTGTTTTTGCCGGAAACTCGGAGACTGCGCGGTCAACTCATCGAGGTTTTCAAGTTCTTACGTGGGTTCAATGATGTCGATTTTAGTAGCATGTTTAGTTTAAATGATAACCCAACTCGCAACAATGGTTGGAATTTGGATTTGAAACGGTTTAGGACTAGTGTGTGTGGGAATTACTTTACGTATAAGATCTGTGACACGTGGAACAGGTTACCTTCAGAAGTTGTGAACAGTTCCTCTGTGGACCATTTCAAGAAAAAGTTAGACCAAATCTTGCACACTATTTGAGGATGTAGAAAATTTTCCCTGGCACCCGTCGCCATTGGTACCTCCTCGGAATGGACCGCAAGGCCTTTTGAGGTACTTCTTTTCCTTGTAACTCCTTGTAACTCTCTCTCTCTCTGTATATATATATATATATATATATATATATATATGTACAGGATGTGGTAAAGCTGTGTTTATGCTTAAAATCATTAAAGAAAAGGGGGAGTTGTTCTCAAAATTTTTGCGTAAAGTCATATGGTGCTGTTCGACATATCAGTCAGTATTCAACGAGTACCAAGATGATATCTTGTTCCACAAAGGTGTATATGACGTTAATTCGTTAAAGAGAAATGAACATAAGTCATTGTAATTGACGATCTCATGTTGGAAATAGATAAAATGTTTGTCGAGACATTTACAGTGTTCTCCCACCATCTTAACATAAGTGTACCTATTTTTCAAAAATAGATACATGCGCGATGTGTCGTTAAATACACACTATCTAGTCTCATTCCCACAATGTACTTATGTGTCACAAATTGGAGTATTAGCCAATCAAAAGTTCCCTAATCAGCGTAAGAAGTTTTTGGAAGTGTATAAAGAAGCTACAAGCCAACGTTACGGATATTTGCTTTGTGACACGTAAGAGTGCTTCTAAGTACGAATATATCCCCAAACGAGCCTGAAACGGTGTATATCACAGAATAACAAAGAGGTTAAAGAAATATCGTGAATTAATAAAAATCTATCATCGACTGCCACGGGCATTGCAGCAGCTGTTTGTTAAAAATATTGACTCCGACTTTTTAAAATGCATCTGTAAAATTCGTCTTAACGTGATAAAATGTAATGTACCAATGAAACCTCCTCAGAAGGCTCGCCTACGTCGTTACAAGAACATAACATAATACGCGCACTTGCTCGTAAAAGTCAAACTGTGGGGAAGGAAAAACGAATTATTGTACAAAGAGGGGATTCATTCCATATGGGTTCGATATGAAAATAAAGCTCACTCGTACGAGCCCTGAGATTTGTTTAAATATGGGGGCTGACCAAGAAGAGAGCTCGAAGCCTGTGGTTATTCTTATTATGGAGACATATATCCGCGTGCGTCGAGTGAAATTAAGCTTTGCTAAACAAATAGAAATTGAAAAAAATTTACTACACGCCACAGTTAAATACCCAATTAATAGAGTCCAGCCCAAACTATATACGTTGTGATCAGGGTTAACATCGAAGCAGATAGAAAATGTTGCCCTTGGAGATCTACCTAAAACGTTATTAATTGGAATTCAGGAACACACTTCTCTGAATGGAAGATATAAAAAAACGCATTTAATTTCGAAAATTTCGGCTTTAAAAATATAACCCCGTACAACAAAGAAGTCACCTTAGGCGGGACATTGGAAACGAATTATTCTACAGATGGCGAGATCCCGCTTTGTTCGAGAGTTTATAATAATATTGCACATATTGCCGGTACTTGTAATGAATTAGAAATCTGCGTAACACAGAAGGATTTCGTCGAGCGGGTTAACCTTTACCCATTTGAAATCTCGCCCGACTTATCTGCTAGTATAAATACACACATAAGTCTACAGCAGAGTGGGAACATATCAGTCAGATTGGAGTTTGCAAAGCCGCTAGACGCGACTATTAGTATACTAGTTTACCTCGAATCGCAAGCCCTAATAAAAATTGATACGGTAGGTTTAGAGGTGTAGTTACAGACTTTTAAAAATGAATAAGAATACACTTCAGAGAGTACAGAATAGTGACCGTTTTACACGCTCCAAATTTATCGGTGTGTTTGCGAAGAATTAAACACTGAAGCTTCCAACTACGAGACACTGCGGCGCACTTATTCTAAATACAGATGTTAGTGGAGAAGGGATTCATTGGATAGCCATTTACTTTAAAAATAGGCAACAAATGTACTATTTTATTTCATTAGGTGGACCTCCTTGGAATGATGCTATTATTGTAAAATTTCTCGATCAATTGCAAATTCTCCGAATAGTCTGGAACCCATGCCGGTTCCACAGCAATTACAGCAACGTATTTGGCATGTACAGCCTATCCTATCTCATGCATATGGCCCGCGGGCGGGAATGAGTTTTAAATTTTTTAAATTTATTCGATTTGTGCAACACCGAGCGGAATGATGAACCCAGATAAAAGCCTTCTCCCTTTTATATGCACGCGGTGTATTGTGTGAAGTTTTATGCATATATACAGCGTGTCACAAAGAAATGTATACCCACTTTGTTCGATAATACCAGCTATGACGATAATAAATATATTACTTTTTATATGTTTTTTAATAAAGAATTTTCTCCTGAATCTAAATATGTAATTATTTTTATTAAAAATTGAAAAACAAAAAGTTACAGATGTTTAAATTATAATTATTATTTTCGAGACTTCATGTGCGATATTTTCTAATATTTTAACCGACTGTTTTGAGATACTTATGTTTAGTGTTGATATTGAAGCAAAAATGTTGTAATTATTAGTTAATTAAAAAAATTTACAAATTCCATGGTTAAATGACACTTTATCTAAGATGTTCGACGTCTTCCAGAACGTTGTTTTTGTAAGTTTTGCACAGTGCCGTCGGTTTCAAACTTATCTCGTATACATGCAAAAATATTAGAAAATATCGCACATGAAGTCTCGAAAATAATAATTATAATTTAAACATCTGTAAATTTTTTGTTTTTCAATTTTTAATAAAAATAATTACATATTTAGATTCAGGAGAAAATTCTTTATTAAAAAATATATAAAAAGTAATATATTTATTATCCTCATAGCTGGTATTATCGAACAAAGTGGGTATACATTTCTTTGGGACACGCTGTATATATATATATATATATATATATATATATATATATATATATATATATATATATATATATGTTTGTAACTTCATGAATTAATTATTGAAGTAATATGTACAGTATAGCTTAAAGGCTTATATAGTGTAAAATTATAAAATGTACCCCCAAGAATATTAGTTTCCTTCCCGAGTTGTTGCAAATGTCGATGGATGGTGGACGGGGATGAATTGAGTTTCTGGGCCAATTCTTCGACAGCTGTTGAACAGTCTTCTTCAAGTGCGGCTAACAGCAGGTCATCATCAAACTCAGCAGGGCGTCCAGAGCGTGCTGCATCTGTCAAACAGCAGTCACCATTCCTAAACTTTGGAAACGATCTTTGACATTTCCTCTTGACATTTCCTCACATGCAGAATATCGTTGTCATAAACGTCCTGAATGTTTCGCGTTGCTTCAATAGCACTAGTCCCTTTTTTGAACTCGTAAAGCATTATATGCCTGATATGCTCTTCTGATACCGCTATGTTTATGAGGGGTTCACATAAAGCAAAACACACGTCTTCACTGGTCAAGTCTGTAAAGTATGTAGCGAAACACGATAGATCTCCTCTTAGATATAACCTTCGGAAAATTTATGCTTAAACCGAGTAGGACTAGTTTAAACTTAATCTATCGTAAAAATCGACATTACTTATGGGCTGACCTGATATATATGATCCGTAGCCTAAGTATATATATATATATATATATATATATATATATATATTATAATACTGATATATATACATATATATATGTATATATACTGATATATATATATAATATATATATATACATATACAGTGTGTGTGTGTGTGGTGTGTATAGACAGAGAGAGAGGTAGTAAGTTTAAATCACATTTCATAGTTCTGGTAAAGATTAGCAATTAAATTTATAATGTGACTACTTTAAAATGTCTAATTTATGCGTCAAATATAAGCAATGTTCACTCTTATCATATATATATATATATATATATATATATGTAGAGAGAGAGAGAGAGAGAGAGAGAGAGAGAGAGAGAGAGTGTGTGAGTGAGTGAGAGATAGAGAGAAGTTATAAAATAAGTTTTATTTGAAATACGGGTGATATAATTTTTACACTTACATTTCGGGCAGTTGGCATTCCATTGTCTCAGTCTGTTTAGCCTCACAAACGTTTGCCACTTCTTTCGATGAAAATAATTCTCCCCATCAGAAGCTGCGAAGATCACTCTAGAGCAGTGGTCGGCGAACAGGGGTAAATTACCCCAAATGGGGTACATTTACAAATTTTGGGGGTAATGCGTGCGGTATGAGAGACACCATATTCAACAATTTTAAGAGCAATTGGCTTGTTTTTGTTTACTTTGAAGTCTTGGGGTAATTTCATTTTACTCAAATAGATTTTTGGGTAATACCCAAAAAAGTTCCCCGACCCATGCTCTAGAGGCTTCAGCGGTGTAGAATGTCAGGGTAAATCACTCGACCGTATATATATATATAAATAAATATGTGTGTATATACTCAATTCACTTCGCGAATGTAACTTACATATCGTCTCCAACTTCGTATCCGCATGGTGATGAAAAGAGATCTGATGCAATGTCTGTACTCATTACGGCTAGCAACGCGTGATTATTTACTGGAAAATATCAGCTAATATGGTTTCGAAATGAAAGTGGACCCTCTTTATATGCGGGGCATTGACCCATTTCAAGTGCCGTAGACCTGAACTCGAAAAGCTAATCGCCAGCTCGCGGCTTTCTGATTGGAGGGTGATACCTTTGTGGGCGTGTCTTTATCAATATCGGCTTAAACACTCCTAAGATTTTTGTGTGCGTGTCTTTATCAAATTCGGTCTAAGCAGCCCTCAGATTTTTTCAAATTTAATGCGTGGACGCTCAACATACTTATTTTAATTAAAAAACAAATAACTAAGAAGGATTGTTCTGACGCTAAAAGTAACTCGCTGGTTTGAGTAATTCCCTTTATTAAATTGTAAAAGACGAAAAAATGTAGCAATCTTTTGGGATAAGGAAGTTTATCAAAACTAAACATGGTAATTATTCGTTTTAGTGCTCCCTTCTCGTTTCTGGACCAAAACACATTTTTGTGGTGTTTTTTGGTGTGATTTGTTCAAATCTGAACTTCGTTTCTTTGGGAAATGAGCCGTTTTTGAGAATTTTTCAACTTTTAAATTTCTTAAAAATGCTCATATTCCAAAGAAATGTAGGCTACATTTAAACAAAAAACACCAAAAAACACCAGAGAAATGTGTTTTACCTAACCTAACCTAACTTAACATAACTTAACATAACCTAACATCACCTAACCTAACCTAACTTAACCCGCGTTTTTTCGCAATTTCTTACCTTAAATAGCAGCGTTGGGATGTTTGTACATATCATTGGCGACCAACATGAATTTGTGGAGACGTTGTTGAGAGGGATATTCACGGTTAAACAAGTACCATGCAAGATACTTTGGATAGGATGGGGTTTTGTTGCCAGACCGTAATATCCAGCTCTTCACGTCTTTCCAGCAACGCTCAATATTTTAAGTGTGAACGAGAAGGGAGCATTAAAACGAATATTAACCCTAAACATAGAGAGTTCTTCCATTCTTTCCCACTCTTCTCAGGTTAGGTTTAAGATTGATAACTTTACATTGTACAACTTGAAGCATGTCTTCGACTACAAACTCATAGGCTTAACTGGTGGGGTGTGATTTACAATGCTGCTAAAATGTTTCGATGAACAATTAAGAAACCCCTTAATTAAATAAATTTCCTTTTTTTTATAAATATGCATAGAAAACCGCATTACTTGGATAAACCCTACTAAAATGCTTTCTACAAGAACTATAACATTACTTACTGTGGAAGATGAAATACTTTAACTATATGCGTTAACTGTCTTAATTACCATTTTTATAATATGGTTAAAAGATAAATTTGTATATTAAGACGGAATTTGTTTTAAATAACTCTTTGATTTGAATAATTCCTTTTATTGAATTGTTAAAGACGAAAATATGAATAAGTTAGCACTAAATTAAAGTCTAGCTTTAATGCAAAGTTATATTAATATTTTTTGTGTTAAGAATTAAAGATATATTTGTACCTTAAGACAAAAAATTTGTTTTTGCATTAAATTTGGTTTATCATAATTGAGCTTTTCTTTAAAAGAGCGCCTAGCCAACAACACAATGTCTTTCATGGTGGTTTTCTGCTCTGAGAAGCTCAATAGATTAAACTATTGGTGTCGCCGTTTTTTGAGGTCTTATCGATCTACCTTGGTCTTCTTAATGTATTTTAATACGTTTATGCTTAATAGCTTTGTCTATTATTTGAATCGTTCTTTGAGACTTTACCGGTCTAATGTTGGTGGTGCTGAAATACTGCTGATGGTTGTGGGGTTATGCGAGATAGTCTAAGGTTGGGGTATGTATTTTGGAGGCTGTGCGGTAGTCTAAGGAAGGCATGCCCGTATATATTTTGCTATTGGGATAGAACAATTTTTCTTTACAATCATCTGATTAATTTATATACGAAGTGTGTGTGTGTGTGTGTGTGTGTGTGTGTGTGTGTGTGTCCTTTTAATTCGGATAAATAAATATATATATATATATTGTCTTTTAAACAAGCCAACTGGCTGCAGATGGCTGGCTTTACATTCTTGCATGCTCTCCTATCCAGTAATATATATACATATATACACTATTTCTAAGTCAACTGGCTGATTAAGACTTCTTAGCCACCTAAGGAGGTCAAGAGCTCCAGTATGCGACAAGATATGCCAGCGAAAAGATCTTCTCCTCTCTCTTACGTTACCTTCCGAGGTCACGTTAAGGTACCCCTTTTGGTGGGAAGTCATTCTCCCGGGCCTCCCATCAACCCCCTCTCCCCCTTTCATGCAGCCTGGGGGCTAAACGCCCTCCCCCTTGCTTGCATGCCACGCCCCTCACGGGTGCCAACCCCGTATGGGCATGATGGTTTTTTTAGTTGTTCTTAAGAACTGTGCTTCTGTGATGACACCCTGCCTAGGCAAACTCTTTCGTCTTTGTCTTTCACCAAATACTTTTCCTTCCTGCTGGAAGTTCGCTTTTCTTCACCCTGTCTCAAAGAAGGGTGATCGCTCTGAACCCTCCAACTATCATCCAATTGCTTCGATTTCTTGCCTTTTTGAATGTATCCTTGACAGAAAGATTCTTAAACACCTCTCTCCTCACAATCTTCTTTCAAATCGTCAGTATGGATTCCACAATGGACGCTCGACTGGTGATTTTCTAACATATCTCTCTGACTCTTGGTCATCTTCCTTTCGGGATCTCGGTGAAACTTTTTCTTTTACCCTAGACATATCGAAAGCTTTTGATGGAGTCTGACACAAATCTTTAATTTCCAAACTGCACACCCATCGGTTTCTATCTTTTTATCTGTGTCTTCATCTCTAATCTTCTTTCTGGCTGATCTATAGCTGCAATTGTAGATGGCCACTGTTCTTCTCCTAAAGCTATCAACAGTTGTGTAGCGTAAGGTTCTGTCCTGTCACCAACTCTTTCCCTTTTATTTATTAATGAGATTTTAATTCGTGTAGCGCAAGGTTCTGTCCTGTCACCAACTCTTTCCCTTTTATTTATTAATGAGATTTTAATTCGCACTTTATGTCCTATTTACTCCTATGCCGATCATTCTACTCTTCACTTCTCCACCCCCTTCCCAAAGTATCTCTCTCAACAGTCACTCCATGATTCGCGTAGTACGGCTATGGAGCACCTGGCCTCTGATCTTTCTGCTATCTTTGATTGGGGGTAGAGAAAACCTTGTGGCTTTCAGTGCCTTAAAAACTCAGTTCCTCCATCTGTCTACTCGTTGCAGTCTTCCACACAACTATCCCCTTACCTTCAACAACACACAACTCAAGCCTTCCTCTTCTCTTAACATTCTTGGCGTTTCCTTTTCTCGTTATCTTTCCTGGAAAGATCACATATACTCTCTTTCTAAAACAGCTTCTAAGAGGTTAGGAGTGGGGTACCACCTCCGCAGTTTCTTCACCCCCACTCAGTTGCTGTCTCTGTACAGGGGTCTTGTTCGCCCCTGTATGGAGTATGCTTCTCATGTGTGGGGTGGTTCAACCCATACAGCCGTACTTGACCGGGTGGAATCAAAGGCCCTTCGTCTCATCACTTCCCCGCCTCTTACTGAGGCAGTACCACTTTCTACACTTTCTCATTCCTTTATTGTCCAACTATCTAATGCAAAGGTTAATCGGTATTTTCATTCTTTCATCTACTCACCGGGTCAACTCTGGAACAATCTTCCTCAATCCATCTTTCAACCGCAGAGTGTCTAGGTATCTCGAAAACCCTGGACCTTGATTTTGGCTCTCTTTTTCTTCTATGGGAGAGGCGCTTTTTTGGGCATTTTCCCTTGGCTCTTCCTTCTTGCATAAAAAAATAGTCTTTTTAAGGCAATTCTTTACAGTCTGTATGTTTCTTTCCCAAATGGAACCATACCATGATGAATTAACAGGAATGTACTTCCATGTTATATTGTGCTTGATTAACTGAATTTGTACTGTTTCACAGTCACAAATCTGATTAATAATTCTTTCACCAGATTTGAAGTATGTGGCATCATCTGACCATATACTTTTGGGTGCAGAATTGTGTGCACAAAATCGTCTGAGAGCAGCAATAAAAGCCTCTGCTGTCAGATCTTCTACTATGTCTAGACATATGAGACGTGTTGCAGCATATGTCAGGATTACAATGTACACCTTGTATTCCTTTGAGTCAATTTTGTCTCCAAAACTCACATTCACTGCTCCAGTGTAATCAATACCCGTGGTTTCCAATGGCTAAGTAAATGTTACTCGTTCCGCAGGTAGGTTTGCAGGGCTTGGGGTCTTAAAGGGTCGTGAATGGATACGTTTGCAAGGAATGCATGTGTCTAAAAGTTTCTTTGTTTCAGTTCTACCCTTTGGTAGCCAGTAAGTTTTTCTCATCTCTGTCAGGGTTTGTGTATTTTGTTGTGGGTATCCCTAATGATGAGATTTGGAAGAAGAATTGGGTGCTTGGAGTTGTATGTGTATATTTATATATGTATATGTGTAAATGTATATTTCGTTGTAGAGTTTTATTTTTGAGGTTTGTGTTAGGTTAACCAATTTGGCTGGGCAAAGTTTCTCAAATGTTGCATTTGAGACCCTTATATCAAGCCTTCTCTGTTTTATGCCTATATGTGAAATAGGACTTACAATGTTCGTGTTAGTCATAGGCCTATACTGTATATGAAATAGGAATTAGAATGGGTTACGTCTATATGTGAAATAGAACAATATTTGTGTTAAGCCTGTATTTGAAATAGGACTTAGAATGGGTTGAGCATACATATGAAATAGGACTTAAATGGGTTGCGCCTATATGTGAAATAGAAATTAAATGTGTTGCGCCTATATGTGAAATAGGATTTAAATGGGTTACAACTATATGTGAAATAGGACTTAATGTTTGTGTTAGGCCTATATGTGAAGTAGAACTTCATGTTTGTGTTAGGTCTATATGTGAAATAGGACTTAGAATGGGTTACGCCTATATGTGAAATAGGACTTAAATAGGTTATGCCTATATGTAGATTAGGACTTAAAATGTGTGTTTGAAATAGGACTTAGAATGGGTTGCGCCTATATGTGAAATAGAATTTAGAATGTTTGTCTAAGGTGGGTATACGTTTGAATTCTTTTGAGTTTAATTTTGTGATGTTTATGAGTCTTATGAGTAAGTTAAATTGCTGAAATAAATTTTATAACATACACCACAGGTTAGATAAAAAATTTACAGTGTTTTTAGTTACGATAGGCCTTGAGTTTCAAGAGTAGGGCCTAGTTTGAGAGGTATGCTTCTAGTATGTCAAAACTGTAAATTGTAGTGTTTGAAGTAGGCCTATAATGTATGAATATGTTAAGCCTATTAATTAAGGTCAAGTAAAGTGGGCCTACTAAATAGGCCTATGATGTTGGCATACTAAGAAGAATTAGGGTGATGCGGGCCAACGAAATAGGCCTAGGTTGAAATTGGCCTATTTTATATAGGACTTAAAGTAAGTTAAGCCAATTAAATGAATGAGGTTTTGTTGCTGTTATGATCGGCGATAGCTTTCGCCGATTGTTACGTTAGGTACGGTAAGATAGAGTTAGGGTAGGCCTAACGAGCTAAGCCTAGCCTCTGTTTGTGTTAGTGTAAATTTTAGAGGGGTCGGGTCCCCACATTGGACCACCATATAAAAAAAACTATATAGGGTTATGATTGATTGCCGTCAACCTCATCCGGTGAAAATGTTGACCGAAGATGTTGACCGCAAAAATCCTACGTTTTTTCGTTAAAAAGTTGTGCTTATGGGGGCCTTCCCAGGACCTCGTTAAGTAGTTTTTTTGGTTACTGTTAAATTTATATGCCTTCGGTATTTAGCGCTGGCTAATGGTAAAGAAGGAAATTATCATACCTTATTATTTCGTTGGCCCTCGCCTCTTGTTGGAGGGCGCGCGGCTGTCTATCGCGCTTCTCTGTCGATGTAGGCGATGGGGTTGCGAAAAGTTTAATATAGGCAATTCACTATATTTAAATACCTGAAGGAATAGACCTATCTTTTTATGTTATTAGTTTTATATTATTAGTATTCACTCAGAACTTGTGGGAAGATTAAGCACGTCATCCTTGCATAAAGCTTCGCTTGAAAACTAAGAATCCCTGAGATGCGCTAATATACAGTAAATTCCTTTGTCTTAAATTTTCGCTTACTTTACAAAGTTCCCAGACGTCTAATTTTTGTGTTTTCATCATTTCTTCTCTTAAAGTAATTTTCATCAGTCAGCAATAGAAAATTTTGATACGAAATAATACATATTTCTTGTTGTTATGCAGGCCCAATGCCTACATACTGGGTTCTATGTATGGCAATTGTCTCCATTCCCAATAGGCTTTTTCACCATTCCCGAGGCAATTTTGTAGTTATTTAATTCACTAATTAATAACTTGTATTTAATTGAGAAATAAAAGTACCACATACGATACCATACTGTAGGCGTGTATAGTTTTTCCAAAGTACTAACATGTGGATGGTGCTAATTGTTTCTCCTACGTCCACTATATCGACGGAGTCGAGTAGGGAAATGTCACCTCCATATACAGTTATATGATTGATGTGGGAATGCGAGTGCATGCTAATGAAGAAACGAGAAAAAATTAGTTAGGTGGGGAAAAATAAAAAAATGAGTTCGTTGTATACAGTTATTTTAAATGAACCTGCCTCATACTCGAACCCCGACCATTTACTATTCAGCTCCCCACCATTCTTTTCACTAGTGATATCAACTGTCTCAACCTCTCGTCGAGGTATTCTAAAAAAAAAAAATCAAATGCAAATAAAATACATTCAAAGTAGTAGAAATTAATATTAACACCGCACGGTATTATTTTAAAGAACTATACGGTATAGACAAATATATATATGTGTGTGTGTAAATTGTTAATTGATTGCAATAAAAAATAAATAATAATAATAATGTAATCGTAAAACAGTTTATAAATGATACATGCACTCTTTGAACAATTATGTGGAACAGATGTAAAATTACTTGCAGACAGATATTAAAAATGAATATGAAAAAGTAAAACTCACAATTGCTGATCGGCTAAGTCGTTAAATGCTGATCATCCTAGGTTGTGATCAGTTATATCATTTTATGGATTATCTTAATGTCTCGGGATCGAATCCTGCAAAACGACAAATAAAACTCTTATATTAAGAAGTCATAGACAGAGGTAATACTAACACTGCTCATTCAATCCATAAGGACATGGGTAATATACATATATATATATTTTTTTTTTTTTAATTGGGGTTGTTTAACCTCCTTCGCAACATCTAAGGTCATATGACAGAGGGGACCTACAGCTTTACGTGGGATCTGAACCACGGGTTCGCTACATAATCTGGGCGCTTAACTTCGCTGATCTCCGGGAAGAGGTGTTACGACATTGGCCACGACGTAGCCCACACACACATATATATATATATATATATATATATATATATATATATATACACACAGTATATATATAATATATATATATATATATATGCATGTATGTATGTATGTATGTATGTATGTTATATATTTCTTCTGGGTTTGGCTTCGGTATAACAGAAAGTACTCTCGATGATGGTGATGACCTGAAGACGTCGTATCAACTCTTACTTCCTCAGGTACTTTTACGTGAGTGCGGTTTATGGGATCGTGTGGAAAAGAAAACGTATGGCAAAATTTTTCTTTTAATTTGCTTGAATCAGAGTGCCTTAAAGGTTGAGATTAGATTTAATCTATTGTCAAGTCCTTATTGTTTCGACTTTAAATCAAAGTTACTTTGCTACTCAGTTATAATTTATCCCAAGACTTCTTAGTGCGACTCTAGCCGTCTCTCAATTCGGGGCTAGTCTGACGTTGTTTAATTTAATGTTGTCTGTTCGCTTCTCCTCTACGGAGTTCCGAAATAAATCGCGCGGTGTCAGAATCTGAATTAATCTCTCTGTACGGATTGGGCCTTCGCTGCCCCTTATCCGGAGATCCGCGTCTAGCCTCCGCGTGCAGGAATATGGCTTATCGCAATCGAAATTTTTTGGCGTGAAGCGCCTTCTTTTATATTAGAAAAGACAAAACTCCTCTACGAAATTCGCATGAGGTGCTGACGTCATTACCGCGTGACTTCCGTTTGGTAGAAGGGATTCACCAACGCGAGGTGCTTAGGTCACTTAGCGTGTGACTTCCGTTTGAAAGGAAATAGTAAATGAATAATACAATTATTAAATTAATCTAAACCAGTGGTGCACAAACTTTTTTGATGTGAGGGCCAAGCGAAGAAAATAACTAAATGTATTAGCCTACTTACTTTCCATCTAAGTCATAAATTGGGTCACTTTTATATTCTAACTTTTTCATTGAATTGAAAAGACCCGTGGGGCCACTGAAAAGACCCGTGGGGGACACATTTGGCCCGCGGGCCAGGGTTTGTGCATCACTGATCTAAACCCTTTCTTCGCAGTTCCGTTTTAGGAAGTATTTAGGTACACAAAGTACGTCAATTATATTAAATTAAGTAAATCTTTCTTTGCATGGGTTGTGGCTATGAACTTGACTTTCAGCGTTGTCTGGTTTAAATGAAACAAAGCGTTCCCTTTGAACTGGAAATGGAGGGACATAATATAACATATATATGTATATATAGGAGGAGCGGTCAGAAAATAAATTTACACGGCGTATAATTTCGTAACTAAAGGACCCACATTGATTATATTTGTATCATGTGAATCCGTTAATCATTGTTGGCAACACTGCACGTCGATTCGGCTGCCATCTCCCGTACATTGATTATATGAGTGTAAGTGTAAATGTATAATAGGGTGTTTCACATTTCAACTTTTTTAAAAACTTATGGAACATAGTTCTTCTATTGTGAGAAATACTGTATTGATCATAAATATAGCCAAAAAAATTAGATTTGCAATTATTTCTGGTCCCCCCCCCCCCTCAAAGACGGACCTTCCTTTTGTACTGCAAATCCCCTACTTTTCATCATGAAAATGCTTGTAACTTCCACATTTCTAATCCGATCTTTATAAATTTGGTATCAAATTGTAGAAGTGATCAATACACAGCTAAACAATGCTTAATAATGTGGTTTAGTGAATGTTTGGGTAGTTTTATTCAAGTAATTCTCTCTTTAGTTATATTTATTCAAGTGTAGCGAGTGCACTACCAGTTGATTCTGTATGCTTGTCTGCTAGTAGCCATTAATCTTGTGTAGTGCCATTATTGAAGTATTAGTCTGGTAGCACAGACCCTGATTTTATTGGAACCCTGCATTGTTTGTTATAAAGCAAATCTTTACATATTTTGAAAGCTTATACCATCCAATTCAAGAATGTATCGAGTGTACACCTGAATCCCGCTTGGCTTTTTCAATATGGCCGGCGAAACTGAAAAATCCCATATCCTGGTCAATACTTGATGGATTTTGGTGATCTTAGTGCCATTTCTAGGGATTTTTAGGATGATGAGTCGATCTGGAAGGGTTTTAGATACTTTGGGAATCGTTTTGACCCACATTCGTCAATACTCAAGTTCATTGGAGGTCAAACGCCCCCCCGAAATAAGGAATATCCTATATCCCGGGCAGTCGTGGAGATATTTTGGTGATCTTACTGGCGTTTTTATGGTTTTGGGCGAGACTGAGTAGTTCTATAGGGTTTAAAATGAAATCAGAGATTATTTTCCCTATGGTAAACCTGGTGGCTTGATGACGTCTTGGTTGTGCTGATTTCAAAATTGTTTTTTGACTGCTGAATATGGAGAATATACCGGGTGAGCATTGTTTAGTTTTCATTTGCTGAGGATAAATTATTTCAAAACGATTTGTACTCTGAAGAATGGGTAAACAAAATTCTTATTTTTCTGGTTCTACAAAAGCTCCAGACGAATGTTTCTTCAAGGATTTCCTGCGTAGCTGTCCTGGAGGTCAGAAAGGTCTTTCAAATTGTGGGAGGATTCAGAAAATCATAGAGAGCAGCGACATCAGAGGGCAGCCAGATGTTCGAGCGAAACTAGAGCCTCTCTTGGAAGATGGAGCAAAAATCCTTTGTTGTTACAAGAACTATGTTTCCACTTATGTTTCCAAGCGGAATTTATCAGCATTCATGTAAAAGAGAGAATGTGATACCCCTACAGTGAAGCCAAAAAGACTACGTAGTGCTGTTCTCAGTGAAGGCCCAGTATATGACCCTAAAAAACACTGTCTCTTTTGTTTGAAAGTTAGTGAGTGTATATTACCCGAGAAATATGACATCAAAGTTCCAGCATCTAGGTTTATGACCGATAAGCTTGGTGATAAAAAAAAAATTACAAAGATGTGTTCATAGAAAAGTGTAAACTGAATAATGATGAGCAGGGACAAGTTGTACTCAGTAGGTTGTTGGGCATGAAAGAGATTTACCGACTGAAGAAGCCCGATACCATAAAGATTGTATGTCTACCTTTCATGCTAAGGTTGAGAGAGCTTGCCACAATAAGTCAAGGGTTGAACCTGAAGACAAGGACCTGAAGACAAAATGAAACCATGGAATTCAATTGAAGTAGAGAAGCTTTGCCATGCTGACTCACTTCTATGAATTTAAGAAACTAGGCTGTCCCATGATTATGGAGTCTCCAGTGCGTGGCAGAAGTTCAGTGGACATCCGAGCAACTGTAACCCAGCACAAAGACATCATCCCACAAATCCTCAAACTACACGCTTTGAGTGGTTGTGACACAAATGCAGCAATACATGGCATCGGCAAAGCCACTGCCATTGCCACAGCCAAGAAGGGTCGGAAGCTAGACAAGCTGGTGTCCTTTGATGCATGCTTTAACCATATCGAGAAAGAGGCAACAGCGTTCATTGTTGCATGCTATGGGGATAAGAAATCCTCATCTCTTACTGAGTGTCGTCAGCGAGTATGGGCTCAGAAGACAGGGAAGTCGGGAACTGCTGCACTCAAACTATGTTCTCTACCACCAACAACTGAAGCTTTCCATCAAAATGTGCTCAGAGCCCACTACACTGTGGCGAACTGGCTCGATGCACTAAAGTGTGACCCACCACCACTTGATCCTGTGCATTATGGGTGGGAGAGAGACGAAACAAACAGAGTTCTCATCCTAAAAACAGTTGGTGAAGGAGTGTGCTTAGCACCAAATGAAGTTCTGAAATTAATCAGATGTGGGTGTGAATCACAATCAGCATGCAGGGAGAGTCGCTGCGGCTGCATGGGACGCGGAATCCCTCGCACAATGTTTTGTGCATGTGGCAGCGGCTTGGATTGAAACAATCCATTGACCCAAAACGCAAACGAAGAGCAGACTGATGATCCTGACGATCCTGACACAGCCATGTCTTTTGATATTTGCCCCCAATAAATGGTTACCTAATGTGAATGACTGCATCAAAGTTGTCAATCCCAATCCTCCAGCTAGGTGTGAGCTTTGTCTTGCTTACGAGGTCATATCTTGTAGCTTTGCAACCTTCCATAGAATGCATGTGCCCTGCACTTCAGCATAAATTGTGGTTTATATCCGAATATCCAAATCCATATAATGTGTGTTATGTCATTTAAGCATTATGATCTGGTTTTATCTGCAGAAAAGTTGTTAAGTGCTCAGCAGTTAGCTAGATTGTAGAAATTGTCACTGAAATAAAGCAGATACAGTGATGTCAACTGTGGCATTATCATATTTCAAGACCAAACTTTAACCTCAAATGACCTTGACTTGACCCATGGAGTTGCAAAATGATATCCTACTGTTATCTTGTGCCTATAGAACTACTCAGTCTCGCCCAAAACCATAAAAACGACAGTAAGATCACCAAAATATCTCCATGACTGCGGGGGATATGGGATATCCCTTATTTCGGGGGGCGTTTGACCTTCAATGACCTTGAGTATTGACGAATGTGGGTCAAAATGACTCCCAAAGTATCTGCAACCCCTCGAGATCGACTCATCATCCTGTAAACCCTTAGAAATGACACCAAGATCATCAAAATCCATCAAGTATTGACCAGAATATGGGATTTTTCAGTTTCGCCGGCCATCTTGGAAAATGGCGGCCATATTGAAAAAGCCAAGCGGGGATCAGGTGTACACCCGATGGATCCTTGAATGGGGTGGTATAAGCTTTCAAAATATGTCAAGATGTGCTTTATAACAAACAATGCAGGGTTCCCACCCCGTGCAACCGGACTATATGCAGTAACTACGATTTTGATGAATATAGCTGTCGTTCGTTGGTTGGTGTTTGTGTATATGTATGGTGCTCGTTTTAAGTTTTGATTTGTAAGAGAAGACAATCATACATAATCAACTGGTAGTGCACTCGCTACACAAGTAATTCTATTTTCAATTTCTGCTACCTTTTCTTTTGTCCTTTGCTGTGTACAACTCAGTTCACAGACGGCTAATGTTTTGATATTTTTTTCAGACTTTGTTCAGTTTATGAAACTAAAAAATAGTGTAATATGTCTAAGCATAGGCCTGTTCTAAGAAAAGATCTAAGTTCATATGACTATATTTGGCATGTTAAAAGATGATATTATTGCTTCGGAGGGGTGTATGCTCCCAACAAATGGAGATGTTATTAAGCATTTTTATTTTTTGAGAAGAGCCCAAATGAATACTGCTAACGTATCAAAGGAAGAAAACATTTTGGCAGTTTTGAAGAAAGTAAAGACTGTATGGGACATGGCTACAATTCCTGCAAAAGACGTTGTCAAGCATAACACTCCAAGAAAGATGTTGCTTGATCTCATAAAATAGCATGAATCTCTCTTGAAGAATAAAGGAAGAAAGAACTTTGAGTCACAGAAAGAGGCTCTTTTGGATTGCATGGATAAGCTTTTTGACATAGCAAGCCAAGATGCAGTAGAAATAATTCAGAAAGACAGAATGAGGTCAACGACAGATAAAGTGGCAAATATAAAGGTTTTGGAAGATCAAAGAGGTCCTCGAAAGTATTGTCTAGGCTCAAAAGATAAAATCTATACTGCTAAGTTTGTGAGGAAAACAGAGAGAATGCAATCCAGAAAAATAAGGGCAGAGAAAGAATTGGAGAGACAATCTTTGAAAGAAAAAGAAACATCTATGGTCAACACATCAGAAAGTTTCAGTACTGAATCAACCGACGTTGACGAATTTATCGCAAAGGCTGGACCTTCGGGAATAGTTAACATATTCAAATCAGAAGTGGTGTCGAACACAGCTGATCGCTTGAAACTAACGCATGGACAGCGAACTGTTTTTGTTTCTGTGGTGGCAGCTGAACTGAATGCGGAAAAAATATACATCAGATGGCAGTATCACGAAGCACATCCCTCAGAGCTGCATGAAAGTCAAGAAAAATAACATTTGAGGCCATCAAAGCTGATTTTGTTCCACCTGTATATTGTTTAATCCATTGGGACAGCAAACTCTCTCCAAATGTCTCAGGTGGAAAGCATGATAGACTAGCGATTCTGATATCAGGTGATAATTCGGAAAAGTTATTATCTGCGCCATAAACAGCTGACTCTACTGGCTCAACTCAAGCATCTGCGGTTTTTAACTCCATTAAAGACTGGAAATTGGAGAAAAACATCTATGGGATGGTATTTGATACAACCGCCTCAAATTCTGGGTGGATAAGAGGCTCCTGCAAGATGTTAGAAGATCTTCTGGACAAAATGTTACTCTGGCTAGCCTGCCGCCACCATATGGCTGAAAGATTTTTGTTCGCAGTCTTTACCAAAATATTTGGGAAGACCATTTCTTCGAAAATGAAAACTTTAAGAACTTCAAAGAAAATATGTGGGATAAGATTAATACCAATCTCACATATAAGAAACTCGTAATCAAAGAACGATATCTTCGTGAATTGAAAGATATTTTAATAAATTTTATGAAAGATATCCTCAAAGATGATAAAACTAGAGATGATTATAGAGAGGTTGCAGAAACACTCTGATGCTCCTTGGTGAAGTTTCGCTGCGGGGTGTTCATTGAATCCGACCTGGAGCATTCCATCATGCCCGCTGGATGTCAGCTATCATATACACCAATAAAATGTAAACATTTTCGGATCAAGTCGGGTTCGAAGACTCAGTGAATGAAAAGCTTCGTAGAATATGCTTATTTACGACCCTTGTTTATAGCAAATACTGGCTTTCTTGCACAAGTGCGGCAAATGCACCTGTTAACGACCTTACATTTTATAATGAGCTCGTCAGGTACAAGCAGATCGACATTCATACTGCTGAAGCAGCTTTGAAAGTATTAAATGGACATTATTGGTACTTGACGGAGGAACTGTCTGTCCTTGCTCTATTCGGCTCTTTATCACATGTTGAAGAAAGCAAGATGGCCAAAGAACTTCTACGTTACGACCCACCAGAAAAATTTAACAAAGGGCAGCGAGTCTTTCCCCACCTGAAACAGGGCACAAGAATTCAGCATCTTATTGGGCCAAAATCTTGGTATATTTTCAAGGTGCTGAATTCATCTGGAGAATGGCTAAAAGAAGTCTCAATGTCATGGGAGAGTGACGGCGACTATCAAAGAATGAAGAAAATCTTAACTTCAGCTAGAGTAGTTAATGATACAGCCGAAAGAGACGTCAAACTTGTAGAAGACTATTTTGGAAACTGCAAAGAAGAGGATGAATTTCAGGAACTGCTACAAGTTGTTGAAAGAAACAGAAATGTGCTACCAGAATTCAAGAAAGAAACTGAGTAAACTGATCTGTAGTAAGAGATAAATTTAAGGAAAAAATTAATGTAGTGTGGTGTTTTTTTTATTTTCACTTTTCACATGTAACCTATGTGTTTCATAAATTTTTGCCAAAAAAAGAGAACGATGGGGCTGTGGTGGTGCAGCTGAAACCTACTCTGTATATGCATGTTACTCTTGTTCTCGTGGCAGTTGTTATCCAAACTACCGTACTGGATCGAATTTTTCCATGCTGCATCAGCAAGGTTGTTCCCACTTTGAATTGATTAGTTGAGGGAATGAATGCTATTGCTTCCACTTAACTTATCGGTTCAAAGCCCATCGCCGCAGAGCTGATCTGGGATGATGCTCTATGGGTAGCGGTCACACCCAAATTGACTTATTACATTTATTCGCAGCGATCAAAGGATGTCAGTTAATTTACATGTGATAAAATCAAAGTTTTATGAAAAAATCATGTAAGGAAATCAGGAAAAAAATAAAACTACTTGAATGGAACTGCCCAAACAATCACTAAACCACATTACTAAGTACTTGTAGATGCGTATTGATCTCCTCTACAATTTGATACCAAATTTATAAAGATCAGATTAGAAATGTGGGAGTTACAAGCATTTTCATGATGAAAAGTAGGGGATTTGCAGTACAAAAGGAGGGTCCGTCTTTGAGAGGGGTTTGCGGGGCCCGAAATAATTGGCAGTCTAATTTTTTTTGCTCTATATATGATCAATGCAGTATTTCTTACAATATAAAAACTATGCTTCATGAGTTTTTTAAAAAAAGTTGAGATGTGAAACACCCTAATGTATAAACAACAAAATAATGATTAAACTGATATTCATGTATGAATGAAATAAGTGAGACCCCCTCATTGTTTAAAATCGGTTAAATAAAACCATAGAAAATAAAAAATTAACCGTTTACAAAATTGAGGTTCGCCATATGAGAAAGTGTCAATGTAATTGGAGCTTGTTTGAGACTCAGAACACTAATTTCAGACTGTGTAATGAACGCTGGTAAGATGGGCTACATTTTATATGCGCTGGTAAAACAAAACCCCGTTTACAGAATTTTTCCTGAACAGATTTGTTTAATCTTGCACTTTCAACGAATTTTCATGGAATATTTATGAATTTATTTTCAGATTAGCTTTTTGAGTCACTTGTCACAACTTTTCAAATAGTATATGTAAGAGGCTGTTGTGAAAATAAAAAATCTAAATTTTACAGATCTTACCCCAACATTTGCTTTCTCACGAGAAATAACCCGAGAGAAATTTTAGTAAAATTAAATATTTAGCAGTCGCTTAACAAGTAGAATTTTCCTAAAATAGACCAAAAAATTATGAATATCATGTAAGTTCTTATCACTTTCTGATATTTATTTTTATGATTTTTTTCAGAAAATATGGAAGTAAACCATCTACATCAACTCGTCGTCAGAACCTGCCGAAAAGACGAATTATATTTATTGGGGCAGCCTATAAAAGAACTCTTTGTCCAGAAGCAAGCTTCCCTCTCAAGGCGAAGTATTGCAATGAGTCTTACACCTTCACCTCGAAGAAAAGAAGACGGTGAGGGAGGCAGAAAAAGTTGTTATTTCGGAACTAGCCTCCTTCTGAATCAAGGCCAAAATTCCCATGATCCAAGAGATAGAGTGCGATCGCTAAGCGTGAAAAGCTCTTCAAGGCGTGGCAAGCGCTTAACAACAACTCAAAGCGGACGACCGAAACCCAGAAGCGCAACGAAGCTGATTTCAAATGGAAGTCTTTCAAATTGTTCGATATCACCAATGCTAACGCTATGGAACTAATAACAATACAGGAAGACCGGGATTTTCTGAAGCTCCAGCGGCAGAACCGACAAGGCTGCATGGATCGCGTTGATACATTACTTAGCAAGATAGAAAGCCGGCTTGAGGAGAGAGAACAACGTCATTTCGAAACAAGTAAAAAATAGAAGAAAAAGCCCGATAACTTTAAGCCAAAGCAGTCCTTGTGGAGTCATCCATTTCCTCAAGTGACACAGCTGAAGTTTTCCCTCTACCTCCAAAACAGAGACAACGTAGCCGCCGTCCAGTGCAAGTACTGGATAGAGCAACTGTTGCTCCCCACGATTGAACCAAGACGACAGATCATGTCTTTGATACCACTGCTAGCATTACTGGAGGATGGAGTGGAACGTGTATTCGACTCGAACAGAAGCTTGGTCGCTCCCTTCTTCATGCTGCTTGTCGGCATCATATACTTGAAGTATATCCTTGAGAATGGGAATGACTTGAAACGGCATGTGGAACCCATTGAGAAGACAATCATCAACTTCTCTCTCCACCAATTGAAGGTAAACCATGCTCGAGATGATTGCAGGGAGATGCTTGAGCTCTCTCTAATCATTCTTGACGAGACCCCACCTCGTGTCATTAATATCCAACAGCCTAGAGCTCTCCACCGAATGAGATAGCTGGCTCGACTGATATATGTTAACAAAATCTTCCTCTTCAGGCAACAGTTTCGGCTTACTGCTCGGAGGGCAACTGGGATTCAACTGGGATTCCGTCACCACCCTCACCGGTTGATGATCGAAGCACGGTCCCTACATACCGGCCGAAAATGCATCACCCACGTGGACTACAACCTTCACATAAAAAACGAACACACTCAGAATTCGAGCTTAACGTTCGACCCCCCACTACCACCTAAGCGAGGCCGACCACTCCGCACACAAACACCCACACGACCACTAACAGCTCTGTACAATTTAAGACGTAGATATGAATAAAATTGTCCCCCTTATAATTTTGAGATTACAATTAACAACTCGTACCCCTTTCTGTCTGAAACTAAACTCAAACCTACTATAGAAATTTTGAATTTTCCCATGAAGCCGGTGACCATCCTACCCGGACTTCATGCCCCTAAATGGAATCATCAATTGAGTCTTTTCAAAATTTCGGATGGTAACCAGAATAACCTTTTACAAATACTGCAACCAGTAACAATTGTTTTTCAACATCTGCCGTCAGTGTTACCATTGTGTGTGTTATTATCCTGGGTATATTTGTAGTGAAAAGACTATTCTCGCATTGACAAAAATAAAAAAACACTGTACTATGTCAAACTATTTATGCACGGCCAATTGTGCGTCCTCGTACCACGTGAATAACTCACGTTGTGTATATAAATCTGTATTATAAAAAAAACCTTAATTATCATCTACTTAGGATTAGTTAGGATGTTATATTACTGTATTAATATCATTCTAAAAGGGAGAGCCCTGTAAAAGTGAATAATGAATAATTCTTACATTCATTTTTGTAAAAATGAATAATGAATAATTCTTATATTCATTTTTGCATATAAATTCCAAACTCGCGTGACACTCTAATTGTATATAAACCGCAAGTTCTGAAAAAAAATTTGAGCTTCTTTCTATTTTATTTTTGCTGAACAAATGGGGAATTATTTCTTTTTTAAATTACTTAATCATTTTTTAAATTTAGCTTAATCATATAATCGTGTTAAATTCCGCAATATTCATTTTCTTTATACATTCTCTGTTAGTTGTAAAAGATGAAGCCATATGTTGCTTAACACTTAATTTTAAATTTTAAGCATTTATTTTTGGTTCATATTATGCAAGTTTAATTCTAATCCATAATAAAATGCATACTTCAATTTCAATTTTTAGTTAACTCTGGAAATCATGATAACATCAGATCTCTCAATATACTGTTTAAAAGAAAAATATAACTTCATCTTCAAATATCTTGTTTATCTGTCTAGACGATGAATACTTTATAAATGATGTCCCAAAAATTTGTGCATATAAACTCATAATTTTCCAAATGTTCATTCTGATTTTTCCGATTATTCTAATCTGACCTAGAGGCTGAGCATTACCTGTAACATTTTAGAAGCAGTAAATTATAGTAAGGGAATATCTTTGTCTTCTCCTTCGAGCCCTGCTTTTTTCAGGAAACTTAGTCTTAAAATAGGAAAAAAATAATTTCCCGATACGCTACAAGAAGAATCGGGGAACCATTAGAGAATTTAGTAAGTTTCACAGAATCCTCCGATTCACTACAAGAAGAAATCGGGGAGTAATATAATGGAAACTACTGCAATTCCTTACAGGGTACCAGCTACTCCAGAGTGACAAATCCGTTGCTACCACCTAACCAGAATCCCTATCAACCTCGAACTGCCCAAGGCCATAGACGAAGCGGTTAACATATACAGGGCCGTAACTAGGGTTTAGAAATTAGTGAGGTCCAGATTTTTTCGAGCGCGGCGGGACGAGCAAAATTCAGACCAAAATGACATCTACAAACACAACCCAAGCTATACACTAAACACAAAACACAAAACGCTCGACGCTCCCTCTTTTCAAAAGAAAAGCGGTAATATGCGTTTCATACACGGAGAACGGTTCAGTCTCTTTTTTTTTTTTAGGAAATAATTACCGAGGTCCGGACCTCGGTGACCTCATAGGTAGTTACGGCCATGAACATATATATATATATATATATATATATATATACAGAGAGAGAGAGAGAGAGAGAGAGAACATTGGTACTCTTACTCAAAATTTTTCTTTTAGTGTCAAGCTGTCAACAGAATAATATTCCTTCATATGTAATTGCCAAAAATAAACGTCAAATGTTTGGCAAATCCGATTATTTCAAAGCATAGCCTCTTTCGAGATCCAAGTTGAAATGACATTTCACGCATGTGTGAATAAACTTTTTCACACTCCATCTGATTAATGAAATAAGTTCATTTTCACGGCGATCAAAATAAAATGACCTCTATATATATATATATATATATGTAATATAAAATAAAATATAATTAAATAATTATATATTATATAATATAATATAGTATAGGATATAATATAATGAATATAATTTTCTGTTCTTTTTTAAATAATTAACAGATATTTCTAAATATTTTTCCAAAATTTAACTCTATACAGAACACGAGAATAGAGAAATGGATGCAATTTTGCTTTATATCACATGTTCGGACCTGTTTCCTTAAAGAAATTCGGATCGAAGACTAAGTTACAGAGAATGTAATTAATTTATTTAATTAACATCACATATTTAACATGCGAGTTTACATATAAGTTACAGATCAGGGTGGTTTTTAGTTACACCGGTGAAATTACAAAATGAAAATATCTTAAGTGTTATTCCCTCAATTTGTTACCATTTATTAAAATATTATTTGTGCTAAATATGATGTAAATCAAATAATATTTAAAGGTCGCTCAAAGCACTTGAATTTTCTGACTGTTCCTCTCAACAGAGAACTGCTTAATTTGTTGCATGAAAATTAAATAAGGTTTAAAGCATTTTATAAAATGTTTTTTTATAAAATCATAAAAAATAAAATACATTATATTCAAAGTGTAGCTATAGTTTTTGATTCAGCCAAAAGTATACTAAATATAGAAAAACGAGAACTGGCCTCTTTTTTTTTCCTTGAAGCAAAAATATGTGCCATTTACAAAATAATTATAGCTTTTCTTTCAATTAAGAAAATAGTATGTGCATTGTGCATTCAAGAAAATAGCAAATGGCACCTCCTTTTACATTTCAAAGCAAAATAGATGACATTTACAATATAAATCAAGTTTTTGCTTCAACTGAAAAAATATAAGCAAGAGAGTAGGAAATGGTTATGTTTGAATGGGCAGGCTTTTCAAAGGTTTGAGGAAGCGCTTCCGGTGTTTCTCTACCACTTGGAGAAGGTATTCCTTCTGTTATTCGTTGCAGGTTGTTGATTCATTGAATGAAGTCATCAACGCCACACTACGTTCAGCACTCATTCACGACTCGAATGCCATGTACAACGTCCGGGCATTCTTCCATTATTTCTTGTCGCCCCAAATGGGGGGACCTTCAGTGAAGGTCATTGGGTTATCCAGAATGGTCAAGGCAAAACCTACTAGTTCTTCGCTTAAATACCAAAAATGGAAAGACAAGGCCTTTGCAGCCAAATGTGAAGCCGAATCATCAATATCTCGAAACTTCATACTCCTCCCGATAAGCTCAATACCATTTCCAAGGCCTCGATTGCATTTGATGCAATATAGATCATCAAATTAAAACGGACGAAACGGTGAATCCCAGTTACCTTCTGAGCAGTGAGTCGAGACTGTTGCCTGAAGAGGAAGATTTTTTCAACATATATCAGTCGAGCCATCTATCTCATTCGGTGGAGAGCTCCGGGCTGTTGGATATTAATGCCACGAGGTGGGGTTTCGCCAAGAATGATTAGAGAGAGCTCAAGTATCTCCCTGTAATCATCTCAAGCATGGTTTATCTTCCATTGGTGGAGAGAGAAGGAGATGATAGTCTCCTCAATGGGTTCCACATGCCGTTTCAAGTCATTCTCATCCTCAAGGATGCGAATGCATCCGTGATCGAAAGTACCAAATTGATTCTTGAACCTCTTGAAGAGGGGAATTTCAGGGCCTGAAGAATTTGAGTACATGGTTTCCGCAAAGACATTTTCCAACACCACTTCAAGTATATGATGCCGAAAAGCAGCATGAAGAAGGGAGCGACCAAGCTTCTGTTCGAGTCGAATATACGTTCCACTCCATCCTCCAGTAATGCTAGCAGTGGTATCAAAGACATGATCTGTTGTCTTGGTTCAATCGTGGGGAGCAACAGTTGCTCGATCTAGTACTTGCACTGGACGACGGCTACGTTGTCTCTGTTTTGGAGGTAGAGGGAAAACTTCAGCTGTGTCACTTGAGGAAATGGATGACTCCACAAGGACTGCTTTGGCTTAAAGTTATCAGGCTTTTTCTTCCATTTTTGACTTGTGTTCGAAATGACTTGTTCTCTTTCCTCACGCCGGCTCTCTATCTTGCTAAGTAATGTGTCAACGCGATCCATGCAGCCTTGTCGGATCTGTCGCTGGAGCATCTGAAAATCCCGGTCGTCCTGTACTGTTATTAGTTCCATGGCGTTGGCATGGGCGATACAGAACAATTTTAAATACTCACCTTTGAAATCAGCTTCGTTGCGCTTCTGGGTTTCAGTCGTCCACTTTCACTTGTTCTTATACGCTTTCCACGCCTTGAAGAGCTTTTCAAGTTTAGCGATCGCAATGTACTCTTCGGTCATGGAAATTTTGCTTTTGATTCAGAAGGAGACTGGTTCCGAAATAACTGCTTTTTGTGCCTCCTTCACCGTCTTCTTTTCTTCGAGGTGAAGGTGTAAGAGTCGTTGCAATACTTCGCCTTGAGAGGGAAGCTTGCTCCTGAACAAAGGGTTCTTTTATAGGCTACCCCAATAAATATAATTCGTCTTTTCAGCCGGTTCTGATAACGAGTTGATGTAGATGGTTTAACTTCCATATTCTTTGAAAAAAATAATAAAAATAAATATCAGAAAGTGATAAGAACTTACATGATATTCATAATTTTTTGGTCTATTTTAGGAAAATTCTACTTGTTGAGCAACCTCTAGATATTTAATCATAAGGGTAAGATCTGTAAAATTTAGATTTTTTATTTTCGCAACAGCCTGTTACATATACTATTTGAAAAGTTATGACAAGTGACTTAAAAAGCTAAACTGAAAATAAATTCATAAATATTCCATGAAAATTCCTTGAAAGTGCGAGATTAAACAAATCTGTTCAGGAAATTCTGTGGACGGGATTTTGTTTTACCAGCGCATATAAAATGTAGCCCATCTTACCAGCGTTAGTTGCACAGTCTGAAATCAGTGCTCTTGACAATTTTCAATATGGCGAACCTCAATTTTGTAAACGATTAATTTTGTATTTTGTTTGGTTTTATTTAACCGATTTTAAAACAGTGAAGGTTTCACTTATTTCATTCATACATGAATATCAGTTCAATCATTATTTTGTTGTTTATGCATTTACATTTACACTTACATTTACCTTTAAAAAAAAAATATATATATATATATATATATATATCGACCACAGTCTCATGGTAGATTCCGTATGTTTTGATTTCCTCAGATTTTGATTGCGTTTTGTATGAAGGATTCTTTTCGTCTGTTCTTCAGGAAAGAGCTCTTTCTAATTAATCTTTGTTGCCCTCGCAGTGACGAAAATAATGAACACGAGTTTAGTTACGAGGACGACCGCTACCAAGCACAGTCAACATTCAAAAAGTTAAGAAGCCAGCAATGTTAAATTTTCTTTTTATCAGCATTTTAAATAATTTTATACACCATTCATTAAATTTTAAATATTAAAAATTGCTTTGTTTTTTTTCCCAAATAACAAATTATTTGTATTCCTTATTTTTATACTGAACGTGCGTGTACTGATTTAAACGCTGCAACACAAAAAAAAAATTACTAGTAAATGAACATTTCTTACTCGCCACACAATTGGTCAATGAGCTTATCATCATATGCAGATGACATCACTCTAACATCCACCCACAACAACATCGACACCGCTACAAATAACCTACAAACATACATAAAGAGTACACAAGACTGGCTCACACACAATAGACTCAAAGTAGCGCCCACAAAATCAACCATCACCTTGCTTACAAGCAACACAAAAGAACACCAGGTAATTCCACAGCTTACACTAAACAACAACATTCCACACACTGACAGGACCAAAATACTTGGGGTCACATACAACACATCATTATCTTGCTACAATGGAGCAAAACATTTGTGGAGGATGATTGCCTATTTTCGGTATCTTCCACTAAAACTAAAGAACATAATCGACCATGTCATTCAACGTAACAGCTACTTCGCTCACCCTGAGAATCTGCTCCTAGCTATGACTGGAAACGAAAGAAGTCATATCAGGTGGGTATCGTATTCTTCTTATCATATATCTGTTTCAATAATAAGATATAATATAAATAATATAAGAACGCTGTTTTAATGGATTTTTTTGCTTTTAAATGATTACTTAAGCTTCTTTGAAAGGATATAGCACATAAAAAAAAACAAAAAATTTCATAATGGGGGGATTACCCCCTTAATAGGGTTGTTAATAAACATTATTTTTTATATTTCAGGACACTGGCGTTCCGGAAAATCCTTTTGGTCAAGGACATGGGCATGAAGGAGCCATTAGCCACTGGAGTGAGATGCATCAAACTACCACTACTCAACTTCAATGCCACAGAGTACTTTGAAATGATAGACTGGAAGAACAAAAGATTTGAGCCACCTATTACGAGGAATATTTCACGAGAAGATATCGCGCAGTATATAGAGAATTCTCTTCAGTTTGATATGGAAACACTTATTTATCCATGTCACAGCCAGGCAGTCGAACGAGTAGTCCGCCTCGTGACGGAAGCGTCTAATGCTGTCGCCGGCGTCACTGAACGAGACGGGTGAATCAGAGCTCGAATCGAATCCTGAGATCTAATGCCCTGCTTCAGCACCAAAAATCAATACAAAACCCTAAAATAAGATAAAAAAAAGTTTTTAACCGTTTAAAATTACAGTGAGTACTTTATATTTTCACTTTAACCCTATAACGCTGACTGTGTAGAATACTTAGCGTTTCAAATACACGCATTTAAACTTAACCCTACAAAAATGTTTGGCATTAAAGGGTTAATTTGTTACATGTATCTTTAAAAATTTATTTCTTTAGCTAATTTTCTGAAACTTTGTGCTCAGTGTGCACACTTGAAGTATAACCGTATCCTCAAATAATTTTAATGTAGTCCTTATTATCGTAGTACGTGTCTTTGCTTCACCTAAGCGTTTTGAAATTTAATTTTAAAAATTGAAAATAAAAATGGTGAAATTTTAGTAATGCCAATTTTTTAAAACTTTGAGTTCAGTGTGTACAATTTAATTATAGCCGTACGATTACAAAAATTTCACTACGTTTCACATAAATACGCAACTTTCCCGACCCCAAGCATTTTCAAATTAAAAAAAATATATTTTTCACTCACCCTACTACTGAGCTTTATGCCTCTGGCCTAACAATTTGGATGTTAACTTATTTCTTGGCAGGCTCAGCAATTTAGTCTCATCTATTAAGTTCACTGTTGAAAAAGAAAATGATGGATGGTTATCTTTTTTGGACCTAAAAATTCGGAGATGCTTGAATCAGTTCAAATTTAAAGTTTTTCGTAAGCCTACTAATAATAACTCGTATGTGCATTTTTATTCTCACCATCATCCCTCGATAAAATCTTCTATTTTCTCTGCTATGTTTATTAGAGCATTGAGAGTTGTCAGTCCTGAATTTTTAGATTCCGAGTTATGCAATATCATGAATATTGGTACTAAATAATGTTATCCTATTTCATTTCTAGATATCTGCCTTAGGAATGCTAAGATTAGGTATTATAATAGTGTAACTGTAAAGGAATTTGAGGGTAAAAATATCCTTAACCTACCTTACCATGTTACTTTTAAATATCTTCCGACTTTACTTAAACGTAGTCTTTAATTATAATAATACTGTTAAATCACGCCTAATAAAGAATAGCCCGAATAATGCAGTTGGCTGTGTATTCGATCGGATGTACACAATGTAACTCAGTATATATACTGTAGATTAAACGGGAAAAACGTTAGATATCAGGGTAAAACAGAATAAATATGCGTGTAGAACAGCAAATAATTATAGCACATTGTTTAACCATATGTGCAGATGTAACCATAGTATCAAGTGGGATAGTTCTGAAGCGCTTGTTAAAAAACAGATATAATTGAAAAGAATATTCTAGAAAGTGCATTTATCCATTTTAGAAATAATTTCAATAACAGTGCGGGAATGTATAAAATTGACAATATCCTGTTAAAATACCTTTTCCCTTTAATCAACTCTTGTTAATCATGTACTAATCTTTTTATTTTTCTGTCCCGTTGTACATATGTATATATTTTCCTCATCTCGCCTCCGTTCATTCCCTGACGAGGTGTACATCTGAATACAGAATTACCTCTGTCTATGACTTTCTTAATATAAGGGTTCTATTTGTCGTTTTGCAGGAGTCGATCCCGAGAGATTAAGATAATCCATAAAATGATATGACTGATCACAACCTAGGATGATCAGCATTTAACGAATTAGCAGATCAGCAATTGTGAGTTTTACATTTTCGTATTCATTTTTAATATCTGTCTGCGAGTAATTTTACATCTGTTCCTCATAATTGTCCAAAGAGTGCGTGTATCATTTATAAACTCTTTTACGATTATTATTATTATTTATTTTTTATTGCATTCAATTAAAAATTAACATAAATGTATATATCGTAAAGAACGACGCTTGTATAGGAGAATATTCCGCGCAAGATGAGGAGGGAGAACGAAACAAATGAAAAATGAGGTAACCACCCGGGAATCGAACCCGGGATCTTCCGATTGCCGGTCAGATATGATAACCATTACACCATGGGCCTCACTCCATCAAATGCCGTAATTCCCCTACATACGCGCAGAAACCAATGCCTCAAGGGGGCACCTCCCGCATGCCGTACATTATATACATTTTAAATGCAAACACGCAGAATATTCTCCTATACAAGCGTCGTTCTTTACGTTAATTATACTGCGTGTTTGCAGTAAGAATGTATATAATGTACGGCATGCGGGAGGTGCCCCTTGGGGCATTGGTTTCTGCGCGTATGTAGGAGAATTACGGCATTTGATGGAGTGAGGCCCATGGTATAATGGTTATCATATCTGACCGGCAATCGGAAGATCCCGGGTTCGATTCCGGGGTGGTTACCTCATTTTTTCATTTGTTTCGTTCTCCCTCCTCATCTTGCGCGGAATATTCTCCTATACAAGCGTCGTTCTTTACGTTAATTATACTGCGTGTTTGCAGTTAAAATGTATATATATATATATATATTTGTCTATACCGTACAGTTCTTCAAAATAAAACCGTGCGGTGTTAATATTAATTTCTACTACTTTGAGTGTATTTTATTTGCCTTTGATTTTCACATTTTTTTTAGAATACCATGACGAGAGGGTAGTAGTATAGCCGCAAAAGGGTTGCAATGTTGCAAAGGGGGTGGGGTGTTGCAAATGGGGGTGGGGGTATGTAACGTGTTGCAAAGGGGGGTAGGGGTTATGCACCATGTTGCAAAGGGGGTAGGGTGTTGCGAAAAAAGGGGGGATGCTGCAGGTGCAACAAGAAACTTGGAGGCGGCGTTATCCACCAAGAGAAAGGAGAGAAAGGAGGAGAGGTGTTCACCTGGCAGGAGCCAAGTGCATATTAAGACTTCAGCCAAGTAGGCGTTGTCTTATAGGCTCCTAATCAGCCAGTTGGCTTAGAAGGAGCCAAGGGGGGAGGGGTACACCTGAAGGGGGAGAGAGAGAGAGAAAGAGAGAGTATCGGCCTTTGTTGCCCAAAATGGGATTGCAAGGGCATGCAACTTGGAGGCGGAGTTCTCCCCAAGCTATTTTCCCCAAAGGGGTATACCTAACCTAAGAGGCCTCTAAGGGGTTTTCCCAAATGGCCAGAAAGAGAAAGGACCAGAGATCCTTGCTCGACTGGGAGCCGAGCTTGTATGACTCCGTCGTCAGCCTCTCGCTCTTTTATAGACCTCTAATCCGGCTGAGTTGCCAGATAGCGCCATGTATTTAATTCCAATAGAAGGCGGAGTTGCCAGTTTGTGCTATATATTTAATTAATTCTAATCGAAGACTGAGTTGCCAGATAGCAATATTTATTAAATTAAACCATATATTAATCAAAATACCACAATATATTTATATGATGGTAGTTAATCGCTGTTGTCACGAATAACAGTGGGAAAGGAAAAGAAAACTTACGAAGATAGGTGAAACATACGACAATTCAAAACACACGATCGTCCCCCTCCTCCCTCATTCCCCCCAAACTTCTCACCCCATATGTGCTTCTTACCTATATATATATATATATATATATATATATATAGAAAGAATCATAATAACCGTGTCTATTTAATTTTGTCATTCCTTATATATATATATATATATATATATATAAATGGATTTTCACCTTAAAGTGAATTAAACCATTAACTTTATTACTTATTTCCTATTTTTATTATAAATTTCACAATTGAATAACAGTGGGAACGGAAAAGAAACCTTACCAAGAAAGTTGAAGTAAACGACAATTCAAAACACACGATCGTCCCCCTCCTCCCTCATTCCCCCAAACTCTCTCACCTTCGCGAACGTCAAAATATTAGTTCAGACGAAATACACACAAATGAACAACTTTCTCCTTACCTATATATATATATATATATATATGTAGAAAGAATCATAATAACCGTGTCTATTTAATTTTGTCATTCCTTATATATATATATATATATATAAACGGATTTTCACCTTAAAGTGAATTAAAACATTAAAAAATCACTAAACAATTAAAAGAAAAGAAACATTACGAAGAAAGTTGAAATAAACGACAATTCAAAACACACGGTCGTCCCCCCTCCTCCCTCATTCCCCCCAAACTTCTCACCCCATCTGTGCTTGTATGTATATATAAAATAAACGAATGAACAACTCGTGCAGACAAACACACACACACACACACACACACACGAGGAAAGGGTTACCGAGAATCTGGGTCAATTCGAATCGTTTGCCCTGATGCCTTTTTTGACAGCGAGTTGACCTTTGTTCCAGTCTACTCGGGATAAATCTCACTTCACTCCAAACTTAATTTTGCTGTTGTTATTACTTCTACAATGAAACACATTCTCGAAGCGAAGAAAATGTTTTATATTTTTATTTACGCGTAATTTGTATGGTGTCATATTCTTACATAACATCTCTGTTATTGAAAGATATACACACAATTATATTAAATAATAATCAGCAAAAGGGTAGAGTGCATGAGGTGGGCAAACCTGAAAGTACTAACAATTATATATATATATATATATATAGAAAGAAAGAGAGAGAGAGAGAGAGTTTTGTTCATTCTTTTAAAATAAATAAAGGAATGGATATATATATATAGGGTGGTACAAATTACAGTAGTAATAATAATTAACTCTTTCTCGCCGAATTGGAAAGCTTTTCACCCGACCTTAGACCTACAGTTTAACGTGGATTCAGAAATACATCTCGTCAGGGAATGATTGCTCACTATTTCATCGAGATAATTAAAGCTCATATACAGGACCTGCATTGTCTATAAAATCTGTGGCGCGTGGAGCATGCAGCCTTCAGAAGATGTGAACATCTGTTCTGTGGATCATTTCAAGAAATACATCTCGTCAGGGAATCGTTGCTCACTCTTCCACATTTCAACATAACAGGATCATTTGATTATTGAACCGGATTTAAAATAACAGGATCATTTGATCCGGGGGGTAGTATGGCTGAAAAACATGCTAATGCACGATTTTCTCTTTAGTAATAATAACAAATAGCTCTTCCCCGAATTGTAACAACGGTTAAGGTTTTAACTCCGCCTTAGACCCACAGTTTAACGTGGAAACCGAATGCTCTTTTCATTTTTAAAAATATAATTAAAGGAATGGATATATTTATAATTTCTTTATTATAAAATCTTCTCGATTACATTAGTGACTAATGATCCGGGAATAGTGGGGGAAAAATATTGACATGGTAAAGACAGCAAGGGGTAATACGAGCATTAAATCTATTGGAGAAAATATAAAGATGCCATTAGTCGTCCGGACCCGTTATAGCGGTGTTACGATTGGTACACAAACTTATCATAGCTCCACCCAGCTACACTGGCAACCAATCACTACGAACATCTGGCCTTAATCTTTTGGGGCGGAGCTTGGCGATTGTGCATATAAAAGGAAATATTTTTCAGTTGGGAGTAACAGTAGCTATTTTCGCGTCAGTGAATAATCATTCCCTCTACCAGTGCATTCCCTCCACCATGGACCACGAACTTTACGTTTTTCCGGATTTGTATGAAGAAGGTGACACTGCAGCATTGACTGCAATTAATCTTTTTAACGCGATTGACCGTGATGAATTATTTCCAACGCAAACCGTTGAAGATATTTGCAGTGACGCTCCTTACAATCCGACGCAAGGGACTACCATAGAAATGTAAGTGTCTATAATTTTATTTTTATTCAAAAGAAACATGATTTTATATATATGGAGGATTGTAGTATCTCGTCAAATACTTCCTTTAGATACTCACCATTATGCTAAAACCGAAATTTTTATGGCAATCTTTTGCGTGTTTTAAATGTTATTCGGATTTACCTCTTAACCCTAGAACACAAACCTCGGGTGAAAATCACCCCACGATATTTTGATCACGTGACCATGTTGTGGGGAGTGGTGGCAGCCACCTGCCTTGCCCAGTAGCTGCAGTGCGTGTTTAGCCGTGGTCAAGAGAGGTAGTGGTTTAAGTGTCGCTCGCTTGATTTTTCCTGTAGAGTACATTTTGGGTGATTTTCACACGACGTTTGTGATACAAGGTGCAATTATTAGCGGGTGGAAATCTCCCAAGGTTTGCAGTGGTGTACATATTCTGGTTTGCTATTTACGTTATTTTTCTTTACAGGCATTGATTATGACATTCTAGGTGTACTAAAGTGCTATTACTATTGCAAGAATCATGTCTAATAAACAGGTGAAGTATTACGCAAGTGATGAGCTTGAAAGAATTATGAACACAACTGGGGAATTACCTGATTATAGTGAAACTGATGATGAAGAGAATGAAGATGACCTAGAATATGAGGTCATGTATGATAGTGACATTGACAAAGAATATGTACCTGAACCAAGTGAAAATGATGATGAGAGTAGTCATATTGATGAGGAGACCAGACGCCGTGTATGGAAAAAACCACGGCACACGTCTACACCAGCCAAGCCACGCTCGCCCCACGTGACAGCTAGGCCTATCACCAGCCGCCATGTGTTCGACCCAGACCTTGGTGCCTCTACGTCTGCTGCCTCTCCTGATGCCCATGCTGCCTCTCCTGATGCCCCTGCCGCCTCTCCTGATGCCCCTGCCGCCTCTCCTGATGCCCCTGCCGCCTCTCCTGATGCCCATGCTGCCTCTCCTGATGCCCCTGCCGCCTCTTCTGATGCCCCGGCTGCTCGTAGGGGAAGAAAAAGGCGCCCTGATGAGGACGACGATGCTCCCTCAGTCGTTGACTTCCACACCAGCACCCTGGCAAGCACTTCTGGCTTCAGGTGGAGTTGCCGGCCACAGTCTCGTTCGTCGATGAGAACTCCATCACGGAACATCCTTCCATCCGGCATGACCACAGGGCCAACAGCGGAGGCACGGAGTGCTGACACCCCAATCAAGTGCTTCACGTTGCTGTTTGAGGACCAAATCATCGACGAGATTGTTGAATGGAGCAACAAGCGAATCCACTTGCAGGCTGCCAAGTACGGCCGGCAGACTGGAACACACCCTCGAACAGAACCAGCCGAGGTGCGTGCACTTCTGGGGGTTATCATCTTCAGTGGCTGCCAGAGGGACAATCATCTATCAACATCAGAGATGTGGAACCCCTGCACAGGCGCAGCCACATACCGTGCGGCCATGTCTCAGGGTCGATTCGAGTTCCTACTGAATTGTCTGCGTTTTGATGACCCTGACACACGGGAGGAGAGGCGGAAGACAGATAAGTTCGCAGCCATTAGGAAGATCTGGGACAACTTTATAGGAAATTGTGGGAGGATGTACGTGCCTAGCGAGAACCTGACTGTCGACGAACAGCTGCTTGGTTTCAGAGGAAGGTGCCCCTTCCGAATGTACATCCCCAACAAGCCGGCTAAATACGGGATCAAGCTTGTTCTTGCCAATGAGAGCAATAGCAAGTACTTAGTGGGTGCGATCCCTTATCTGGGGAAGGATGGGACAAGACCCATGCAGGGCATCAACCTTGGTCATTACTACACCAAGGAGCTGACCAGGCCATACCACCAGACACAAAGGAATGTAACCACAGACAACTGGTTCACGTCTGTGCCCTTAGTGACGGACCTCTTAGACTGTGGCATGACCCTTGTTGGAACGGTCAGGGGAAATAAAAAGGAGATACCGTCGCAGATGAAGGAAACGGCCAGTCGCAGGCTAGGGTCAAGTGCATTCCTTTTCACCAAGGAAATGACTCTGGTGACATATATCCCAACAAAGTCCAAGACCAAGAAGAAGCTCGTCTTGCTGTTGTCTTCTATGCACACACAGCCAGCCCTGGGACCCACAGGAAAGCCGGAGATCATCGAGTTCTACAATCACACGAAAGGTGGTGTGGACACATTCGACCAGATGTGTGCCCACTACTCCTGTGGACGCAAGACCAAGAGATGGCCGCTGTGTGTGTTTTATGGGATGCTGAACACCTGTGTACTCAACTCCTGGGTCATCCACAATGAAAATGCAATTAGGACAGGTGGCAACAGGATCATCAGGAGGAAATATATGCAAATATTGGCACTGGGACTCATCACGCCCTGGGCAGAGAAGAGGCTCGACTCGCCGTTCCTGTCACGCCCCCTCAAGACACTCATCTGCACAATCTGCAACCTCCCTTCACCTGGCACTGCTGTAGGCCCGGCAGGCACGGTGGTAGCAGAGAGTAGTGGTGCCTTGGTGCGCTGCGTTATGTGCCCTAAGGGGTCCGACAGGAAGACGCGGCACAGGGGCCGCAAGTGTCGTGGACCTGTGTGCCCTCGCCACTTCTGCCCTATCTGTGTTGACTGTGTATAATACCAGGTAAGTTATAATGTTCTTTGAAGTTGTCTGCAATGAAAAAGTGTTCATAAATGATGAATAAATATCTACAAAAAATATTTAGTGCACATAAGTCAGTTTTCGCCTCTCAAAAATTTCCCTGTTTTTGTCTATCTCCACTACAGTTCGTAGCGATCCAGGAGGCTTGTGGCTTCGCCAGCTGAGGCTCTCATGACTCGGGTGACTGTAGGCCAACGCTCATCTCTGCAGCTGCAGTATTAACTTCACAGTAGATTTTAATGTTAGGTTAGGTAGTATTAAAGCATTGTGAGTAAGGTTTATCTAAGTTACCCATCACAGTACTTACTTTATGTTTTTTAACTTCCTATAGCAGGAAATTAAAGTACAAGTTATATTTTCAATTTATTTCTATACATTTAATAAAGCACGATTAGAACTTTTTATATTAATTTCCTAAAATGGGTAAAATTCACCCGGGGTTTGTGATGGTGTAACCCGGTCCTAGGGTTTGTGTTCTAGGGTTAAATGAGTTTCGAACCAAAGATATCTTCACATAATGGGGTCTGTCTGTATACTCTGTATATGTTTTTATTAAAAAGGAATCAATATGAACATTATTCATTCTCCTTTAAGGTCCGATGAGGATTTGACACGTGTTATACAATCTTTAGAAGAATCTCGTGTCATGAATACGGAGGATATACTGATCAGTCAGAATAATGAATGTCACACCGAAATAATGTAAGTGTTTTTCGATCTTTTTGGGGTAAGAAGACAATATATTTTCATAAATTTATTAAATTAAAGAATTCAGTACAATAACCATCTTAAACTACTGAATATACCGTTACAAATATACACACACGAACAAAAACATTACACTATACAACGAGTACGTACAATTGGAAAACGGAATTTTATCTGTCTGCATACCATTTCATCGTTTCGGCGAGTGTGACACTGGTCAAATAAATTTTAAAAATTTATAAATTCTTTATCACATGACATATGCATGAGAAATGAGACGCAGTACATTCCGCAAGTATTACTAAAATATCCTTGTATACGAAACGGGTTCCATACAACTTCGGGAATATGTAACTGAGCGAGAAATTTTACAATAATAGGGTCACTCCAGGGTTGAGTACCGAGTGAATCAAAATAGTACAGGCGCTGTCTATTTTTAAAATAGACAGCGATCCAATGAATCCCTTCATGACCGATGACATCTGTGTTCACAATAAGATTACCGCATTCTCGCGTACTTGGCAAACTCAATGTTTCATTCTTCGCAAACACACCGATAAATTTGGAACGTGTGACTCGTTCACTATTCATTACTTTCTGAAGTGTATTAGCATCCATTTTAAAAGTCAGTGATAACGCTCCTAAATCTATCTACTTCTATTAGGCTTGCGATTCTAGATATACTAGTACACTAATAGGCGCGTCTATAGGCTTGGTGAATTCCAGTCTCACTGAGATGTTTCCGCTCTGCTGTGGGCTTAAATGCGTATTTACGCTAGCAGATAAGTCAGGTGTAATGTCAAACGGATAAAGGTTAAATTGATCAATGAATTCTTCCTGCGTTACCCCATTACCAAGCTCATCACAATCACCTGCAATATGGGTCAGATTACTATAGGCTCTGGCACAAAGAGGTAACACAGCGTCTGATGAATAGTCCGCATCCATTGTTCCACTCAAAGCAATGCCATTAACGTATAGAGTTATATTTTTAAGTCCGAAATTCTCGAATTTAAAGGCACTCTTTTTATATTTTCCATTCACAGAAGCATGGTCCTGCATTCCGATTAATATCCTTTTAGGAAGATTTCCCAGGGCAATGTTTTCTATCTGCTTCGATGCCAACCCTGCAGGCACCGTATATAGTTTGATTTGTACTCTGTTAATAGGATATTTCACTGTAGCGTTTAGTAAATTTTTCTCAATTTCTAGTTGTTTTGGTGAACTTAATTTCACTCGCATGGTCCTGCATTCCGATTAATATCCTTTTAGGAAGATTTCCCAGGGCAATGTTTTCTATCTGCTTCGATGCCAACCCTGCAGGCACCGTATATAGTTTGATTTGTACTCTGTTAATAGGATATTTCACTGTAGCGTTTAGTAAATTTTTCTCAATTTCTAGTTGTTTTGGTGAACTTAATTTCACTCGCCGTACGCGGAGGTATGTGTCCATAATGTGAACCACAACGGGGTTTGCACCCTCTTCTTGATCAGCATCCAGATTTAAGCAGATCTCAGGACTCGTGTGGGTGAGCTTTATTTTCATATCCACCCCGTTCACAAGCAACTTCTCCTGGAAAGTGAAATCTGTGTGCAGCAGTCCAAAACACCTATATTTCCTTTTTAGAATTTTTAAATTTGTCCTTTATACTACTTTCACCTTTAGTTTGATAATATCTCTCGGCACTTAAAAAGGTAGCCTTCGCTTCTTTGGAAAAGTTGAGGACATTTTCCAGATAGGCTCGTAGATGATAGTACCCCGTGCCTGCCGATATGTTGGTCTGATTTAAATATACGTCACACTTGTTGAATATGGAGTGCAGAAAGTTTGTTTCAGGGTATACAGCATATTTGTCATCGCAGACCGTTCCATCAGAATGGGCTATACGTAGCTTAGCGTACATGTGCACACAGCTTGGATCAAAAAAGTAAGGGCCTGAGCTGGGTATCACGAATTCTATAGGTGCACTCGAGGAACTAATTGTGTTTAAAGTGTTAATTGTAATAAAATCACTGTGCTCAATAGAAACGAGTTGGAGGCAGCTCAAAAAGGGACAGCTCCGATTTACAGCATTGTGAACTACATGGGTGGATGAAGCGTGCCACGACGAGTTAGAAATAGTGCCGCCTCTCTCGACAAGTAGTAAACAAACTATGATTCATGAGATCAATGTCCTTAGTTATATCAGTCAAAAAAGTGGTCAACCATAGGTTTCATTCGCTTACAGCACTTCTTTTTTGATATCCTTTTACGTTTAATACACGTGACACCTTCTTCCGGGCAGCCCTCTTCTTCTTCCCGCCACCACGCATTTTCTTTTGCATCTTTGATGATTTCGTCCCGTGTACGCTTTAAATGTTTTTTTAGAGCTTCTTTAGGTTTAGCCCGGCCAATATGTCTTCTGCATTGTTAAGACCTGATTGTAGCGCTTTCCTTCGGAGGTATCTGGCACCCTCTTCAGCAAAGGAACAGCCGTACGTAGTATGGATGAAAAATGGATCCAAGTCCACTACCGCGCTGGTATCTCACCCTCGATAGACGGTGAAAGGCTTTCTATCCATTATAACTCAGTGTGTCGAAAGTGTAGCTTCACTGTTAAGCTCCCGTTACCGAATGGGAAGTTTTCACCCTCAATCGTTCTTATATATATTGAGATATTGGTTATTAAATTAGTTGCGACATTCATATAATGGGGTCTGTCATATGTAATACTCAAACTCCTTCCTCTATGGTTGGGGATGTGAGCAATGCGCAGCAGGCGTGCCTGGGTATCCCCAACAAACTGGTGCTCCACTATATTACTGTAAATATAGCACATGTCTGGGGACCTTTCAGCCAATTTCTCCATCTTCAATTGATACATTAATCTGGACAAGTCATGCTGTGTCTCGTGAAATGTGTCTCTTTGGAAGGCTGCGCTATATCGGCCACTGGTTATAATTTTGAACATTCTACGGTCTTTAATACGTCTGTTAGTCTTTGATTTTAGGATTAGTGTATGCGCACGGTTTCCTTTGGTTACTATTTCGTATACTAAATCATTCGTAAGGTTTGGGTTTCTTAAACTTACGTTTAAGTCTCTCACAACATCCTCGACCGAACCATATTGACCCGGTCCTAGTCTTACTTCTGTACTGTAATACCGTGCAACCTTAGTCTGAGCGATACGTATAGTTTCATCCATAGCTACCCCAGCTTTTTCACACTCGTCAATGTCTCTAAGAATCGTAAAATGGTTTCTTTATGTTCAATATTTAAAAAGATGGTGTCCAGCTGAATTTCGCCGCATATCCCACCTCATACGAATCACGACCCAATTCAATTGCCCGTGGAGTTCTGTTACAAAGTTGGCTAGTGTGTTGTTAGGGTGTACAGACAGGGAAGAGGAGGGACGGGAGTGTGACGTAGAAATGGTTAGGAGCCATGTGCTACTATTTTAAGCTTCATATTGCATCAGCTTTTATATAGGTGTTGAAACTTTCTGGGTACCCTAGCCATTTCACCAGGTACATTTTTCTCTTTCCTGAACCTTTGTTTCCTAAAATTTCTCAATTTTAAACACATTTTTTCCTAAATTAAACGCAACTTTCTGCAATTCCTCGCGGTAAAAGCCTCCTGAGATTTCTTCCCCCATTCAAATCTTCAATGTAATACATCATTATCTCACCTTTAGGTCTCATAGCCCTAACTTTAAAAATCTCGCGTGTCCATCCTTGCTCAAAACCCTTTGCGAATTTATTCCCCGAACGCGACAGCCTTATATAATCATTGATTTTAAAGCGCGCCGAGTGGTGGTTGGTGGTGATCCATCTTTCTCGGGAGCGTACCTCTTTCTAAAACTTCGTTAGGTGTTGTCCCAATTGTGCGATGTTGTGAGCGGTTGTAGGATGATGCCAATGATTCCAGAATGTCTAGAAATCTGTATGTGTTTTTATGTGTAAAATAACGGTGCATGCGTTCCTTTATGGTGCGCTGAACTCTTTCAGCTAAAGAAGCCTTATGTATAGAATTGGTTGTGTAATAGCTGATATTAAACTCTGTCAACATGTTCTGAAAAGCACGGCCTATAAATTCCTTCCCCATATCCGTACAAAAATAGCCAGGAACCTGTTTTCTTTTAACATTAGCGTTTTGGTGGCTTTAGCAAACTGTTTCAGGTGATTTATTTTCAGAGGAACTAACCACAGATATCTAGAGAATACGTCTATTATGAATAGAATGTAGCGGTAACCATCGTTATACACAGAATATCTTTGCATTTCTGTTAAATGCTTGCGAAATAGAATCAATCGAGGAAGCCGTTGTCTTGGCTGTTTTAAACCTTTTTCTCACAGGAGCTTATGAAGCGTATAAGCGTCCTGCCCTGAAAAATCTTTCAGAATCTTTTTTTCCTACTCCGTAAAACACTTTTGTACAGTCTATCTACGCCGCGTGGGAGGCTGGGTTAGAAATGTCATAATAGCGTTTAGTTAATACGTTAGCCATTTGCGTATTTTAGAGGCACGTGGGTAGGGTTGGTTTAACCTCTTCTTGCTCCTCTTCAAAGGTGTTACCGCCGGGGGTGACGGCGCCTTCAATTGTGTCACAGGCGTTGCATGTTCCAAGTCTTTTAACTGTTCAGATTTCCTATCAACGTTTTAGGGACATTTATTTGTTGTAGTCTTGCTTTAATATGCTTCCATCCTGATGGTGATGGCCTATCCCACTTTCTCACCAGATCATGGACAATGTCTACGATATTCGATCCCTGTACCTTTGATCCTTCCACAATGATCTCCCCTGTATCGGTCCATTGTATGGCGGGATCCTCATTCAATAGATTATAAAGACTTAAGCCTTTACTCCTCAATGTAAGTGGGAGGGTATTTTTTAATACATGTTCGATATGTTGTGTGGCTAATCTTTTTGGTTGGTCAGCTGTATCGTCGGGCTCAGATCCTATGTCGCCATATCCATCGTCCCCCGTGCTGTGCCTAATACCCAGGAATCTCTGTAGGGCTCTTATAATTTTCGTACTCGTGAAGATATTTCTGCAGAGCTTCTTGGTATAAGATTCTTTTCTCATCAGGTGTTTTTCACTCTTTAATAGGGCTAACAATTCGCTTTCCATTCTTTTAGTCTGCTTTTACGGGGATCTAGATACGTGTCTCTGATTCCTTTGCAGTGAAGCGTACACCTCGTGGGAATCACTACACTTCTTCATTATATTAATCTAGTCAGTAAAGGACCCAAAACTGAAAATAAGATGGGGAGAGAAATGACCCTCCTGTTTGTACAATAATTCGTTTTTTCTCGCTACAGTTTGGCTTTTACGAGCGAGTGCACGTATTATGTTCTTGTAGTGGCTGCGTAGGCGAGCCTTGATGGGTTTTCATTGATACATTGCAATTTATAACGTTAAGACAGATTTCACAGATGCATTTTAAAAAGTCGGCATCGATATTTTTAATAAACATATGCTGCAATGCCCGGGGCAGTCGATGATAGATTTATTAATTCACGGTATTTCTTTAGTCTCTTTGTCATTCTGGAATACACCGTTTCAGGCTCGTTTGGAAATATATTCGTTCGCAGAAGCACTCTATAAACGTGTTTCGCGGATGAAGGTCGCAAAGCAAATATCCGTAACGCGTGCTTGTAGCTTCCTTATAAACTCCCAAAAACTCCTTACGCTGATTCGGGAACATTTGATTGGCTAATACCCCAATTTGTGATACATCTCTACGTTGTGCGAATAAGACTAGATATTGTGTATTTAACGACACATCGCGCATGTATCTATTTTTGAAAAATAGATTCTGATTGATAAAGAACACGCTTATGTTAAGATGGTGGGAGAATACTGTAAATGTCTCGGCAAACGTTTTATCCATCTCCAACATGAGATCGTCAATTACAATGACTGTATGTTCATTTCCCTTTAACGAATCCTGTAGGTCCAGATATAATACATGTGGATGGGCTCGTGAATCTGAATTTTTCTACAGAGTCCATTTCTAACACGTCACACTCCTAAGTGGGTCATTTACAAAATATTACAAATTTTGAGTGCTGTTCCTTATATTTTGTTTTCTTCTCCCACAGAACCGTGAATGACGATGAGGTACAGCACCTCATCATTGACATTACGGATGACCTCGACGATAGTGTAGTTGTGATCTCCTCCCCTGTCAACGAACCCTCACCAGCGATACCGGTAGCACGTCCAAAGCGGAGGTATAATGAAGAGAACCCCACGTCAGGTATAAAGCGACCGAAATACGCGCCTGTTGAACCAGTAATAGATCCCCAACCCTCAACCTCTTACGCAACAATCCCCCCAGCAGCACCTCCCGCTAATATATCCCCTTATTCATCCGCCACAGTTGCCCCCCGCTCTGTTAAGTCTACAATAATAATCCCCAACCCTCAACCTCCTACGCAACAGGCCCCCAGCAGCACCTTCCGCTAATATATCCCCTAATTCATCCGCCACAGTCGCCCCCCGTTCTGTTGAGGATGATATAACGTTTGAGTTGGTGCGCTCCGCAGCCCCCACCCCAGCCTTGACTAGAAATCGGTATAGAGTCAGGATCGACCCTAGAGCCATGTATAGCAATGGAAATGAGCGCGGGCTACGCCGGGTTGTACAGTGTATTGTAGAGTTTGCTCTTCAGAACCGCGACGAGCGTGAAGTCAGGACGAGTCTGTCCTTCGGATTCGGGTCAGATGACGGTGATGTAGATGATTATTGGGTAGTAGGGGTTGGGTACGATTGGATGTGGCTGACTCGATGCGACCCAACACGATGTGGCCGACTCGATGTCAGGACAACTCGATGTCAAGCCAAGTCGATGCCAGGCCAAGTCGATGCCAAACAGTGTTGTAGTCGAGTCTGAAGCCAAGACCGAGGCCGAGTTCAATAATTACCTTACCTACCTAACCTTACCTAACCTTACCTAACCTAACCTACCTAACCTAACCTACCTTATCTAACCTTACCTTACCTAACCTTACCTAACCTAACCTTACCTAACCTACCTAACCTAACCTACCTACCTAACCTTACCTTACCTACCTAACCTTACCTAACCTTACCTAACCTAACCTTACCTACCCTACCTACCTTACCTAACCTACCTAACCTAACCTAACCTTACCTAACCTACCTACCCTACCTTACCCTACCTTACCTTACCTTACCTAACCTTACCTAACCTACCTAACCTAACCTACCTACCCTACCTTACCTAACCTTACCTACCCTACCTACCCTCCTTACCTACCTTACCTAGCCTTAATTATTTTTTATGCTTTACTTTTTCTTCTTAAAATACCCTTAAAAGATAATAAAGCACAATATGCTTCGACTTGGCCTGGCATCGACTTGGCCTGGCATCGACCTGGCTTAACATCGAGTTGTCCTGACATCGAGTCGGCCACGTCGAATTGTCTCATCCCCGGTAGGGGTGCCATTTAGACGTTTGGCGGCTGAAGATGTAGAATATATATTAGGACGTATAATGGAAGCTGCCCAAAGTAGTATAGCCTTCAATATGGACAACTTGACGGTAAATATTGATCGTGTATTCCGTGTTGCGGGTCATAGTGCCATACCGTATACTCTTAACCTCAATTCTCAAGCTATTTATAGATGGCATATAAACGTCGATCGTGGTTGCGGCTTTATAGCAGTAGTCTTGGCTAACATGTTTACTGTACAAAATACACGGGCTCAAAAAATTTGGCTGCCTACGGTCGTGGAACGTGCCCGTAAACTAGCTGTAGACTGTGAACTTGAATTTGACTGTAATATGGGGCCTGAAGAGCTGAGAATGGTAGAACAGGAAATGAATGTCCGTATAGTTGTATTTGGGTTGGATGATCGTCGTAGGACTGTGTATGTTTTTAAAAGCTGTGTGAGAGATCGTACAAGACCCCTACTTATTTTAGGATTGTCGGGGACAACGTATCTCCCCATCCGTAATATAAGGTGGCTTTACGCGAGTTATGACAAAAGTCGAAAATATGGGAGACATCATGATTTGTGTAAGGGGTGCCTCGAGTTTGCGGATGATATAGTGAGACATTGTAAAGAATGTCACATGGTGTGTGAGCAGTGTAAAAGCACCAAATGTGAAAGCCGTGTAGTTGAAGCTGAGAAGAGAGACTGTGATGTGTGTAGACGCACATTCTTCAATAATAACTGCTTTGAGCTCCATAAATCAACTGGCACGTGCAGGAAAATGAGAATCTGTGAATGTGGTATGTTTCACACAATGGATAATTGGGGGAAATTTAAGCACAAGTGTGACGAAATTCACTGTCCTACATGCCAGGTGGAGTATAAGGCGGATGGAGTAAAGCATGTATGTTATATGAAAGATGCTAAGCCTAAAAATAACCCTTGTATAACTGTATACTACGATATAGAAACATATACGAACGCTGAAACCAAAGAGGTAATTCCACATTTACTTGTGAGCCAGACATCTGTGATGAGTGTATGGGGATCGAATGTGACGAGTGCCCCAAATGCGGTAAACGGACAAACGTTTTTAAAACGAATGTCCACGATAGTCCTGTGAAACTATTTGTCCTATATTGTCAAGTTAGCCGACAAGTTAAAAAAATGACTGTGTATATTCTCGCCCATAACGGGGCAAAGTTTGACACGCAGTTCCTTTATAAGGAGTTGCTTGAACACGAATCCTCTGAGATATTTACAGGTGATCCATTGAAAAGAGGCAACAAATTAATACAGATGCAAATAAGAGGCAATGTACAATTTAAAGACACTTTATTATTCACACCTTGTAAATTAGCAAAGCTACCCAAGGTGATGGGGTAGCAGCTGAAGTTTCCAAAGGATACTTCCCTTACACTTTCCTCACCAGCGAGACTTTAAACTACGTAGGCCCACCACCACCCAAACATTATTTTAACTATGACTGTATGAGTGTAGATGAACGTGAAGACTTTGATCGATACTACAACAGTTTTAATGAAAGTAACCCTTATAATATAGCTGATGAATGTGAGCGTTATTGCGTGAATGATGTGCGCGTGCTTAGAGTATGTTTCCAGGCCTTTAGAAGGATGTACATAGGCCGTTTCAAATGCGATCCGCTGCAAGTCGCAACCACCATCGCGTCATTATGTTTTACGGTGTTCAAGAATAACTTCATGCCTAAAGACACCTTAGCCATTATTCACCGAAACAAACCCCGCAGTTACGGACACAAGGCTATTTACTGGCTCATACACCTACAGCAACAGACAGGTGTATACATAAAGCACGCCCGCAACACGGGTGAAGTACCCATTAAGATTAATGGACGTGTTTTTTGGGTTGATGGGTTAAGTGAAAACCGTGTCACTGGTGTGAAGACTGTGTACTCCTTTAACGGATGCTGGTGGCATGGATGCCCCCGTCCTGAGTGCGGAATCGCCGGAGATATCCACGGTAGATCTCCTGCCGACTGTCTTGCATGGACCCGCACCCGCGATCAACTTATAGGATCACAGTTCACTCACAAAGTCTTGTGGGAGCATGAATATGATGCACGGATGGAGACAGACGAGGTGTACCGTGAGGAAATAAACACGATCAAGCGTTCAATGGTGCTGGATCCTCTCAAATGTGGTGATAGCTTGTTTGGAGGACGTACAAATCCATTCAGACTATACTTTCCACCTACGGAGGGCGTGAAGCTCCATTACTACGATTTCTGTTCTTTATACCCATACGTGATGAAGAACAATCCGTACCCCGTGGGCGCTCCTGAGAAACTGGTGGGACCTAACCTGCCCTCCATCAATGAATTTTCAAGAAATTTGAATGATCGTTACTTTGGGCTCTCTTTCGTAGACGTACTCCCCCACGCAATTTATGGATGCCAATCTTACCTGTCGTTATCGACCACAAGCTCATGTTCCCACTGTGCGTGAAGTGCGCGGAAGAGAATAACGGCGATTGTAACCATATACCCCACCAGCGTAAGATCAGAGGCGTATATACAAGTCCTGAGCTGGCCCTAGCCGTACGCCATGGGTATAGAATACTGAAGATACATGAGGTGTGGAGGTTTCAGAAGCTACCCAACCTTTTCACACCATATATAAACGCATTTTTGAAGGATAAGGTTGAGGCATCAGGGTATCCGCGAGGAGTTGATACCGAAGATGAAAAGTCTGCCTATATTCAACGTTACCGCGACCGCGAAGGTATACAACTTGATCGTGCCCAAATTGCAAAGAATCCTGGCAAGCGCTTTAGTGCAAAGTTGTGTCTAAACAGTCTATGGGGAAAATTTGCACAGAATACCGGCAAAGGGAACATTCATTTGGCACAAAGTTATAGTGATGTCTGGGATTATGCCAATGCTCCCGATAAAGAGGTCATGGAGATCGTGAATGTAGGTAATACTTACATAATAAAGTACAACAACACTGAATTGGCCACAGATACCTCAAGGGTTACAAACATACCTGTGGCCAGCTTCACAACAGCCTACGCCCGTATAAAACTTTGGGGTCTATTGCATTCTCTTGGGCGGAGAGTATTGTATGCCGATACAGATAGCGTGATATTCACAGAGAGGGAGGGTGAATACATGCCCGCTATTGGGGAGTTCCTCGGCGAGCTCACTGATGAGATCAAGGATGAGTATGGGGACAACGCATACGCCGACTCTTTTGTCTCAACAGGACCTAAAACTTATGGGGTACGGGTGAGGGTGGGGGAGGATATGAAATATATCGTGAAGGCAAAGGGTATTACGCTCAACCATGCGAATCGGCGGGTTGTTAACTTTGAATCGTTGAAGGATCTAGTGTGCTTGGACGATGAGGGCGAACGACCTCCCCAACTAACTGTAGGCACCCACAATTTTCGGGCGCAGAAGCTGGGGGGCGTGAAGGAACTTAGGGGTACGAAGGTGTGCCGTAACACCTATAGGAAACGTTACCAGTTACCTGGTACCTATGATACCGTACCCTTTGGATACCATAACTTTTGATGCGCCTATTGTTAACTTACTTATGACACGTATTTGTTGTCTTGTATATAATCTTTGATGTATCTATTGTTAACTTATTTATTACACGTATTTGTAAATATATATAACTTGAATATCTCGTTTATTAAATAAATCATGTTTCAATTAGCGTTTCACTTTCTCCTTTGTGTGTGCACAGGTGAAAGTTCTAAGCTCCGCACTGTGTGTGTGTGCACAGGTGAAAGTTCTAAGCTCCGCCCCACTGAAGACCAGCAACGTGAGTCTGCTGCTATCCGGGATTCCTGCGTGGTCAGTCGACTGCAGTAAGCCCTTGAGATCAGACGTGGCCAGCGTAGAAGAAAAAACGGAGATCAGACGTGTATTCAGAAGAAAATGGCTACCTTTAATATTGCTTGTACAACGTTTATGAAATGGTATTCAGCAAAGTGTGAAGATGTGGTGGATACCGAAAAACTTCCTATTCCCCCCCTCCTATGCCTCTTTTAAAACCACATTGGATTGTGCGAAGTTCCAAGATGTACAAATACTCTACGGATGTTCTGGTGAGACCGTTGAAGGCTTTCGTTGCACAGACGATGTGCTGAAGTATGCTGTAGAGCTAAACTTTATAAAGTCTCACATATACCGTGAAGTAAAAGAAACAACGCGTGCAGAAGAGAAGCAGCAGGTATGGATAATGAGTCTTGTGGATGGGTGATGTGACAAGCGGTATTATGTCATGTTACACCATGTCGATTACTCATACCCTACGACTGAAAATGTGAATCTCGTCATCATGGACAATCTTAAGTATTTTCATCACTCTATTAATGTATATCATGATGAGGTTCGTAGTGAGGTTGTGGCTAGTGCCCTGCGTGAGTTTTTAACAGACTTTAGAGACGAGTATCGTTTGCTGGGCAGAAAGGAAAAATATGAGCATATGTTCCTCTCAAATAGTGCGCCGGAGTGTGAAGATGTTTAGTAAAACATTATGAAATGTGCCTAGTTCGTGAAAATTATCCTGAGGGAAACTGTCTGGTGCGTAGTCTGGTAGTGATAAAACCGAAATTAATTCTTGTACCGGAAAACACCTACCCAATATGTACAACAATTCGCCGCACGATTATGGTGCGACTCGCGGATCATACGAGTTCGAAAAGCCCATTCACGTATCATCGAGTCAGCCCCCCATCGAACCGTTCCTGCCTACCTGCGTGCCTCACACGGCTCATAGTTATCTCAGAGCTTGAACCGAGTGGACGTGAGCTCCTCGAATACGATGGAACTTCCTTTGAGCAGCATTCTCAACGCCTCGTACGATGTGTCCGTGACGAAATCGTTGCGCGTATTCAGGCGTAAATCCGGTACCGTTAGCTATGTACTGGAAACGGATTGTAGACAAACAAACAAACGGGTTTATTTAAGTGTCGAGGAGATGAATAGAATCTTCATGATAGTTGAGAAGTGGAGTGAAGATCGTTATAAAATACCTGCTAACGTAGGTACAAGAAGAGAGCAGATTAGTGACGCACCCTCATACGCCGTTGTATGTACGTTGTGTATAAATAACGATCGGCCATGCATTGATATACGGTTGATGTGGAAGAATGCTTCTGATAATAACGCTCTTGTTCCTACGCGAAACCGTTTCATCCTCGACAGAATGTTTGAAATCGTCGGATTCCGCAAGCTGAAACCTATATTAGACGCACGTGTTACGGATATGCTTTATTTTGATACAGTACTTGAATACGCATACACCGCTCTGCTCGATGGGTTTATCGAGTGTAGGGCTGAACAAGGTGAGAATGGTCTAGAGCTGGACGTTTATCTAAAAAGTTTAGACTCTTTGAAATACCATGAACTTTGGTACAAGGCTGAGCTCACCTACACCGTTCACCATGAAGAACTATTTCTTTATATAACGCGCTGTTGTCGTAACGATTTAGAAGATTATTCCAATTGCCGCTATGTTGAGTGAAGACGAGTTCACGATTGAAAAGCTCGGGTCGGTAGAAATAAACCCTCGATTGGAAAAGCGTGTTTATAAACTTGTTTAATAATGTAGCTAACGATGACCTCTTTGTGCGTGCTTTTGATTGTATTCTAGACGTATTTAAAGATGATTTACCAACCGGTTGTAAAGTGGGAACAAAAATAGTACTGAACGATATGAAAGCCCTTCATATCGAATACAGGTTTCCCTATACTTTAAGCGGTGAAATATTATTAAACCGCATGTACTGCGTAATGCAGAGCAATAATGATGTAATTGTAGACTCGATTAAGTGCGAGTTTAGTATTTTGAAAAAAAAAGTGAAATGTATTTATATATTTAACATATTTGTGTGATATTTCTCCTGTACTGTTATATTGAAGGATATTTGATTATATGCATATTCCTCGTCATTATTGATCATTCAAATGTATATTTATTTCTATATATATCTCCATAATTGTGTGTGTGTGTGTGTGTGTGTGTGTGTGTGTGTATATATCTCTCCTGTACTGTTATATTAACGGATATATGATTATATGCATATTCCTCGTTCATATTTCTATTATTATTGATCATTCAAATGTATATTTATTTTCTATATATTTATAATAAACAGAATGATGCAATGTTGTTTTACTTAATTCTTTTGGTTAATTATATCATGTTACGCTTCTAAACCTACTAGCGGAATTCTAAACCAACTTTCAAGAAAATAAATGGTACAATCTGGCAACTGTATACCTGAAGAATGGTATCTGGCAACTCTCCATAATAATGTATACAATTAAAACGGTATCTGGCAACTCTCCATAATAATGTATACCATAAAAAGTGGTATCTGCCAACTCATCCTGAACAAGCCATTTACGCGTTCTAAGCCAACTAGCTGATTAGGAGTCTATAATAATGTATACAATTAAAATGGTATCTGGCAACTCTCCATAATAATGTATACAATAAAAAGTGGTATCTGGCAACTCAACCTGAACAAGCCATTTGCACCTTCTATGCCAACTGGCTGATTAGGAGTCTATAATAATGTATACAATTAAAATGGTATCTGGCAACTCTCCATAATAATGTATACAATAAAAAGTGGTATCTGGCAACTCAACCTACTCGGCTGAAGTCTTAATATGCACTTGGCTCCTGCCAGGTGAACACCTCTCCTCCTTTCTCTCCTTTCTCTTGGGAGATAACACCGCCTCCAAGTTTCCTTTTTGCACCTGCAGCATCCCCCCTTTTTTGCAACACCCTACCCCTCTTTGCAACACCCCCTTTGCAACACCCCCCTTTGCAACACCCCACCCCCTTTTGAAACACCCCACCCCCCTTTGCAACATTGTAGCATTACGTAATAAATTGCAACATTCCTGCACTCTACCCTTTTGCGGCTATACTACTGAGGGTGAGACAGTTGATATCACTAGTGAAAAGAATGGTGGGGAGCTGAATAGTAAATGGTCGGGGTTCGAGTATGAGGCAGGTCGTTCTAATCCTGTTGAACTTTGCCTTGTGCGTTCAGCATATGATGTCCTACGAGTATTTTATTACGGCTGTAAGTATTACCTACATGTAAACAAAAGTATGTATACATTCATTTAAAATAACTGTATACAACGAACTCATTTTTTTATTTTTTCCCACCTAACTAATTTTTTCTTGTTTCTTCATTAGCATGCACTCGCATTCCCACATTAATCATATAACTGTATATGAAGGTGACATTTCTCTACTCGACTTCGTCGATATAGTGGGAGTAGGAGAAACAATTAGCACCATCCACATGTTAGTACTTTGGAAAAAACTATACACGCCAGTAGTATGGGGAAATATGGACGAGTGCAAGAATGCCGCAATGCAATTACAAATGTTGATCAATGTTGCAAATAGGGTATGCTCTGACGGGAGAGGGGTTATGCAACAAATCAATGCTGCAAAGGGGGGGAAGTGGGTTATGCAACAAATCAATACTGCAAAGGGGGAGGGAGCTTCGGGGGGAGAAGGGAGGATGACCTCCCCCCAAAGGGGTAGCCTTAACCTAAGAAGGAGGGAGAAGTGGTCGCCTGGCTCCAGCCGGACGCATATTGAGAGTTCATCCGAACGACCGCTGTATTATAAGGTGTAAATCCGCCAGTTGGTTTAGAAGGCGGAAATGGCTTGTTCAGGTGTACATTATTAGGGTTGTTTTGCCAGATAGCGCTATTTATTTAATTAATGCATATATTCTTGACAGTTAGCTTAAAAATCCGCCAGTCGGTTTATAATAATATCGTTTATATATACAACCAAAAGAATTACATAAAACACCATTACATCATTCTGTTTATTTAGACGAGTTATTGGAATAAATCTCATGAAACATATAGAAAATAAATATACAATCCTATACAAATGATGGAATATATATGATCAAAAAAATAAAATAAAAAATAATAATAGTATAAGAAATACAAACGAGGAGTATATATATATATATATATATATATATATATATATAATATATATATAAAAAAAATAATAAAAATAATATAATACAAAACGATGGAGTATAACCTTCAATAAAACAGTAAAGGAGAAATATATATATATATGTAAAATTAAACAATGAATAATCAATATTCATTTTTACATAAGACCCAAAATCGCTTAACGCGAGTTTGGACAAAAATTTATTTGTAGCTTTCTATTTTCGTTTGTGTCACAACCCTACGATCTACCATTTCTATGGTTTAGTCGTATCCATTTTTCCGTTTTTCATTTGTTATAGAATTTATTATAATTAATTATGATTGTCTTGCATCTCACCCTCGACCCTAGATTATGCATACACATTGCATATAACAGGATTGGAACCCGTAGTTGTACTTCTTAGTCATTAATACCCACTCTTTGTCTCTAATTCGTCCTTGTAAATCTTCCTAATAATGATTTGTACTATACGTACAAATTCAATAACTATGACGTCACATTTTCCTGTCATTAATTTTCCTTCATCATATCTCTAGTATTCAATGTATGAAAATTCTTTAACATCATAATAAAAACTGTACACTCTATAGAAGTCATTATTTATATGTTATGTAGTATAAATATAATATTATTCGACCATATCCCCCCACCCATACGTCCATATCTTATCTTGACCATTCTCCTCTGTCAATTTTATTAAATATTCATTTTGCTCGTGAAATGCAAAACTTTATGCATTCGTTCGAAAAGCCCAAATATGTTATCGTATTATTTTTGTATTATTTTTTTCAAGTGCGTTCACCCCTCGCAAGATATTCATAAATGCTTAGGTAAGTGGTCGAATTCGCTAATCACAGCAAAATCGAACGCTTCTAAGATAAATATCTCCTCTCGCTCTGATTTCAAATTTATAACATGTTATAACATATTATAACATATTATGTTGTATATAAATTATCTCGTATGTGCCCATGTACTTGTGCTGTACTAATAACCATATATAATAACCATATATATAACCATATATAAATATAAAAACACTGTAAGAATTGTAAACGACGTAATGTACTTCAATGAAACTGTAATTAAATGTAATGATTTAATATATAATGTAAGAATGTACTTTAATAGAACTGTAATGGACAATCATAAGCGAATGTGAAGTAATCCATAATCGCAATCATAATTGTAATAAACCAAAACGAAAATGTACTCAGTAATGTACTTAAATTGTACTTATGTACGACTACGAAATGATATCGCCTCCAGAAATGTAGACTCGGCGAAAAATACGAATAGTTTTTATTTTTATTTTTTAAATTTTTATTTGGAATCTTTCAAACATCTGATCATGTGTTTAAAAGGGGGGAACTTAGCCTTCAACTGCCTTCCCCCAACATTTAGACTTATATGATACATGTAATTGTAAAATTAACTTCACTTCATTACGGCTCTCTTCTTTGGTCACTACTACGACACTCCCTTGTTAGCAGTCTCGCTGCGGGGAGGGGGCAGAGGTCCCTTGCCTCCTTAATCTTTTTAGATTCCAGCCTGAGCCATGGTCGAAAGAGGTCGAACCTCTACCCCTGTAAATTCAGAGCACTACCTGTACATTTTTTAGAAGTAAACTACAGTAAGATAAACTTTTTATTTTCCCCTTCGAGTTGGGCTATCTTCAGAAGAACTTAGTAAAGTCGATAAGTTATAAAAGAAAAGTCGATAATTTTAGTATCAGAGAAAGTATCAGAGTATTATAGAAAGATAGAAAGAGAAGAATTAGCAACTGTCGACCCTATAGCAAGAGAAAAGAGTTAGAATGTTATAGAAGAAAAGTATCGCGAGAAAATATCCGTTGTTGGCTCAAACAAGAACGCCCATAGACTCCGAGACACCCAAGCACCATAGAAGATATTAGGATAACAGTCTGGCGACCCTGTAGCCAGGATCTTATAACATTGGCGACCCTTTGCCAAGGATAAGAAACTGACGACCCAAGCACATAGAAGATATTGGCATAACAGTCTGGCGAGTCTGTAGCCAAGAGTTTAACAAGTGGCGACCCTATAGCCAGGATAACATTTGGCGACCCTACTACCAAGATAATAAGACCCACCAGTTGACCGGCGTGTCGCGACTTCCAGTTCGTAATATCCACCCTTGAACCGGTGTGTCACGACTCCAAGTTCTCCACGCCTAGTTTTCATCCAAGAAGAAGTAGCCAGCAAGACACGTCTTCAGGCCACGTCTCTAAGGATTTCGCCGTAGAAATTTTAAGTAAAGTTGTTTTTTTTAAGAAATTTGTAAACATTTGAAAAGTCAGTATTATTAACAGTTAATAATGAGTATCAAGCCAGAATTTACAAGAAACATAGTGAACATTTCAGACACCAGTGATACATTTTTTTAGTGAAACAGTAATTTTCACAGAGTTAAAAGTCACAGAAGTTAAAGGTCACAGAAGTTAAAAGTCACAGAAGTTAAAAGTCACAGAATTAATGTCACAGAATTAACGTCACAGAATTAATTTCAGAGTTAATTTCAGAGTTATTTTCACTATTATAGTCAGTATAGAATAATTTTATTTAATGTACCAAACATAATAGTACCGTACCTTCGCGTACATTCGAGTGAAATGTTGTTTACATTTTTTTATTTTTGTTTACAATTTTTTTCAAATTATTGAATTGAATTGACTTGCAAATTAAGAGAGAGAGTTTATTGAGAGATTTAGAGAGATACTTGAAGTAGCTTCAAGTCAGTTTTAGTGGCAAATAAGTTGCAAATCAGTTTTCAGTTTCAGTTGGTTGCATCCAAGAGGGACAACCAAACCCCAGAGATTTATCGAGATACTTGAAGTAGTTTCAAGTCAGTTTTAGTTGCAAATAAGTTGCAAATCAGTTTTCAGACAGTTTCAGTCGGTTGCACCAAGAGGGACAACCAAACCCAGAGAATAATAGACTTCACTTGATAGCAGTTCAAGTGCATTTTCAGTTTTCAGACAGTTTCAATTGGTTGTAACCAAGAGGGACAACCAAACCCCAGAGAATAGTAGACTCTACTGATGGCAGTTCAGTGCAGTCCATTTCAGTTAGTTCAAGTCAATAGGTTGCATCCAAGAGGGACAACCGCCCCAGAGATTTATAGAAATACTTGATAAGAGTTCAAGTCAGAAGGTTGCATCCAGAGGGACAACCGCCCCAGAGATTCAAGTCAGTTTCAAGTCAGTTTCAAGTCAATCAGTTTTGAAGTCAGTTTTGAAGTCAGTTTTGAAGTCAGTTTCAGTTAGTTATATTTGAAGTTAGTTTTATTTCAAGTTAGTTTCAAGTCTCAGTATTGAAGTCCCAAGTCAGTTTTCAAGTCCCAAGTCAGTTTTCAAGTCCCAAGTCAGTAAAGTCGATAAGTTATAAAAGAAAAGTCGATAATTTTAGTATCAGAGAAAGTATCAGAGTATTATAGAAAGAGAAGAATTAGCAACTGTCGACCCTATAGCGAGAGAAAAGAATTAAAATGTTATAGAAGAAAAGTATCGCGAGAAACTATCCGTTGCTGCCTCCCAACCAGAACCCCTGTCGATTCGAAACACTCAGGGCCATAGACGGAGGATTCAAACATATACACACAATTATATTAAATAATTAAATACACTGAAAATAAATACATACACTTTATCTTCTACTGTACTTAACTAAAATAAAAAATAATGTAAGAAATACAAAACGATGGAGTATTACCATCAGTATAGAAGTACAGGAGAAATATATATATGTATATATATATATATGTATATATATATGCACAATTATATTAGACAATTAAATATATTTAAAATAAATATACATCAGAATACATTCACTTTGTTCTACTGTGCAAAACACTAAACTCACACGTAATCGAGTCTACAGTCACATCATTATTGCTTTGCACTATGCAGTAAACACGACTTAACATTATCGCACCGCTCAAGTTATAGGGATACCTATACTCTATGTAAATGGCCTTCATATCGTTCAATACTATTTTTGTGCCCACTTTACATTCGGTTGGCAAGTTATCTTTAAACACGGCTGGAATACATTTAAAAGCATGCAAAAACAGGTCATCGTTACCGACCCGAGCTTTTCAATCGTGAACTCTTCTTCACACTGCATAGCGGCAGTTGAAATAATCTTCTAAGTCGTTGCGACAGCTGCCCATTATATAAAGAAATAGTTCTTTAGGATGAAGGGTGTAGGTGAGCTCAACCCTGTACCGCTCAAATGCTTTGTACCAAAGTTCATGATATTTCAAAGAGTCTAAACTTTTAAATAAGCATCCAGCTCTAGATCATTTTCGCCTTGTTCAGTTCTACACTCGGTAAACCCATCGAGCAGAGCGGTGTATGCGTATTCAAGAACCGTATCAAAATAAAGCATATCCATAATACGCGCGTCTAATATAGGCTTCAGCTTGCGGAATCCGACGATTTCAAACATTCTGTTGAGGATGAATCGGTTTCGCGTAGGGACAACGTTATTATCAGAAGCATTCTTCCACATCCGTCGTATATCAATGCATGGCTGATCGTTATTTATACACAACGTACAAACAACGGCATATGAGGGGATATCACTAATCTGTTCTCTTCTTGTACCTACACCTGCCGGAATTTTATAACAATCCTCACTCCATTTTTCAACCACCACGAAGATTCTATTCATCTCTTCAACACTTAAATAAACAACATTCCGTTTGTTTGTTTGTCTACAAGTCGTTTCCAATACATAGTTAATGGCACCGGTTTCACGCCTGAACATGCGCAACGACTTCGTCACGGACACATCGTACACGGCATTGAGAATGCTTCTCAAAGGAAGTTCCATCGTATCCGAGGAGCGCACGTCCAGTCGGTTCAAGCTCTGAGATGACTATGCGCCACAGGCGAGCGGATCGGCTCGACGGAAGGAGTGAGTCACACCATAAGCTAATGAAACGTGTACGGCTTTGTTCCAACGTGATTACTTGTATCCCATTATGCTGGGTAGATGTTTTGAGAAACTTTCCGATACATGAAGCAATATCGGTTTTAATGTTTTATCACTCCCATTCCCCAGAATACGCACCAGACATTTTTGAATAGGGGGATTTTCACGAACTAAACACATTTTATTCACACTCCGGCGCACTATTTGAGAGAAACATATAACCATATTTTTCCTTTTTGCTTAGCATGCGATACTCATTTCTCAATTCTGTTAAATACTCACGCAGGCCTTTAGCCACAAGCTCACTACAAACTCGTCATGATATATATTAATGTAGTGGTAAAAATACTTAAGATTCTCCATGATGACAAGATTTACATTCTCAGTCGCAGGGTACGAGTAATCGGTATGATGCAACATGACATAATATCGGTAGTCGTACCACTCATCAACAACACTCACTAACCATATCCGTTGCTTCTCTTCTGCACGTGTTGTTGCTTCTACTTCACTGTATATGTAAGCTTTTATAAAGTTTAGTCCTACAACGTAGTTCAATACATCACTTGTACCACGAAATCCTGCAATGCTCTCGCCAGAATAGCCGTAGAGTATTTGTACCTCTTGTTCTTCGCACGATTCAATGCAGTCTTAAAGGTATCAAAGGAGAGTGGAATCTAACAGCCGCATTGTTGAAACACCTTCTATGGAAAAACTATACATGCCAACAATATGGTATCGTATATGGTACCTTTATTACTTAATTAAATACAAATTATTAGTTTATTGAATTAAATAAATACAAAATTGCCTCTGGATTGGAGACAAATCCTATTGGGAATGGAAATAATTGCCATACAATAGAACCCAATGTGTAGGATTTGGGTCCACATAACAAGAAAAACGTATTATTTCGGATCAAAATTTTCCATCACTGACGCATGAAAATTACTTCGAAAAAAGAAATAATGAAAACACAAAAATTAGATGTCTGGGAACTTTGTAAAGTCAGCGAATTTTGAAGACAAGGAAATTTATATTAGCAGCCAAAGTTGCCGAAATTCAAGCGAAGCTTTAGGCAAGGGAGAAGTGAGTAATCTTCCTATAAGTTCTGAGTGAATACCTCATAATATAAATTAATAACTCAAAAGGATAGGCCTATTCATTCAGGTATTTAGGTGTAGTGAATGCCTATATTAATTAAACCGAATAACCTCGTTGCGTAACTCCATCGCCTACATCGAAAGAGAGGCGCGCGCCCTACAACCAAAAGCGAGGCCCGACGAAATAATAATGTATAGTAATTCCCTTTTTTAACCTTAGGCAGCGCTAAATACTGAAGGCATATAAATTAAACATTAACCCCCCAAAAAACACTACTTAACGAGGTCTTTTGAAGACCTCCACAAACACAATTTTTTAACGAAAAAATGTGGGGGTTTTGCTGTAGCTGCTGGAAATTTCCAACGGATGAGGGTAACGGCAATCAAACCATAATCCTATTTTTTTTACATGGTGGCCCGCGTGTTAGGGACCCGAACCCTCTAAAATTTACACTAACACAAACAGAGGCTAGGCTTAGCTTGTAGGCCTAACCCTAACTCTACCTTACCGTGCCCAGCGTAACAATCGGCGAAGGCTAAGGCCGATCAAAACCGTAAACAAAGCTTCATCCATTTAGCAGGCTTAACTCACTTTTGTTTCTATACAAAATAGGCCAATTCCACTCTGGGCCTATTTAGTATGCCCGCTTCACCCTTAGCCTATTTAATAAGCCCTACTCATTAAACTCAAAACAAAGCCTCAGTCACTTAATAGGCTTAACTCACTTTAGGTCCTATACGAAATACGCGAACTTCACACTAAGCCTAATTAGTAGGCCCACAACATAGGCCTATTTAGTAGCCCACCCTATTTTACCTTAATGAATAGGCCTAACATACTCATACACCTAGGCCTACTTCAAACAATTTACAATTTAGACCTACTAAAAGCCTACCTTTCAAAGTAGGCCCTACTCTTTAAACTCAAGGCCTATCCTAACTAAAAACACTAAATTTTTTAATTTAACCTCTGGTGTAGGTTATATAAAACTTATTACAGCAATTTAACTCACTCATAAAACTCTCTAACATCATAAAATTAAACTCAGATCTTGAAACTAACAACAAATATCTAAGACATGGAGAAAAGGGTAAAAATCCCAGACCAAGAAGACAAAAACACAGACCTTGGAGCTATGGCACCATCTCAAAACTACCAAAAATTAATGAGAAAAAATCAGCACGTAAGGTGTCATCACAAAATTGTACAGTGATTACAAACAAAAAGAACCTACAAGATATGATCTTGAAACATTAAATTCTATTACGCGCTACAAACAAGAAATTCTCACACCAGATGAGGAAATAATTACAGAAATTAATGACACAAGTGAACTAACAGATGATGAGTATTCTACTCTTCTACTTGAAAATGAAAATTACATTAAAAAAGTTGATTCCTCTATTTCTGAAATTCAAAACCAACTTCATGAGTACAAAAGACAAGACACCGATGAAAGCTTCTTAGAAGCTATCTGAACTGCTTCACTTTGCGCTCCCAACAAGGCTCAGGGTCAATGACCTAAAATCAAAACTGGCCACACTTGTAAGTGCCACTTTTGAGGGTGAGAGAGCCAAATTTCAATCTTTTATTGAAAAATTTCATAGCCTTATAGATAATAAAAACTACATTACAGATGTTGATAAATTTAGTTATTTACTGAACTATCTGAAAGGCCCTGCCTTAGGATTAATGGAATCACTGCCAGCCATAGGTAATTATTATTCTGTGGCAATAGAATTGCTTAACAGAAATTACATGAATAAGGATGAAATTGTACATGATTTGGCTCTTAAAGTAATGAACATGCGAACCCCAAAAAACAACTGTGATGACCTTTTTGACTTTTACTGTGAGTTTGAATATCTCACGGGACAATTTAAGAACAATAATTTAAACATTACAGAATTAGATTGGATCATTGAAGTTGTTGTTTTTCAAAAACTCCCCTCTACGGTCAGTGATATTTCATCAGAGAACAACTGACATATACCCTAGCCTTAATAAGCTAAGAGAATATTTCCCAACCGTACTTGCACTTTACAAATCAAGTTACACACTCCCAAAATTTAACACAACACAAGAAAAACCCAACAATTCAGAAAACCAAAAACCTAACAAAAAATTTCAATACTTACCAGTTACATTCAAACACAACCGCAAAATCCAATTTTCAGAAAATAAAGTTACAGGAAAAGACTTAAAGACCCCTACTCTACAAAACTTTAATGAAACTACTTCTGAGTCTAACCCCATAATATGCCAATTTTGTTTTAGCAATGAACATAGTACTAAATATTGTCCCAAATACACAAACTTTACAGCAAAGTCAAAACATTGTGAACAACTAAACTTTTGCAAAAAATGCACTGGATCAGGGCACCATAAGTTAGACTGCAAATTAAAGTTGAAATACAATTGTAAGATTTGCACAATTTTGGCCATGTTACCCCCACGTGTAATACACAAAACGACATGGAAAAAACCTACAAACATTCTGAACAAACACCCAAATCAAACCAAATCAAACAGAACCAAACTCAAAATGTTATGAATGGGCACGTCAGTTCATCTAGCGTTAACAACAACTCACCAATTCTTTTACCAACCACAACCTTGGAAATTTAAAACAAAAAGGGACAAATAGTACAGGTTAGGTGTTTCTTAGATACCTCCTCACAACAAACATTTGTAACCAAACAACTGATAGAAAAATTGGGACTTTAAATGCAACAGGGAAATGAAGATTTCTCTATTTCATCATTTATTACCAAAACCCAGTACAAGCCAGTTTTAAAACTGAAAATATAACTTTAACTCTTGATGGAACATTTGAAACCTTTAAGGTAGTTGTTGCGAACAAAGTAGAACAAGAAAAATTACAAATAGCTAGGTTAAAACAAACTTTGCTCCAACTTCAAAACAAATACATGATAGCTGACAAAACCCTTAATACAGATGTAGTTCATGACATACATATGCTCATGGGGCTGACTATCTTCATCTTGTCCATACAGGCATCATTAAAATTGGGGATGGAATAGCCATACAAACTTCCACAGGTATTTCACCTTTGGGTGACATAACTAAATACAATCTTACTACTGACACAGAAAACAGAATAGGAACAAAATTCACACAAAACAAAATCCCCATATTCAGAAATTTCTGACTGTGTAACAAACTCAAACAACAAAGACACTATAGTAAACTGACATTATTTGAATGGTAATGAATCAACATTGGATGAAGGGTTACAGCAGTTGTGATTATTAGAATCAGTTGGCATAAAGGACAGTACAATTACACATGAAGACCACTTGATGACAGAACAATTAAAGGATACATTACAACAACAGATACAATCAATACTATGTGGAACAGCTTTGGAAAACACCTTGTCCAGAAATAATGGACAATTTGAAAGTAGCTAAGGAACATCTGTATAAAAATTACAGAAAATTTAGAAATGACAGTCTTTTAGAAATATACGACAACGTATTCAAAGAACAGTTAAAAAGGGGCTTCATTGAAGAAGTTACTGATGAACCCTTTAAAAAACGAGGTTGTCATTATTTGATACACACAGGAGTTTACAGAGAAGACTCATCCACAACTAAACTAAGAGTAGTATACAATTGTACCTATAAGGTTGTAACATATATTCTGCTCGATTTTTTTAGTTCATTCAGAACAAAAATTAAATGACTTATAATGACAAATTAATCATCAACATAATTACATTCTTTTTCTATAACCTCCTCCCACCTGTAGAAAAGTTTTTTTATGCCACGTTCGAAGAAATCCCATGGTTTCGAGTTAAAAAAAACAGTCACTTCGTTTTCGATAGCTTCCCTGGATTGCAACTTTTGTCCATCTAGGTGGTGTTGCAGACTTCAGAATAAATAGTAGTCTGAAGGTGCGATGTCCGGAGAATAAGGTGGATGAGGCATTTTTTCCCAACCAAATGCCTCCAGTTGGGCAGTGGTGATTCGAGCAGTGTGAGGGCGCGCTTTATCCTGGTGGAATAGAACACCTCTGCGATTAATTAATGCAGGACGTTTTTCTTGTAATGCCATCTTCAATCGTTGGAGTTGTTGGCAGTAGACTTCAGCTGTGATTGTTTGGTTATCTGGCAGAAGCTTAAAATGAATAATTCCTTGCATATCCCACCAAACGCACAGCAAAATTTTCTTTGGATGCGGTCCATTCCTTGACTGAGGTTCAGGCTTTGCTTCACGGCTAAGCCACTGATGTCGACGCTTAATATTGTTATAGAGGACCCATTTTTCATCACCAGTGACGATCCGATTCAAAAGCGGTTCCTGCAGTTGCCGAGAATGCAGTGATGTGCAAATATCGATTCGATGTTGAAGATTCGCTTGTGACAAATAATGCGGAACCCATTTTCCAACCTTCACTACTTTTCCTAACAGCTTCAAATGACGATGAATGGTCATATGGCTAACGCCGAGTTGCAGGCCAAGTTCTCTTACAATTACCGTTGGGTTTTCCTCCACTGTTGCTTTCAGCAACTCTTCACCTAACTTATTTGGTCGTCCTGTTCGTTGATAATCTTTCAGACTGAAGTTTCCATTTCTGAACTTCTCAAACCATCTCCTACACATCCATTCGCTCACAACATCATTTCCATAAACTCTTTGAATGTTTCTTGCGGATTCAATGACGCATCACATGTCGAATATGCTCTTTCGTGGGCTCCATGTTTTTTCATTTACTGTAATATCGTAGGGGTGGCGTTGTAACTGTATGAAAAACACCAGAGAAAATATTCATTAGCCTAATCCTACACTAGCGTAAGTCATTCTGTATCATTCTATATCGTGATAAAATATGTGCCAACCTGTCGCCACGTGTATTTTGCAACATTTCTAAAACTATTTCACATTATCTTGAGGTTATTTTATTATCTATCGTCCGTTTTCTAATCGAGCAGAATATATGTTACAACCTGATAGTTGAAAGGATAGTTTAAAGGCTACAAATTCTGTTAGTTTAAATTGTTTTCTCATGGAAGGCTCAAATCTTGTCTCAGATCTTGTAAAAATTCTTCTTTGCTTCGTTTTAGACAATTATGCGGTACAGAGTGTCATAGGAAAAGTATTCCTCTGTATAAAGTTGAAGCTTGAGTATGATAAAAATCATCTGACTTAACAGTTCAGTTTTTAAAACAAAACTGTAACTGAAATGAAGAGGAATTGCTTGAAATTTACAAAATGTCACAAGCCATAATGAAGCAAGGAAATTTTGGACTGAGAGAGTGGGTTTCTAATTCTCCTAAATTAAATGAACAGATAACAAAAGACAACAAGGGAAACATTGAACTTAACAATTACAAAAAACACTTGGAATGCTTTCGTTTTTAAAACAGAATTCCTAACACAATAACACTCTTTGCACAAAGATTTATAATTTAAATCCAAATGCCAATATAAAAAGACAAGTCCTTTCAGTCATCCAAAATTTTTACCCCCATTGGATCATATTTACCAGCAACCATAAGATCCAAAATCCTTTTGCAGGATTTGTGGGAAAAGAAAATTGATTGGGATGAACCACTTTCAGTGGAAGGTCAATTTCACTGGAAAAAATTTAGCACAGTCTTAAACAAAATTCAAAACATCTACCTACCAAGAGGTGCTGGTTACAGATTGAAACCCAAAACACTACACATTTTTACAGATGCCAGTACACAAGCTTATGGGTGTTATGGGTGTTGTGCCTATTTAACAAGTAAAAATGAAAGTAATTTGGTTTATTCAGAGGCAAAAGTGGCATCCTTCAGCCAAAAGAAAACTGTACCACAACTTGAATTATTAGCTGTCTCACTGGGAGTCAAGACAGCAGACTTTCTCTCACAAGTGTAATGTATAAAGAAGTTGACATAACAGACATTAACTTATGGACAGACAGTCAAATTTGTCTAACATGGGTGACAAACACAGATACAACTTCTTGCAAAAACATATTTATGAAGAACAGACTAACAGAAATCAAAACTGCAAACACATTCCTTGGTATCAAATTTAGGTACATACAAACAGAACAGAATCCTGCAGACTTTTTGAGAAGAGGGCTCTCTTATAAACTGCTGAAAGCAAACAAAGTTTGGTATGAAGGGCCTCAATGGCTAACATGTGAGGATCTTTGGCCAACCGAAGTAGTTAACCTAACACTCAACTCTACAGCAGCTAAAAGGATCACTGAGGACAAACCTATTTTTTACTATAAACATTATTCAGACCTCAACAAACTCTTGAGAATTACAGTCTATTGCTGCAAGTTTGTCAATAGCTACAAACACTGTCCTCAGAAGGCCTTTTCCAGAGCTGGGCACCGCAAACTCAAAATCACTTCCGCAATCGCAAATCCGCAAACTCAAACCATATTTCCAATTTTTACAGTGCAGGGCACTTCCGCAAACACTTCCGCAAACCGCAAATTCCGCAATCGCAATTTTAACTATAAAAAACATCCAAAACATTAAAGAGGTATAAAAAGTTTTTATATCTTTTTAATGTTTAATGTTTTAGCCTTGTTTTTATTAAAAACAAGGCTAAATAATTTATTACATTAAATCACTATTGTAGAAGAAATAAAAATACTACATAATATATTGATATATTATATTGAACAAAAACACCTCCTGCAAGTAAATAGTAAATAAATTAAACAATAAATTTAATCATTTGAATTTCATAAATTTTGAGACTTAGACACGTTAGAGAAGACTGTACTGTAACTGTAGTAACTGTACACACATTACATTACACAAGTTAAATTAAGTTAACACTGTGACTGTACACAACTTGAACTCACTGTACAACTCAACCCCTCTAGCCTCTACAAGTGTACGCCTCTGGCTTTGTCAACAAGTTCAGTCGTCGTCCTCCAGTAACTGAGCCAAATCCAGTTTTAATAAGTCCATGTTCCCTTTCATGAACACGAGACGTTGGAAGTTGTCAGAGGTCAGGCTGGCCCTTTTGGGCTTCATTATATCTGACCCATGGGAGAACGTCTCTCCACGGCCGCAGAGCTGGGGATGGCCGTGTTATACTTGAGGAAAATTTGCGGAAAGATTTGCATTTGCGGTCTTAGTTCCGCAACGCAAATTCACTAATTTGCGATGACTTTGCCGCAAACGCAAATCCGCAAACGAAAAACATACTTCCGCAATTGCGGAATTTGCGGTTTGCGGAAGTGTTTGCGGAAGTGCCCAGCTCTGGCCTTTTCTAACCTAACAGAAACTGCGACAAAATACTGGCTCAGACACATACAAGCTTCAAAATTTGACAAGGAGCCGAAGTATCTTAGGTCCAGTAAAACATTAAACAAAGGTATTCCTTCACTTGTCATGGATTTAATCTGTACATAGATACAGAGGGTCTAATGAGGTGTGAAGGAAAACTCAACCAGTCAACTTTGACTTACAACTCTAAGCAGGGACGTACCTAAAGTATTTGGCACCCGGGCGGATCCTTCCTTTGGCCCCCCCCATAAATAATTTTAAAATTTAAAGACAGAAAAATATATTATGTTTGCAAGTAGATTTTTAAACAGTACAGTACTGTCATAAGCAAATTGGAAATAAGAAAAATGCAGGACATTAAAAATTCAGTGAACAGGTAATACTGCATTTTATTTTATACAAAAAACAGAGGAAATCCAGTCTCAACGCTCAGCGGCTGAGCGTGAACAGAGCTGGGCAATAAATACACTGAATGTATTTAAATACTAAATACTAAATACATGGGAGAAATGTATTTAAATACTAAATACTAAATACATTTTACGAATGTATTTAGATACTAAATACAAAACACATCAATTGTATTTAAATACATTTGTAAATACATTTTAAATACATACAAATTTTAACATATGCATTCACTAATTCATGAGTAACAACAATATAATATGCTTGATAAAGGATAAAGAAATAGTACAATCTAATTTCCGATTATATATTTCCCTTTTTAGAACAAAACAAAAACAAAAGAACTTAGAACTTACGATGTTCAACCAGTGATATATTATACTCATTATATCATTGCAAAATGAGTAACAATTAATGAGTAGATGAGACATAAACGTAAACATAAGACGTAAACATAAACATAAGGCACCTTACGAATTCTCTTTTATTTCACGGTTGCTGCGGATCAAAACCAATCTTTCAAAAGTTTTGTCTGAAAGAGAGTTTCTTTTGGGAGTCAAAGTGATTCCCGCGATTGAGAATATTCGCTCTACCGGTGCCGAAGATGGTAATGTCGTGTTATAGCGGAGGAACAGTCTTTTTATGAGAGGATGTTTTCCCAAACTGTTGAAACATGAACCAAGCTGTACTACACTGTCGACGCGTCGTACTGTGCTAGTACAGAACGTGTATTAAACCAGTAAAAGTATTTACATTTTTATATTTTGAGTATTTAAATACATTGTATTTAAATACTCATTAAAGTATTTAAATACTGTATTTAAATACATGAAAAACAATGTATTTATAAATACAGTTCTAAATACACAAATGTATTTAAATACGTATTTAAATACAAATGTATTTAAATACTGCCCAGCTCTGAGCGTGAATCCTCTCTACTTACTTTTGAAGAATAGGCTGAGCCTCAGCCTATTCTTCAAAGGTAAATAGAGAGGATTCAGAGTCCCTGCTTTCGAGCCTTAATTTCTGCAAATTGATCAATGACCTCATCAAAATTCACCTTCTTTGCATATTCATGTTCAATTGAAAGTAAAGCTAGATTTGTCAATCTTGTCTGATTCATGGTCGAGCGAAAGAAATTTTTTATCAATTTCAATTTGGAAAAACTTCTTTCACATGAAGCAATAGACACACAGACAGTCAAAAAGAATCTCAAACACAGTGACAAGCTTGGCAAAGATTCACAATAGTCCCATTTCTTAATAAACTCCAGAAACTGCAATGCTGTCCATTTATTTGCCTCTTCAACGCTGATTTTGGCAGCTTCCAAATGCCTCCGAAGTCGTCCAATTTCCACACTGATATCTTCATCAGAGAATTCATCGGAAATCTGAGTCAAATTTGGAATATACTTCCGAAGTTCTTCTGTTGCAACAACCAAAGTGTTTGGCTGAATAACAGCGAAGATTGACAGAATTTGATCCATTGCCTTAGAACGAATCTCCAATTCTTGATGAAAGCGATCAAGACATTCAAACATAGCCCTTTTTACTTCCTCTGGCAATGTGAGACCAGCATCCTTTGCCATCTCTCCTGGCATCCTTTTTCGGAGCTTTACTCTCCCTCTTCTCTCCATAGAAATGTCCATTTCCTCACACTTTGTAGTTGCATAATGAATGGCCCTCTCCACAATTTCATTGCGCTGATCTTCAAGAAAAGTTTTCAAGGCTGATTCCAACTGTTTGCAAATACTTTTGTGTGAGATTAATTTCTTCCAGGACTTCACACCAGAAAGAAAGGTAACTCAAAAAAGAGAAATCACATACAGCAGACAGCAAAATCTGAGCTGATCCTCTTGTGTCCAATTTTCTTTGGGATCGCACAGTACTTCAAGGGTTGAGGTCAGCTTTTCAAAATTTGCCTTCACTGGTTTCACAGCGTCATAATGAGCACTCCATCTTGTCTGGGAAAGTCTTTTGACTGTCATGCCTACAATCTCCATCAGCACTTCCCATCGATGAGTAGAGACTGAAAAGAAGGAATAGACGCTCTCCAAGGTTCCAAAAAAAGTCACACATGAAGAAACGCTTCCAAATGAGTGCACTCCGCAAAGGTTCAGAGAATGATTTGCACAAGGCACAAACAAAGCCTTGGGATTAATCTCGTTGATCTTTGACTGAACACCACCATGAATCCCAGCCATAGTTGCAGCGTTGTCATATCCTTGACCAAGGCACAGGTTTATGTCAAGTCCATCTCTCTCCAGATGTCTCAGGATATCCCCTGTGAGCTCAGCAGCAGTCTTTCCGGTTATACGGAAGAAGCCCAAGAATTATTCCTTTACTTCAACTTTGTCACATTCAATATGGACGTATCTGATCACTTACACATCTGATCAGTGTGGGACACATCCGGAGTGCTGTCAAAAAGAATCCCAAAATACTTTACTTTCTTGATATCATCCACTATCTTCTCTTTGACGTAATTCCCCAAAAGGGAAATGAACTCATTCTGAATCTTTGGAGATAAATACGAAGCCACTCTCCTCCCAGATGGAATAGAATGCTTAATCCTTACAAAATGTTCTTTCAAAACTGGATCATAATTTGACAGCAGCTCTACCAATTCCATGAAGTTTCCTTTGTTTGCTGATGACATGTCCTCTTTGTGACCACGAAAAGGAAGATTCTGGTGAGCCAGAAACAAGGTTACGTCCAAGAGGCGATGTAAAATATCCCTCCATTTCTTTCTCTCCTTGTCCATTGTTGCTTGATGAACTTGATCAATGGTTTTTTGAAGCTTCAACCCTGCTCCCAAGGTCTTCCATTTCTCCAGGCATGAGAGATGCTGCTCAGAAGCCTCATGGTCAGACACCTTTGGGTTTAGCTTCCACCATGCTTGAAACCCAGTGACAAAGCTGGATGTTCCAATTCCTTTGTCATCAAAAGCAAACAGTCTGCAGCAAAAACAAAACAAACTTTCTTTTGATGGAGAGTAAACCAACTAAACGATCCATGTTCTCAAAACTTCTCGCCATTTGGCAGAGCCTTATAAAACCATGCAGTGGTCAGCTGTCGACTCTTCCCTTTGGATTTCTCTCCTTGTCTTTGAACTGCACTGAAAGGTCCATCCTTATTTTGGAAGGGTTCACTTCCCCTCTTAATAAGATCAACTCTCAAGTCATTTGGAACCGGGATTGGCCAAGCAGCGACATCAGAATAAATTGAAAATCTCTCCGTCTCCTCTTCTTCATCAGAGTCTTCCTCCTCTTGGTGTGGACTTCTGCTGGCATCTCCTTCCGCTTCATCAGTTTCACTGCGTTTAGAAGATGAATTGCCATCCTCCAATCCTTGCTCTCTCTCATTTGAATCCTCTTGTGAAGATGCTTCTTGTATTTGCCCTTCAGATTCACCAGGCTGAATATCTTCAGGACTTTCTCCTATTGCACTTGATGCTGAAGGCGTCACATACTTCAATATTGATCTGGACATTGCCTGAGCCACCTCTTCTCTTGCCTTCTTCATTTTTCTTTGTTGGAATCCACTAGGTCGAATCGCTTCATAGTGGATGTTTTCTGCAAAATTTTAAAATCAAAAGGTATAAAGCATGAACACGCATAACAAGCATGAACTATTATGACTTGAAATACATTAACTGAACAAATTGTCTGTGATTATTATTATTTTTTTTTTTGGGTGGGGGGGTGGGGTGGGGTTAAGTGTAAACACGACTCCTTAAAAAGCAGAAAACTATGAGAATTACTCACAAATACCACTGACAAAATGAAAATTAACAGTATATCCAGTAAATAAAGAAGTAAAAAAAATTTATTACAACAGAAAAGCTTCAAACAAGTGATTCTCAAACTTTTCCAACCAGATACCCATTGAGTTATCAGATTATCAACCCATACAAGCAGAGACAATTAATTATCATTGTTATTATCATTATTAATTATCATTAATTATCATTTATAAACACTTAAACATCACTATGATACCACATTGTCAAAAATTACTGGACACTGGTATAAGTACCATGATAGTGTTATAAACACCAGCACTTTATGCTTTATCATAATTATTTAATGAAACATACCTCATGTATGTGGAGTCACAGTCTTAAGTGAACAAGGCTTGGAATGTCGGTTGCAACCAGCTGGCTATGCTCAACAAACTGATGACTAAAACGTCAACAAACGTTTGCCTTTCGATGTAATTTTTATCAAATATTTAATTTTTCGTTTGTAAATTTTGTATTGCCAATAAAAATAAAAATTTATTTTGTAGTGGAAATTAACATTAAGCTGTTGTAATAGTTTGAACATTTTTAATTTCTTTTTCTTACTTTGGCGAATTTTTCATTTGGTTTGAAAACTTGTACTGGCATTTCAACTCTCCCGATGGCACCCCCCTCCTGGCTGTCACCCGGGGTGGACCGCCCCCCTCGCACCCCCCTTAGTACGCCACTAACTCTAGGCACCCAATTCTTCTTCCAAGGAAGAATCACTTCACAAATCTCATCATCAGGGATACCCACAACAAAATACACCACATGGGGGTCCCACAAACCCTGACAGAGGTAAGAAAAACTTACTGACTACCAAAGGGTAGAACTGAAACAAAGAAATTTTTAAACACACGCATTCCTTTCAAACGTATCCATTCACGACCCTTTAAGACCCCAAGCCCTGCAACTCTACCTGTGGAACGAGTAACATTTACTCAGCCATTTGAAACCACGGGTATTGACTACACTGGAGCCGTGAATGCGAGTTTTGGAGACAAAAGGGGACTCAAAGGAATACAAGGTGTACATTATACTCTTCACATGTGCTGCAACACCTGCCATATGTCTAGACATAGAAGATCTAAGAGCAAAGGGTTTTATTGCTGCTTTCAGACAATTTTGTGCGCACAATTCTGTACCCAAAACTATATGGTCAAACAATGCCACATACTTCAAATCTGGTGAAAGAATTATTCATCAGATTTGTGCCAGTGAAACAGTACAAACTCATTTAATCAAACACAATATAACCTGGAAGTACATTCCTGTTAATTCACCATGGTTTGGTTCCATTTGAGAAAGAAACATACAGACTGTAAAGAATTGCCTTAAAAGATTATTGGAACCAAACATCTACAGCTTTTTGAACTCATGACTATTCTGACAGAAATTGAAAATGTTATCAACAACAGACTATTAACTTATGTGGGAGATGGTATTAATGAGTCAGAACCTCTCACACCAAACCAACTAATTAAAGGAGAAACAGTAAACATGTTACTATAATATGAAAATAAGAGTACAGAGGATCCAGATTGAGTGGTAGGACACAAAGAACTCAACACAAAATACCAACATTTGACACAAATCAAAACCTAGTTTATAACAAAATGGAGAGAAGAATACTTAACAAGTCTTAGAGAAAGACAAACAATTAACAAAACAAAATTGGAATGATTCAGTCAAACTTGGGGACAATGTGTTAATACATGACAAGACTCCAAGACAACATTAGTCAATGGGAAAAGCCTTAGAGCTCAAAACTGGTGAAGAAGAAGTTACCAGTGTTGTAAAACTGAAAACGGCAACTGGTGAAACCACCAGAGATATCATATTACTATATCCTTTGGAATGTGGAGCTAAGTTAGAACCATTACCCTAAAGGATAGATCAGGATACTATTGATGAGCAATCTCTCACTGCATCAGTTTGTTTCTTTTGCGATTTAAGGGAGGAAATAGTTGACATAAAACGCAGTGTACGTGAGGTAACGGAAAGACTTGCAACACTTGATGAGGGCAGGAGTAGGGCTACTGTTGACGAAAACCGAACCAATACTAACGTTGAAGACGTTAGTAATTTGAAGGGTGAGGTGCGTAACCTAGTTTCTAGGTTAGGTAGCTTATCGGGAAGGTTGGATAGAGTTGAGGAAAGGGTTAAGATTGGTCCGAAATTAGTAGATGGGGAGGGATTTAGAGAAGTTAAGGGTGGAGCAAAGCCACGTACGTTAGGTGATAGGAATCCCCCCTAATCGAGGTTTCGAACCCTTTCGCCCATTTGGAAAGGGACGTGAATGAGGGGGAAACTATTGGTGCTACTGTAGTATGCGGTCTACCTACGATTGGTTAGGTTTAATCATGATATTTTCGTTAAAACTAACGAAAATATCATGACTAAACCTAACCAATCGTCAAGGGCGATTGACAATGGGATGTAAACAAACAATTAGTAAACAAGATAAGAAGCTATAATTAAAACGTAGACCGCCGAATCGTAGATAGACCGCATACTACAGTAGCACCAAGCTATTTTAATTGGGGACTCTTTAGGGCGCCATATGGACAAAGAGTTCGTTGAACGGAATCCAACCAAGAGGAGGAGGGTCTGTCCCCCAGGGGCCAGGGTTGACAGAGTTAGAGACGAAGTGAAGAGGATTGGCGTTGCCTCCCGTCACTCGATGTTGGTGACGATGGTAGGGGCCAAAGACTCGTATAGGCCCGATACGAGAGTGCCTGACCTTTTGGAGAGATATAGGGGGTTAATTAGGTCCCTAAAGGCGAGGTCAGATAGGTCTTTAGTTCTAGGTATTACCCATAGGCACGGTTTCGGTCTTAGGATTACCTCTAAAACGACATTTTTTAATACTAAATTAGAAGAGATTTCTGCTAAGGAAAATGTACCCTTCGTAAAGCTGTGATCAGAACTCAGTGTTCCCAGCCTTTTTGTAAAAGATGGGGGTGCATTTTAATGAAATAGGTAATGCTAGGCTAGGTAGGATAAGTGACGAAAACGTACGAAAGCTGTATAGGTCGAAGCCTTCTTTAAACGTTGTGGGTCCCGAGAACGCTGGCCCGACGTGAAAAATAGTTTAAAACGCCGGCCCGACGTAAAAAATAACTTAAACGTCTTTTATTGTAACGCGAGTAGTATTAGAAATAAATTAAACGAATTTAAGGCGATAATTTATTCCGGTAACTACGATATAGTTGCTATCACTGAGACGTGGTTAAATACCATGATTCGGGACTTGTTGGGGGAATTTAATATACCGGGTTTTAAACTCTTTACTAATGATAGGTTACATAGGTTTGGTGGCGGCGTTTTGCTGTACATTCGTAATTCCCTTAGGGCTATCGAGGTTAAGATAGATTTTCCGGAAGCAATTAATGCGATATGCGTTGAAGTTAGGGCGCTTGGTATTAGTTTTAATTTTGTTGTTTATAGACCTCCCGTTCAACCCCTCGATACCGATACAAGATTTTACTCACTTCTTGGTAACTTTATTGACAATCGGAATAGTATAATTGTCGGAGACTAACTGCCCTAATTTTAATTACGAGACTTTTGCTGGTAATGAGGAGGATTTGAGATTGATTGAGTTCATGGAAGATAATTTTTTACGACAGATGCTTACCGAACCAACGCGCGGTGACAATATTTTAGATTTGGTGATGACGAACGGCGAAAATACAGTCGAAGGTTTAGAAGTAGGCGAGAGTTTAGGATGTAGTGATCATCAAATTCTTAGGTTGAAGTTATTGATAGAAAACACTAAGGATAGTAATGTAATAGAAGTCCCTGATTTTTGTAGGTCCAATTTTGATAGTTTTGCGGATAGGATGAGAGTAGTGGACTGGGATAACTTACTTATGGGTAATGACACAAATTTGCATTGGGAGGCGTTTAAAGAAAGTTTTATGAATATTAAAAGGGAGTTTATTCCTCGTAGGCCCAAGCGCGCTAGAAATCATGGTAGGCCCAAGTGGTGGACTAGGGAAATAGGCGAGTTCATAAACGAGCGTAACAGAGCTTATAGACTTAATAAGCGCAATGTCACGGCAGCTCACTTTAATAGATATATCAAGCTTAGACGTCAGGTTAAAAGATCAGTTAGGAATCCTAAGCGTAATTTAGAGATACTTAATAGCTGCGGATAGTAAACATAGTCCGAAAATGTTTTGTGAATACGCCAATAATCGTAAGCCGATAAAAGATAACATAGGCCCTCTAGTGGATGTTAACGGCGCTTTGGCTTCTGACGTTCAGGCGATGGCGGGTATTTTCAATAACTTCTTTGCGACAGTTTTTACCGTAGAAGAAGTAAATAATGTCCCCGACGTGGACGATATCGTTCCATTTAGTAGCGAGACTATTTCGGATGAAATAACTGTTTACGAGGGTGAGATTGCGCATTATATCGATAGGCTAAAAGTTAGCAAGGCTCCAGGCCCGGACTCTTTTTATACCAGACATTTGAAAGATTTGAAAGACGTTATCGTAGGCCCCTTAACGAAGATTTTTAATCAGTCACTCGAAACGGGGATTATTCCTGAAGACTTCAAATTAGCTAACGTCACGCCTATTTTTAAAAAAGGCGACCGCACAGTAGCTACCAATTATACTGTAGGCCCATTAGCTTAACGTCAATTGGGTTCAGTGTTAGGCCCATTGCTATTCGTAATTTACATTAACGACATAGATGTAGGAGTGACTAGTAACGTGTCAAAATTCGCGGACGATACTAAAATAGGCGGTAATGTTGTTAACGAGGACGATAGAAATAGGCTCCAAGACGATGTAAATAGGATTATGGAGTGGATGGATAAGTGGCAGATGCAATTTAACGTAGACAAATGTAAAGTTTTGCATATAGGTTCTCATAATAATAATTACACGTACACGATGGATGATAGAGAGTTAGCGAGCGTTGACGAGGAAGTAGATTTAGGGGTACGCGTATCGAAGGATTTAAAAGTTAGGAACCAGTGCCTGGAGTCTTGCGCAAAAGCTAATAAGATGTTAGGCTTCATAGCGCGTAATTTCAAATTTAATTCGAAGGATATTATATTGCCCCTTTACAAGTCCCTAGTCAGGCATCATTTAGAATATGCCGTTCAGTTTTGGTGCCCGTATTTGCGTGAGGATATTCATAGGTTAGAAAGGGTTCAGCGTCGTGCCACGAAACTAATTCCATCATTGCGCAACAAACCTTATGAATATAGGATTAAAGAGTTAGACTTGCATTCACTCGAAACTAGGAGATTAAGGGGGGAGCTTATTGAAGTTTTCAAAATCGTTAATAACATCGATAACGTATATTTTGACAAACTGTTCACTTTCGATAATAGGAATACTCGTAATAACGGATTTAAGTTGCGTGGCAGACGTTTTATTACTAATATCGCTAAAAACTTATTTACGTTTAAAGTAATTGATAAATGGAATAATCTTCCCGCGTCAGTCGTTAACACTACCAGCGTTATTATGTTTAAGAACCGTTTAGATAGGCATTTTAAGAATATTAACGTTCTTTAAAATAAAAAAAACAATTAGCAACATTCACTCCGGGATTGGTGGTCGAGGATGAGTCTGTTGACGATTAATGCCAGCTTGTGACATGCCAGCGTGTGATGCCAGCAATAAAATTATTAAAAAAAAAATTAGACTAACACGAACGTAGATGTAGCTCGTAGAGTAAACTTACCCACTTTTTGTTATACTCTACCTACTTTTTTTTTTGTTATTCTCTGCTTACTTGCATGTCTGTAGTTTGCATGGTATGACATTGAGTTAAGACTGTGTTGCATGGTTTGTAAGCGTTCTTATTTTACTTCTTTTCATCTTTCACCCCTCTCCCATTCTCTTCGACTATTTTTCCGACTTGTCGGCAGTGGCCGGCGGATGATGATGGGGAGTCTTTCTTTCTCTTTTTCTGAATGAATGTTAACCCCCGAATGATAGGTTTTACTACTTACTTAACCCCTTATTCTCCTCTTTCAACCCCCTCCTCTTTCCTTTTTCTCGGGCTAACCTTAGAGTGGATCTTCGGGTCTTTGTTAGCCTTAACTTCTGTAGATCTGTGGATCCTTCTATCGTGATTTCGAAGAAACGTTTTCTATTGTGCTAGACATATCGAACGCTTTTGATAGAGTGTGGCACAAATCTTTAATTTCCAAACTGCTCTCCTCCCGTTTCTATCCTTCTATTTGTTCCTTAATCTCTAATTTCCTTTGTAGCCGATCTATAGTTGCGGTTGTAGATAGCCACTGTTCTTCTCCTAAATTTATTAACAGTGGTGTTCCTCAGGGTTCTGTCCTGTCACCCACTTTTTTACTTTTATTTATTAATGATCTTTTAAGTCGCATTTCCTATTCTATTCAATCTTATGCCGATGGTTCTACTTTTCACTTCGCCACCCGCTTCACAAAGCGTCCCTCGCAACAGTTATACCATGATTCACGTAGGACGGCTATTGAGCACCCGACCTCTGATCTTTCTGCTATCTATGACCAGGGAAGAGAAAACCTTGTGGCTTTCATGCCTCAAAAACTTAGTTCTTCCATCTGTTTACTCGTCACAATCTTCTACACAACTATCCCTTTACCTTCACAAACACACAACTCAATTCTTTCTCTTCTCTTAACATTCTTGGCGTTTCCTTTTCTTGTGGTCTTTCCTCGAAAGATTACATATACTCTTTTTCCGAAACAGCTTCCGAGAGGTTAGGTGTTCTGTATCGGGTCCGCAGTTTCTTCACCCCAACTCGGTTGCTTTCTCTGTACCGAGGTCTTATTGGCCCCTGTATAGAGTATGCTTCTTATGTATGGTGTGGCTCAACCCACACCGTCGTACTTGACCAGGTGGAATGAAAGGCTTTTCAATTCCCCTCATCAATTCCCAGCCTCTTACTGACTCTTCAATCCTTCTCTCTTAGCCGCAATGTTGCCTCACTCTCTCTTTGGTATCGCTATTATAACGGACACTGCTATTCTGAACTCTCTAATTGCATGCCTCCTCCTTTAAGGAGATCACACAGCACCAGACTTTCTACACTTTCTCATTCCTTTTCTGTTCAACTCTAACGCAATAGGGCGGGTCATACTATGCATTTTTTTTAAATCAATGGAGAGGGGTGTTCAAATGACATATTTTGGTGTATAGAACACAATTCTGAAGAAAATATTTAATTCTGATAACCCTAACCTACATCATTTTGTAGTTGATTATTATTAAATTGTTGATTATTTTACTATTGTAGTTACCCCAGAATATGTCTTCTCACGTTTTCTATCATGGCTGCTCACGTTATCTCTCATAGAGCATTGTTCTAACTAATTCATATAAACACATATAATGTAATTCATATAATAATAATAATATTTAAATACTCAAATAAAAAGATGTGCCATTCCACTTAATTGTAACTATCATACAGTTTGGTATATGAAATATTTTGACGGTTTTCTGGCGCGCATAAGGCCATTTTCTGAGCCACCTTTCTCAGAGGCTAGAATGTAACGTTTCAGAACATTCTAAAACGTTGTGTGAAATATTTGAAGTGACTCATGATTTATGAAGCTATTTTACCACCTCGGCTTGCAGTGAGGGGATAGATTTAGTGATTATCTACTGATATTTTTTTTGTTACTGTTCACATGTGAGTATTATTCTGTTATATTTTAGAAAAAGCTATTTCTACGCATATTATAGTGATACATTGAGCAAAATTTAATTAAGAACTTTGATTTGAGCTAAAATTAGGTGGTTCATTTTTAGTACAACTGAGCAGTATGAGGCCTATTTCAATGTTCTAAAGAATATTTTTAGGATGTGTTTCTTTAGTTTTTTTAGAGTACATGAACAAATTATTTGCATACAGACAACAGATAAATTAGCATTTTATAACATTTTGAAACCAAAAAAGCATAATGTGTTTAGCATTTGCAGATAAATTTGTTCTTGCCCATTTCAGCTCTTTTTTTAACCAAGAATTTTGCGCTGAAAAGAGTTAATACCTGTCTGTAGTGGATACTTAACTGTTGTATTATTGTTTTTATTTCAGTGTGAACTCATTAAGAAAATGGCTCAAGTCAGAACAAGGACGAAATCAAGTTCTCATCTGAGTAATCTTGTTGGCACTGGCCGGGAGCTGTTGGTGTCTGAACTGCCAACTGTGAGGGATATCCTGAGGTATGGCATCTACTTGAGGAAGCAAAGTGAAGATGACAGGAGGAACTACCCAGTGGACAAGCTGGTGAGTGACATCTACCCTGGTCTGATTTGTCAGTGGAGCAAAGCTAATGCTCTTTTCAAGCCACCTGTTATCAATGAAAAAGTGACCATCATGTCCAAGCTCAAGGAGGTCTGGAATCAGGCAGTGAAGTTTTCTCTTGGGAAGGGCAAACTTGATGCCAAAGAGAGGTTCATTGTCAAGTCAGACAAGTTCTTTGATATTTTGACTTGCAAGTGTCAGATTACCAGTTGTGAGGGGGGAGGCTGTGAGGGCTGTGTTATCCAAGCCCACACTAACTGTTCCTGCAGCAGAGAGAAAAAGATTCCTGTGAAAGATCTTGCCTACATCAAGGGACAGAAAGAGAAGGTTGGAAGTAAGGGACCCCACCAAATAGGGGGTCCTGATCTACCAGAGCACAAGAGACAGGTGAGGACATTGAAAAGGGGAGAGGGGTGGAGAGAATCCTGGCCATCAGGGGAGAGGGGGACCCGGACACTCAGCTGGGGGACTCCTCTGTTAGGAGCAGAAGGACACCTGACATCAATTGTGATGCTTCCAGCATCGGTGACTTGATCAGCTGGTCAGAAGGTGTGTCAGAGCCACCTCTCACCTGCTCTCTAAGCACCTCAGAGGTGAAAAACTTCATCAACACCCCCATGGAGGTGCGCAACTGGCCTTGCCACACACAAAGCATTGAGAGGGTTGTTAAAATGGTGACTAAGGCTTCTGCTAAGTACTTCTCACAGGAAAAGAGGGATGGAAGGATCAGGGCTCAGGAGACCAGCAGGAAGCTGATGTCCAAGTCTGAGTCAAAGCAGGATTTGTGCAACCTGGCAAAGTTCAAGATGTCAGGAGAATGATCTTTGTAATTATATCCAGTGATATACATGCAGTTCACCTATTAATAAATATATGTAAAGTTGATTTGGCCTTGTCAATATAAATGATTTACCTTATATATTTTAATATATTATAAAGGGGTTCAAAAGGGTAAAATTGGCAAATTAGAAATACAAAATGATGTAGGTTAGAGTTATCCTATCCAAAAAAGAAGCTCATATTTGAATTCCCCATGTAAAAACACATAATTTAGACACCCCTGATGGTAGGATTTCCTTCAGATTCATGTTGTCACCTGAGTACGACCCTCCCTACTAACGCAAGGGTTAATTGGTATTTTCAATCTTTCATCTACTCAGCCGATGAACTCTAGAACAATCTTCCTCAGTCCATCTTTTCCCCTATCTATGTCCTCCAATTTTTCAAATGCAGAGTGTCTAGGCATCTCGAAACTCCTGGACCTTGATATTGGCTCTTCTTCTTCTATGCGGGGGAGAGGGACGCTTTTGAGGACATTTGTTCATGGCCCCTTCTTCCTGCATAAAAGAAAAACCTGGCCACCAGAATTATCCTTCAAGGGGCTTTTTGCTTGGTAATTGATGGCCAAGTCCTAATGGCGGCACTTACATAGCCAGAAGGAATCAAATCATTTGGGGAACTCTCCCACATAGGCAACCACCATTCCGTGGATGGGGTAGCTTGCGTGTCCCGATAATATCGTGCGCCGTACCGATGCTAGGGGGTACACGAATGAGTTTTCAGACTAAATGCCGTCACTTCCACCAGGTTGTGGGGCTGGGAACGGGTGACATTACCTTCTAGCTTTTCATATGTTTGCTGTGTATGGAGACCCGTATATTCCCGTTTTCCTCCATCTGGAAATTGAGTCTCCTTTGTTTGTAGCTGCTGCTTCTTGGTGGGAAATAGGGGTAAAATGGAAGGTTCAGTGTAGCCCCGCTGAATCAATCGGCTGATCTCGAGTAGGCTAAGGTTAAGTGAATATTAGTAGTATCGACACCACCTTCAGTCCTAGAACTCCCATGTGACGCTCTAACAGCTACTTAAATATTCCTCTCCGTTATACCCCAGCGATCATCGGGGCGTCTAAGTTTCGGGCGGAAGCATTTGAGCCCATGTCTTTCTCGAAAGACCTTATCATTCGTTCGGTTGAAAGCACGCCTGTCACCGAACGGGACAGGAGGCAAGTGTCGCTACCTCGGTCTCTTCTGAGCTGGCTTCGACCGGAGCCTCAGTGTCAGTCTCTGCTGTCTCAATGGCTCCTGACGCGTCTGTGCCTCAGATTTGGCAGATACTTCGTTTCCTGCCGTTTCCAGGGGTTCTACCATACCCCGGAAAACATACCCAGGACACTGAAGGGTGCTTGTCCCTCCCACAAGTTCAGAGATCTTCGGGATCAAGAGGAACCTTTGAGTCCTTCAAGATTCCGAAGGTTTCTCTTTCGTCACCTGATCCTTCTTCATCCAGTCAGGTCCTAATGAGTACGCAGGAAAAGGTGGCGTCGCTAGTAGATGATTTGGACTCGCATTCATGTACAGACTGGTTCCTTCACAACTATCGACTTGTCTCTCTGTTTCGATGATGCTCAATTGGATTTTACTTGGGAGGTGACCGATGAACTTCATGGCAGCGACCACTTTTTCATTTGTTTCTCTTCGGCTAGAAACCAACCTTATCCTCGTGTCCCTCGTTGGTGCCTGGAGAAGGTTGATTGATGGCTTTTTCTGGACATTGCGACTATGTTCTGAGCTGCAGAGGAATTACTCTTCTGTTGATGAAGCTGTGGAATTTTTTAGTTCTACTCTTCATAAGCGAGTCTTCATTCTGCACCTCGAGCAACTGGATCATTTAGTGGACACCCGGTTCCAGGGTGGTCAGACGACTGCCACATGTCTCACCGGGCGAGTGATGGGGGCTGTCTGCATCCGTTATCGTCATCACAAGTGCGACCACTACCTGGTCCTCTTTCGTGGAGCGAGGACTCGTGCCCGTCGATTGATGAAAGAGGTTCGCCGTCGGTTAACTTTGGCGACGATAAATTTCTGTACTCCTGTGTCCATTGTTTGGAATCAAGTTTGCAAGGTTTCTGGGGAGTTTGTTCTAAGCCATCCGCCTGTTCTGAAAGTAGACAGTGTTTCTGTTGCCGAGTTAGGTGTTGTGGCAGACGTGTTTGCTATCTCCTTTGCAGGTGTGTTGAACGGGGCTGGAATTTCTCCCGTTTTCCTTATAATCTTCCCTTCTCCTTGCGGTCTGCGCTCTGCTCCTGTGGCGACACATCTCCTGGGCAGGACGATATTCTAGTTGTGATCAGTGGCGGCTCGTCGGTAGGCACTGGGGAACTGCAGCACCCTAAATTTTTTATTTACAATTGAAATAATCAAGAACAATATAAGGATAACTTTTTCAATAACTTTTGAAACTTTTATTCATTGCTCAATGCTCATCCTTTTATTTCAGTAATTATTTCAACCCATTCTTAGAGACAGCACCCCTAGAATTTTTAGTCACGAGCCGCCACTGGTTGTGATGCTCCGCCATCTCTGTGGAGAGTCTCCTGCATGTTTGCTTAACCCCTACAAGAGTGTTTGGCGGGAATGTGTCCTTCCCTCGGGTTCGAGGATGACTTTTGTCCTCCCTTTTCCCAAGCCGAGAAAGGATCACTTGCACCCATTGAATTATTGTTACATAGCTTTGACCTCGTGCTTATGCAAGCTTTTGGAGAAGGCAAACGTTCGGTTGGTCTGGCATCTGGAAAGTGTGGTTTCCGAAGGTTGCGGTCTAACAGTGACATTCTGATCCGGTTGGAGTTACCCGTCTTCGGAGCCTTTGCCTCGAGGCAGCATTGTGCTTGTATCTTTTTCGATCTAGAGAAAGCCTATGATACTACTTGGGGACACAACATTTTACAGCAGCTTCATGCCTTTTGACTTTGCGAGTGTTTGCCTTTGTTTATTCGAGCTTTTTTATCGAACCGCTTGTTTCGTGTTCGGGTGGTATCCACCCTTTCCGCTTCCATTACCCAGATAGAAGGTGTTCCGCAGGGAAGTGTCCTTAGTGTCACTTTCTTTGCTATTGCTATTAACGACATTGTGGTCGCTTCCACCAGAATGGTTCGGGTGTTTCATTTATAATGTAAACAATTCATAGTAGCTTTTGCGTTGTCCTGACCATTGACCCGTTCGTAAGATGGTGTGTGACAAGATGCACGTAATACTATGGATGGTAGCGTAACCATTGATGTTTTTCTTCGGATTATTTAGTTTTCTCCCTTGACTACAACTAAGTAAACTAATATTGTTTAGCATTATATTAATTTCGAAATTTACCTTTAAACCGCTAATATAAATTTACAGTAGTTATAAAGACCATTGTTATTATACTTTTAATCTTATGGTTTTTTTTTTCACAAGTTAAATTAATTTTCACTTTTGTTATACAATTCAATAAACAAGATTAAACCTTGACCAAAAATCAAGTAGGCCTATAAAAACGATATAGCCTTGCGCATGACATAAATAAAAAGCCTAGAGCTCGGAAAGAATTCACTTTCGACGGCGACCAAAGGAGGAAATGCATTGAATTTATTGTTATTAATTTTTCTTAAACAGAGGCCCTCTTTCCCACGGGCTCGAATCGTAGAACTGAAATAAAAATAACAAGGGAGTTAAGATCTTTCCAGTACGACTTCTAGACTCAACTTCTACTGCCGAATCTTATTGACTAACTCACTCCTTTGCCAATGCGATGCCTTTCCATCGAGACTATTTCATTGTTCCATTCGCTTTACATCTGATCTTTTGTCCATTTATCTTTGAACCTAAAACTTCCATTGTTTCATAGTTTTATAATTTCCTAATTAGTGTATATTATTTAATTAACTTTATTGGCCTACTTTACGATATTAAATAACTTAATTATATAGATCTAGTGTTATATAGATCTAGTGTTATCTGAAAACTGAGTTGTCTTTAATGACATGATTGAACAAAACGGAAGGTGGGCATCATGTGACGGCCAAACCTGTGCCTGATTGGTTAAACCTGAATACAAGAATGAACTCAACGAAACCTGTTCTTCTGGCTTTGTGCTAAATGTCACGTATGCATCTCCAAATTATCTGAGGCCTATTTCCTAACTTTATAATCCATCTATTAATCCTAACTTATGTTTTCCATTTAGTGTCCATATAGGCCTTCCCGTGGCCAATTCGTGAACATTTTGTTTTCTCTGTGGAAACTTGTTATTTAGACCAAGTTGAATTTTTTAAGCCACGGCACCAATTTTTTGATGCATATTTTCGACCAGTTTTATGCAAATTAAGAATTACGTCATAATACCCACTGTTAAGAACCATGAATGGGACTTATCGTTACTAAATAAGCTAAAGTTCTCTTCATTTTTGGGATTTCTTCACTGAAACCTGCTATATATGTTTAATTTTGTTTTGCAAATCACTGATGTAACTTATATAGTACCTATTTACCGCACATTTTTATGCAAATTAAGAATGACGTCATGAGATAACTATCAAACATATTTGACCATCGTTCTAAATGAAATTTGCCAGAGTTTTAGCAATGTGGTAATTTACGATATTATCGTTTGGATTGTGTGTATATCAATTGTTTATTTTGTACTCGCAGATGAGTGGCAACTTATTGGGATACTGAATGTATTATGTTGTTCTGGTAATTATCTATGACTAAACATAAGCACACAGACTGAGTCATATACGTACATTGCAACGGTTCACCAAAATAGTATCAGAAGTAAAGATACAACAGTGCGACGACATAATGCCGGATGCAAATTAGAAATTACATTATTGCCCCACGCAAGAGTAAAGGGAAGCCCCAGTTCAAGTTTCATTGAGTTGCATCACGAACAATCTAGGGTGCTAAAGTCTATACTGCAATCAATATAGCCTACTACTGTCAAAGACATTGTATTTGACTACATGCGTACATTTAAATATTCAACCAAATAATGTCTGCTCTGATGGGGTAGGGCGGTGAGTTAGATGTCCAGGAGTCCATCTTCGCTCTCATCAGCAGCATTGTCCATTGTTACATTTCTGTTCTTGCATGTTTCTTCACAAGCAGCACACGTCAGATTGTTTCTTACAGGAACAGTTTGTGCTAGTACAGTTTGTTTTGGAACCGCATCTTACAATTTGCAGCACAGCCTTAGGTGCAGGCAAAAGTGTTGTTGGCACAGGAAGAAGCTTGTCACCCTCTTGGCACCATCCATGAGATGTTGGACTTGGAAGATTTGGACGGGGAACGTCACAATGTTCCCACACCAATGCAATGTAGTTTGCTCTATTAATCTTCTGTAACAGAGCTGCCTTTGCAGGTGGCAATTTCTCATCAGTATACTGGCTTGCTAAAAAGAAACCAGCCCATTTCTTTCACTAGGGAAATTGCTGTCCCAGGTATGTAGAATTGACATATGAAACGTTCCACTGCACTGATATCATCTTCTCTCAGATTCCGTTCCTTTCCAAGATTACCAAATGCTTCCAGTATCTGGTCATCAGATTTCTGTAGTGCTTTCCACCACGAAATTTTGGATTTCCTGCAGAGAGTTCCAGTTTGATCACAACCGCTAAGGGCATGGAATCCTGGAAGTGTCGAAGCTTGCTTCTCTCCTAGAGCATTGTATATGGGTCCTACATGAATGGCTCGGCGTTTACTCCTAGTTACCACGATCATTGTTACGTCAGCACATAGAACTCGATAGCACCACAGCGCTAGAACAAACACATCCATATCTGGACTCTGAATACATACTGATGTAGCACCTCTTTGGGTTGCATCCAGCGCATGAAGAAGCATCAATTTTCAATCTGAAGCAATCTCTCATAAATTTTTAAACTTAATGAATTCTTTCTATCTTAATCATACTATTACCAAACCCACTCGAGTCTGCAATTATGGCAATCGAATAACAGAATCTACGATTGATAATATATTTGTAAATAGCAATGCCCTCGTAAATTCTGGAATTATAACCACAAACATCAGTGATCCTTTTCCTACTTACGCTATATTCAATAACATTGTTCAGGTTGCGGACAAACCAACTATTGATCACAGTATATTCTCAGAGGTTAACAAAAGAAAATTATTGGGGCTGTAGAAAATACTCGATTTGACTGCGACGAACCTATTAATGACCCAGATCATATGTTTCAGGTCTTCTATGACACCTTATTCCATATTTTTAATATTTGCTTTCCTTCAAGGAGAAAAACTGTTTCACTCAAAATTGTCGCAAATCCATGGATCACTCCAGGAATTATTTATTGGTAAATTAAAAAATACAAAAAATAACATTCTTGTACCTATATTGAATCTTGTTAAAGATAAGATATCTGTAACTTTGGCCAAAATTATCAATCAAAGTATTTCCAAAGGAATATTCCCATCAATGCTAAAAACGGTTGTATAACACCCCTTTTTACAGGCCGGTGTGTTAATTACACTGGGGAACAAATTTCAAATTTTTGTCTATTGAATTAGATTTGACAGTTAGTTCTAGGTAATTTGGGTGCGCTGAGCACGAATTTTTACTCGGTTTTGCTCTATCAGGTCCTAATTTTGCTCAACACCCCTCCTCTTTCGTCGTATTCATAAAAAGGTTTTTTTCTCAATACTCGCTGTCTTTTTGCAGTTACACATTATGCAACTAGGTTTTTATCTAGGTATTTGTACCTATTGTTATGGTATTGTTGTATTATGTATATTTTTATATGTAACACCCTAAAAATATTTTTAATTTTGTCATTTTTAACCCATTTTAATATTAGTAAATTAAGCTAAAAATATCATAGAATTCTAAAATTTTCTCGAGCGTTCCTGTTCTCTGTAGAGTATTCTAGAGGGACAACTAAAATATATAAAAGCGACTCGTTTCCAGAGTTAATCAGTCAATTCAATCAGTCAGTCAGTCAGTCAGTCAGTTGAGTTAGTTAATTAAGTTTGGGCATTAACATAATTTTGAATTGGCATATGATTTAGTGAGTAATTTTGTCATCGTGATTTAATATAGTTGATTTAATTAGACGTAATTTATATTGTACCTACTCATCCATGTTTCTAGTTTAATTTCATAGATTGTAAGTACCTATTTCATAATAAGTACCTATTTAAACTAATTTTTGTGTTTATATTTCAGATTTTCTTAAATTTATATGAATTAAGGCTTTAAATACCTTTACAAATTGGCAGAACAGTCAAGCAATATGTCATCAAGCACTAGAAAGTTCAAATGCAAAAACAACCCTGATTCCTTCTGTTATATATGTGGAAATTTTACACTTCCACATCAACGAGCAAATATAACTGACTTCGTAAAAAGAGCTTACTTAGCTTATTTTGGCATAAAACTGGGGGACCAAGATAAATCGTGGGCTCCACATAAAGCCTGCACTATATGCATTGAAAGACTGCGACATTGGACGAAGGGTTCGGATTCAAAATACCTTTTGGAGTTCCGATGGTAAGTTTATGATTTCATAAAACTACGTAATTTAATCACTAGTATACTGTAACTTACCTAAATGTAATTGTAACTTAGGTACATAAACAAAAATTTACAGAAAATGTTTATAAGAATCTCAAATATTGCATAAGGTTGAAACACATAGAAATGTTAAATGTTTGGGTGATAACTTTTGATAAAATTCATAAAACAACAAGTCTCTCGTCGCTTTTGTTAACGCTTTACAATTTTTTTCCATATCAGGTGTGGCGAGAGCCTACTAACCACGAGACCGATTGCTACCTTTGCTTTGTCAAGACTTCGGGCTTCACTAAGAAAAATAAACATTGTATCGAGTACCCAAATTTCGACACCGCGATACGACCTGTGCTACATTCAAATGAGATCCCCATTCCAAAATTTAAGGGTCTGCCAACTCAAGAATTAGTTGAAGATGTTCCTGAAAATATTGTTATGCACTTTGAGGAGTCAGACACCGATTTTGACCCCAGCGTATTTGAAAGTCAAAACGATCCGCAAAAGTTTAACCAGGCCGAGTTGAATGATCTTGTAAGGGATCTAAATTTGCCAAAAAAGGCTGCGGAAATTTTAGCTTCAAGACTTAAAGAGAAAAACTTGCTTACTTCAAACACATACATTTCATTTTACAGAAAAAGAGAAGAAGAACTTGTTAAATTTTTAGAACAGAGGATAGTTTAGTATATTGCTGCGACATAGTTGGTTTGTTAAAGAAGATGGGGGTTGAGTCTTACGATGCAAATGATTGGCGCTTGTTTTTAGACAGTTCGAAAAGAAGTCTTAAGTGTGTGTTGTTGCATAATGGCAATCTATACGGCTCGATACCGATTGGGCACTCAACAAAATTAAAAGAAAAGTATGAACATATAGAAAAGGTTTTAAATCTTATCAAATATAGGGAGCACGAGTGGATCATATGTGTTGACTTAAAAATGGTTAATTTTCTGCTAGGACAACAACGAGGGTATACTAAATATCCCTGCTTCCTTTGCTTATGGGACAGCAGAGCCAAGGAAGAACATTATTTCAAACAAATCTGGCCAGCACGAACATCACTTACTGTCGGAGAAAAAAACGTAATTAATCCACCTTTAGTGAGCAGAGATAAAATCATATTTCCTCCTCTGCATATAAAACTAGGCCTCATTAAACAATATGTAAAAGCTTTAGATACGAACGGCGAGTGTTTCAAATACATAACTTCAAAATTTCCAAGTTTAAGTTATGAAAAAATCAAGGCGGGAATTTTCGACGGTCCACAAATAAGAACAATGATTAAAGACAGCAATTTTCCTAATGTCATGAATGAACGCGAAAAAAATGGCTGGAGAGGTAGCTCATTGGTATGCAGCAAACACATGAACCAATGAAAAGGAGTATTGTAGTGTACCTCTAGTTGCCTGATAATACCATTATGTATGCCAGTGTTTACATTGGTTCCATCACATCCAATGACCTTCAGATTGTCTACCTTAATATTGTTACTGTTAAGAAACTTTATCAATCCCTTAGAAATGTTAGTTGAATTTCCAGTCACAGGAGTGAAGTACCCAAGATATTTTGATTCTGGTTCAGCTATAAGCGTGATTTATTCCTCAGTAATTGTTGTACTGTAGTACCTCCCATCCTTACAGATATTTGCTTTAGTTAAGTTCTTTCTTCCATCAAAATACAATGTTTCTATACTTTCTTCACTTGATTCACTCAACTCCTCTCTGATCTTCTTTCTCTGCCGTCTCACCTTATTCTTATCCACAACATTGTGATAATTTTCAGAGGTAATGAGACCAAAATCTTCCAGAACTGCAGAGGCAACGGCTGCACCAGCTCTGTCTGATATTCCGAATCGGTCACAAGTTTTTGCTGATGAAGGCAATTTGTGAGTGAGCTTATGTGCTTCACCTAATTTCTTTATACCTTCCTCAATGTGATCATCATCATCACGCTCTCTATCTGTATCTGTTGATGTGTCACAATCAGAAATTGTATGAAAGTTATCCCAGTCCATTGGCTCTTCCCTGGAAGTGGATGGGTTATTGATATCTCCATCTTCAATGTTTTTAGAAAATCGTGCTCTTTCTTGTTCTTTACGCTCAGATCTTATTTGCAGTTTCTTCGTCGTCTGTAAATCAATACTGCCTATTGCCATTTTTCGTGCACCTCTTTGGTCAATTAGGAAAGAACGTTCCATGGCAGGAACTTTTAGCTCTTTTTCACAAGTGCAAGAAAACAGACCAATGGCATTTGCAGGCAGCAATATCAAAAAGCCTTTGATTTTTGGATTTGAACGCGGTCAGTTTAGATTCAAAATCTTTCCTTTTTCTACCAGTCTTCATCATATTTTTAGATTTTTCATGACAATCCTTTACTCTGGCTAATATTTGCTGTTCTGATATTGTTGGAATTGATGCACTTTTCCAGATCTCCTTTACCTTTGATGCAACTATTCTTGCCACATCATTAACATTTGGCTCTTTTTTCCCCTCACTAGCTATAAGTAAGCGATATCTTGTTTGTAAATATTCTTTTAAAACGTCTTCATATACGGGAAGTTGATTTCCACTGAGCTCAGCTTTCCCAAAAAGGGAAACAGCTGGACTCATGATTTTTTCAACAGTTGCTTTCACTTTTACGGCCTCAGCCATTTCGGATAATTTGGGAAAGTCACTCTGTTAGTGTAACAACTCGTATTTAACTATTCAAATAATCAATTCTGAAAGAAAAATTGTGTATATAAATTATATATATTCTGGACGAAACACAGTCAAGAAAAACTTAATAGCAACAAGAATACAAAAAATACAAGAAAATCTGAATAAAAAATCATAATTGCCAAATAATTAATAAAGTTTACGTATTTAAATAAAATTTTAAAAGTTTTAAAGTTTTTTGTAATGTTTTACGTTTTACTTGCAATCTTCAGAGGACTTGCGGAACATCTAAAACTTGATCAATTTAGCTTTTTAATCATTGTTGAGCATTTATAGTGCATCTACAAATTTCTTGGACACAGGCATGTGGAAATTGACAAATTTAATTTTTCAACCCGGCCTACTGCACATGACGCTTAAGGATGTGTGATGCCAGGTAAATAACCAGCTGTTGTTTGTTGTCTTGTTTATTCAGAAACTGCTCCAGGGTTACCTTTTTAATGACAGCATCATCCGGTATGTTGTAAGCAACACTTCTGCGACCTTCTTGACTTTATTTTTATGCAGGAAGGAGGGTCCAAGGGCAGTGCCCGCAAAAGCACACCCTCCCATAAAAGAAGAAGAGAGCCAAAATCAAGGTCCGGGGTTTTCGAGATGCCCAGACATTCTGCGTTTGAAAGATGGGAGGTCATAGACAAGAGGGAAGATGGATTGAGGAAGATTGTTCCAGAGGTCACCCTTTGAGTAAATGAAAGACTGAAAATACCGATTAAACCTTGCATTAGATAGTTGGACAGAAAAGGAATGAGAAAGAGGAGGCATACAGTTAGAGAGTTCAGAAGAGCAAAGTCCGTTATAAGAGCGATAGTAAATAGAGAGTGAGACAACATTGCGGCGAAGAAAGAGAGATTGAAGACAATCAGCAAGAGGCGGGAAAATGATGAGACGAAACGACTTTGATTCCACCCGGTCAACTACGGCTGTGTGGGTTGAACCACCCCACACATGAGAAGCGTACTCCATACAGGGGCGAACAAAACCCCTATACAGAGACAGCAACTGAGTAGGGATGAAGAAACTGCGGAGGCGGTACAGCACACCTAACCTCTTAGAAGCTGTTTTAGAAAGAGAGTATATGTGATCTTTCCAGGAAAGATCACGAGAAAAGAAAACGCCAAAAATGTTAAGAGAAGAGAAAGGATGAGTTGTGTGTTGTTGAAGGTAAGGCGATAGTCGTATGGAAGATTGTGACGAGTAGACAGATGGAGGACCTGAGTTTTTGAGGCAAGGTAAGCCACAAGGTTTTCTCTGCCACAATCAGATATCGCAGAAAGATCAGAGATTAGGTGTCTCATAGCCGTCCTACGCGAATCATGAAGCGACTGCTGTGAGGAACCCTTTGGGAAGCGGGTGGAGAAGTGAAGTGTGTAATCATCGGCATAGGAGCGAATAGGACAGGAAATGTGAATTAAAATCTCATTAATAAATAAAAGGGAAAGAGTGGATGACAGGACAGAACCCTGAGGGACACCACTGTTAACACCTTTAGGAGAAGAACAGTGGACATCTACAACTGCAGTTATAGATCGGCTACAAAGGAAATTAGAGATGTAGGCATAGAACAGGAGGATAGAAACTGAAGGTGGGCAGTTTCGAAATTAAAGATTTGTGCCAGACTCTTCAAAAGCTTTCGATATGTCTAGTGCAATAGCAAAAGTTTCTCCGAAATCACGAAAGGAGAATGACCAAGAGTCAGAGAGATATGCAAGAAGATCGCCAGTAGAGTGTCCCTAGCGGAATCCATACTGACGATCTGAAAGAAGATTGTGAGAAAAAAGGTTTTAAGAATCTTCCTATTAAGTATAGATTCAAAAACTTTGGAAAGGCAAGAAATTAAAGCAATTGGACAATAGTTGTTGGGTTGAGAGCGTCACCCTTCTTTGGGACAGGCTGAATGAAAGCGAACTTCCAGCAGGAAGGAAAAGTACCAGATGAGAGAGAAAGACGAAAGAGTTTGACTATGCAGGGTGTCATCGCAGAAGCGCAGTTCTTAAGAACAGGAAGAGAGCCATCAGGACCATACCCCTTCTGAGAGTTGAGCCCAGATAGGGTAGAGAAAAACATCTTTATAAGAGATTCTAATTTCAGACATAATAAAGTCAGAGGGGGGAGGAGATGGAGGAACAGCAACGGAATCGTCCAGGGTTGAATTGTAAGCGAAAGTTTGAGCGAAGAGTTCAGCTTTGGCAGTAGAAGAGACAGCAACTGTGCCGTCGGAATGGGAAAGAGGGGGAAAAAAGAGGAAGTAAAGTTGTTGAAGAGGTTCTTAGCTAGATGCCAGAAAGAACGAGAAGAATTAGAATTGGATAAATTTTCACACTTTTGTCGGATGAAGAAATTTTTGACGAGTCGAAGAACAGATTTTGCACAATTGCGGACAGAAATATAAGCTGAGTGAGAGTTAGGAGTTGGATGGCGACAGTACTTTCTGAAAGCCTCCCCTCTGTTGTGGATAGCATTAGAACAAATAATGTTAAACCAAGGTTTTTTTGCATTAGTAGTTGGAACATAATATGGAATGTACGCCCACATGCCCAAGAGAATCACCTATATGATGCGCTCTGCACACTCCCCTGCCACAGAAGCAGTAGTCATTCCATGGGAAATCAGAGAAGTACTGCCCAAGGGACTCCCAATCAGCGGCGCTGAAGTGACAAACTAGGGAATTGGAGCGATAGGACAGGAAACAGATATAAGATTGCGTCAGAGGAGCCCAACGGAGAAAAAATTTTGACAGAAAAAGGATGAGAGGTAAGAAATAAATCCAGAATGTTGGGCCTATCTCGAAGGCGATCGGGGATACGAGTAGAGTGCTGTACAATCCGCTTAAGGTCATTTAGGATGAAAAAGTTGTAAGCTATTTAATCAGGGAAGTCAGTGAAACGAGAGGAAAGCTAAAGATGGTGGTGAACATTGAAATCTCCTAAAATGGAGACTTCAGCAAGGGGAGAGCGGGTAAGAATGTATTCCACTTTGGAAGCGAGGTAGTCAAAGAATTTTGGATAGTCAGTAGAATTAGGAGAAAGGTAAACAGCGCAGATGTATTTAGTTTGAGATTGGAATGTAAACCATAGCCAGAGGGTATAGAATTCGGAAGATTCGAGTTCGGGAATAAGAGAACAAGTTAGGTCATTGCGTACATGTACGTAACATCCACCTTTGGAGTGAAATTGAGTAGGCTATAGAGAAAGTTAGAGGGTACAGAAAAGGGGCTGCTGTCAGTCGTCCCAGACACCTGAGTTTCAGTGAGGAAAAGATGATGAGGTTTAGAGGAGGAGAGGTGGTGTTCAACAGATTGAAAATTTGAGAAAAGCCCACGAATGTTGCAGAAATTCATGAAAAGTGAATCAGGCAGAGACCCAGAACATCTCGAATGGGCGGTAGCAGATCCAGCCCCGCTGGCCGGGTCTGCTTTCGTGGTATCGGCAGTGAGGGAGCCAGAAGTGGACTCCGAGTCTCTTGAAGTTAATGCCATTTTTTTTTAATTTTGAAAAGATTATGTTGTGTGTAGGATGCATGCGTATGGAGTAAGGTAAAGGGGGAGAAGTGTGTGTTTGAGAGCATGCTGGACTGCTCACAGGGTAGATGAGACACAGAAAATTATTAGCTAAGGAGGACAGTGACAGGAGAAACAGGAGATCCTGCACTAGACTATCTTCTGTCTAACGTCCTCCCGGAGTACTTCCCTGGTCGATTAGTGTCTACAATCTCCTCCTGCCTTGCGTGTCCGTTCTTTCGGGAATTTTCAATGTCGGGGCGGTCAAAGACAACATGGACCTTATCAAAGTTGTTTCTCTTGCATTCCACTATATGCAAGATCTCGGGCTTTCCTCACCCACGTCAGCTTTCCCATAGACTGAACTACCGCCATGCCATCTATGATTGACTCGACCAAAATTGTGCTGTTGGTGCTCTTCTGATGAGTTGGTTGGTTCATGAGGAAGACCTTCTAAAATTGTCATCAGCTTGCTCTTGCCGACAAAAGATCGCAGATTACCATCAAGCGTGAAGAGTGAGCGATGGAACACTGCAAATTCAGATTCACCTATGCTTTCCTTGATGTCTATTTCATGCTTGGACAATATTACCACCAGGAAACGGGCAAACAGGACTCTGTCATCCTTCAATGCAGCGACACTAGTTGCTGAAACACTCTTCTCTTCCTTTCTTGCAGTCTTCCATGTGTGTAGATTTACTTTCTTCATAGGACTCCAAATGTTCAATGTCCCATTAACAAGCCGCTCTTGCACAAACTTGGCTGAAGGCTTTTCTGTTAGTCCTTTCAGACCACCAAAGACCTTAATAAGCCTGTTCACTTGTTGAATGACATTATTTTCGCCGAGGACCAAAACGGGATTTCGCTTCTGCAGACATACTGTAGAAGTTACCAGCCATGAACGCTTTGTAGATATCAAGATCACTTGTCTTACGGTTTTCCATCTGTACCAGATAAAGTGGTACCATTCGAGCATAATTCTGTCTGTCATGTGGAAAGAAATATTTGCACAGCGCTTTCACTGATTCCAGATGCAGATTTCAGTTTGCTTCCCTTGTGGCACGAATGAATAGGAAAATCCTAGCGACAAATCTCGTGTAATCTCTGGCAAACTTGAATGTAGGACGGACGGCGTAATTCCATCTCTATCAAATCTATCGAGCCTTTCAACTATGCCTTCAGCACCTATTACCTCCATCAGCTGCTCGTGGTGACTGTCTAGATCATTATATTTGTGTTCTTGGCATCTTCAACTGACCATTGAAACAGCCGCAAGAAGGTTGGCATGGTCATTCTCTGATTGTTCCACCTCACTCTGGAAGGAAGGCATTGAGATGAAAATCACTTAGTGCCGATGAGGTGATGCTGTGTGCAGACAAAGCCCGTTTCATCCGTCGCCCTTCTAGTGTTTGACGTGTGGTTGCTGATTCGTACAAATCTGCTTCCATCCATGCATCATCAAAGCCACTTTCCTCTGTAAATGACCCAAGAGCTCTCAAGACGCTAATACTCTGTGCATCTCACCAATATGAAAAACATGATCATATTAAGCTGGCGCCGAATGCATTTGTAGTTTTACGGCAGTAGAGCTGTGGGTCAAAGGTTATCACTGTCTTGTGTCTTGTTCCCATGACAATTGATGTGATCTTTTGTGTTTGCTTGAGAATGGTGAGCATTGTACTCCATTCATAGGCAGGAGCGGCAAGTATGATAGAAGCATCATTGCAACTGTTGTCAGCTTTTGTGGTGGTGAACTTTTTGCCGACTTTTAAAAACCCAACGTCGGCAAATATTGTTTTCCTTTGGTGGATCGAACCAGTGATTGTCCAACTGACCATGTGAAATCATCTTCCCATGAAGTATCTTTATGTCAGAAAATGGGCTGGTATTCATATGATCATACTTTAAACAGGGTGCAAGGGCGGATCTAGGCAATTCAGTGAAGGGGGGGTCCAAAGAAAAACGGGCACCCCCTAAAATAAAAAGGGCACAGTACTAAAAATGTTTTCTTAAATTCAGAATAAGATGAAGCTAAAAATAGTGATGTGGCTGCACCAGTACTAAAGGCACCTATGAAAACCATTACAACTAGAAATAGAATTTGAATAGAATAAAATATCCATGATTTACTGTATTTACAAAAACAAAATTTGTTTTCAGAGGCATACACATCATTCAAATAGTGCACTTCCAAGAAATTGAGGGGAGTCCAGACGTCACCGACCCCTTCCTTCCTAGATCTGCCTATGGGGTGGTGGGTTTTAGCAGACATGGCAAGGCAGTAATTTAGTAGTTAGTTTTGGAACGAGTGAAAGTGATCTGGCTCTAGGAGTCTCATTAACATCAATTGTAACAGGACTGAAAACGTCTGTCGTTCTTTGGTATACCACCATCGATGTGACGGCAGGGTACCTTTTCCCTCTGATGTATCTTCTGCAAAGTCAGAGTTATCAGCAGCAAAGATGATAAATTCACCCTTGATGAGACTTGGGGGTACGTAGACATGTTCAGCAGATGTATTCAAAACAGCTTGTGCTAGTTGGGTCTTAATGTGCAAAATTCGGGCGTAGTCCACTGATAAGCCAAGATGGTGAAGGTCGTCTATCAATGACTTGCTTCTTGTTCTTTGGTGAAGAAAGAGTCCAGTCCCAGTCTGGACAGGATATTCCAGTCGATGGTAGACATTTATGTAAAACGGATCTGTTACATTACCAAACATTTGTCCAGATTTCCTAGCCTACCTGAAAATAAAGCTGACTTTGCATGACTCTTATCAACTCATTTTCTAGAAAATGCTCCCCTAAATAACACATTTATTGTTGCTGAAGACGGGAGGGTGGCGGGGGTCAGGAAAGAAATTAAAGTGCAGACACCAAATACAGCGTTAGACATCCAGCAGCTACAGGGACAGCAAGAAGAGACGGACACATGTATAATTCTGCATTACGTACATACATACATACCAATGCACACCATGTGATTGTTTCTACGCGTGATGCAGATGTGTTGGTACTCTTGGTTGTGAATTTTGATAAAAGTACCATGCAGTAAGTTATGGATGAAATGAAGCACTTCCAAAATCCAAAGTACGTTCGAATATATGACATTCACCAGAAGCCATCCTACACCCAGTCAGTCCTTGGAATCCTACTTCCGTTCCATGAAATAAAAGGTTGTGACAGTGTTTCCTACCTCACTGGCCATAGCAAGGAGACTGCCTGGAAACTCTTCAACACAGATCACTATCTGCTCACTGATTTTGGGAAAGGTGAGCTGTAGAAGGGTGCTGTCAAAGATGCAGAGAAATTTATATGCAAGTTGTACAATGTTCCAGAAAATGATAACGCTGATAAAACACGCGTGATTTTCTTTTCCAAATGAAAATCTCCAGAAGCTCTGCTGCCAACAACACATGTCTTACAGTTTCGCATTCAAAGAACACTTCCAAACCATGGTGTGAAGGCAGGCTCTCTTCCTAAACCCGGCCCAAACTATCTGCACCAGAAACAATGGGTTGGAACATAGATGGTGGCCAGCTTTCACCAAGGCATCAGTCAGTCATTAAAATCAATCCCCGAGACATGTGAAGAGATTTTCTCATGTGGGTGAACAAAAGGGTGCAGTTCTCACAGATGTACTTGCAGGAAAGGAAAACTAGTTTGCACAGGGCTAAGCAAGTGCGGAGAGGGTAGTACCATTTGCAAAATCCGAACGGAATAAATACCAACAATGATAGTGTCATAATGCCAAGATGTTCTTCTGCGAGTATAACTGATATACTCTATATAAACTATATAACCTCAATATTGGTGAATTGTTAAGCAAAGTATAATTTTCAGTGATCAAACAATCATTCAAAGCACTGTTTATGGTTTCTTTAATTAAGTACAGTTACGGGAGGTATTTTTCAATGCATCTATTATGATGAGGTTACCGTACGTGTATGCAAATGATTAAACCCAAGCGCCGGTGGGTGTAAACAGCAGACTAATATACATCACCAATATTACCAAAATCGCATACTCTTCAGCAACTTAGGGATACGAAAAACTGAGGAAAGGGCTGACTTTATTCTAACGCTGCAGGAACAGGACTGCATGTGTGGTCACAAGAGAAAAAAAAGGCAAACCGAAATGTGACGTCATAATAAACGCTGTAATATAATTACAAGAGACAGACGAAGATGTACAACTTAAAGTGATTAGATTCTTTACAATTTATGGATATATCATACTTTAAAAATGTAATAGTATATGAACATGTATAAAATTTCCTTCTCCTAAAAAAAAATCAGGCATAAGACACGATTTGGCGGAACACGAGTTGTACGAGGAGGAAGCGTCCGCAGCTACAGAGATGGAGGCTCAGAAGAGGAATTCCGCACTTCTGTATCCAATTTGGTACAGTCAGGGTTGGAAGGTCCCTCGTCTGGCAAGTGTGGTAAAAGCTGGTCATGTAGCGTTTTGCACAGCTAGAATTAGTTTGAACGTTGTAACGTAAATCTCCGAGTTGTCGTTCGACGATACCTGGGTGTCATTTGTTCGGAGCGTGGTATTTTCTCACTAGAACGAGTGGTCCCTCCTGAAATTTTGGAAAGGTATAGGAACTATTAGTAGCTTGACTCCATTTTTACTTATTTTGGTCACATAATAAATCTGGAATAATTAAATCGAACTTATTTCGAAGTTTACGACCCATCAGAAGACACGAGGGTGAACTACCCGTTGCTGCATGAAGAGTGGTACGATATGAAAGCAAAAAACTACATAAATGAGACAAAAGCTCGTTTTTTGTAATTTTGCGACACTTCATATTGCGTTTAAAGGTTTGCACAAAACGTTCAACCTCACCGGTGGAGGCATGATAAGGGGTCAGACTTCGTGTGAAAAATTTCGTTTCGTTTTAAGAATGCTTCAAAATCGTCCTAGACGAATTGCCTACCATTATCCGTGACAACATGCTCCGGCAAGCCGTACGTTGCGAACAATTTCATTAAAATTTGGATGGTAGCGAGAGTAGTAATAGAACGCGTAGGAATTACTTCCGGCCATTTGCTGAAAGAATCTATTCCTATTAAATAGTACGTGTTCATAAATGGTCCTGCATAATCTATATGAATTCACTGCCAGGCGTGACTGGGGTACTCCCATGGGTGCATGCGTATAGGCGGAGGCGAATTTATTTCTTCTGCACAGTTATGGCAGGAACAAACACTGCACTCCACGTCTTTATCGACTGAAGGCCACCACGGATAAGAACGAATAAGTGCTTTTGATCTTACCATACCCGGGTGATCGACGTGAACTTCAGACAAGATCCGAGGCCGTAATGAATTCGGGATGACGACTCTAAAGCCCCTTGAGACACAACCATGTTCGGCATTATGTTCATTCCAGATTTGCAGAGAGGGTTTAAATTCGGGATGATTTGCATCTAGAATGACACGGGACATCAAGCTTTGGTGTACGCGTGGTAAGATGGGGTCTTCCCTCGTTGCAGTTGCACTTTGTTTTGCAGACACTGGCGACGCTGCAATGGAAACTAAAAGGGTTACCTTCATTTTCCTCTTCATTATACTCAACAGTAGGCGGGGATAGTGCGTCAGCATTTCCAACACCGTCAGAAGGTTTATATTCCAGGTCTTATGAATATGTACTTAGAATAATGGCCTATCTTTGCAGTTGTGCTACCACTAGTTTAGGTAAACCTGCTTTTGGGCCAAAGATATCAAGCAAAGGCTTGTGCTCTGTAACTAAAGTGAATTTTTTTCTTTCCGTAAAAATATACATTTGAAATTTGGTTACTCTGTAGACCAAGGCTAGTGCTTCCTTATCAATTTCAGAATAATTTCTGTTTCGGCGAGTGATCGCGAACCGTATGCGATCTGGCTTTCCGTTCCGGCAGGCATAATATGAGCTAATACGGTACGAATACCGATTAAGGACGCGTCACAAATTAATTTTACTTTTAGTTCGGGGTTATAGTGCACTAAAAATGTGGAGCACGTTAATTCCTTAATTTTGTCGAAAGCGGTTTGACAATCATTGGTCCATAACCATTCTGCCTCATTCCTTAGTAGCTCATAAAGTGGCTGTGTCGTTGTCAAGAGATTGGGTACAAACTTGCCATAAAAAGTTACAAGTCCGAGAAAACCTTGGAGGTCTTCAACATTCGTAGGCGATTGTAGGTTATTAATGGCTTTTACTTTGTCATCGGTTTTATGAATTCCCTGCGAATCTACCTTAAAGCCCAAACATTCTAAGCTTGAAAAATTAAATTGGCACTTTTCCTTTTTCACTCGAAGCCCACATTCTTTAATTCTTTCAAAAAGGCATCTTAGCTTGTCGTTATGTTTCTTTTGTTTTTTTTCAGCAATAAGTATACAGTGGCTACGGATCACCAGTTTGATGTGGCCAAGATAGCAAGCTTACTATAATTTATGAATTATATTGAAATGAATAATTACGGGTCACCAGTTTGGAAATACAGCCCAAACAAACAATATTTAATAAGGAGAGAGAAATTACTTTGTTTTGTGTTTAATTAGAAAACTAAATGAATTATTTGTTCACAGTGAATAACAATTCTATAACCGTATTTATAATATTACAGACGACTGATTACACTGTACAACAGTGAAAAAAAACGGAAATGAGATCGTCATTTTTATGGCTAATTATGTGCGTAGATTGCGAAAATAACACTCATTTATTTGTATCACTCACCGATTTTATGAAAATGACCCTATTTCATTGTATCATTTAGAGAACCACTGGTTCTCTGAACGCATCTTTTACATTTTGTTCAGTCATGCATATGATGTCGTGGTGGTGTTCGGGTTTATGTTTCCACTTTTATTTTATGAAAAAATTCTTTCATTAATCATTTAAAACAAAATTGTCAGCCATATTTTATCATAAATCGGTGCTATAAGTGAGTATTATTGAATAACAGCTATCAAATTATGTATATTTCACCGACAACGTCTATATTGTGTGAAATTGCAAATTGATCTATCATTTTCTTATTTTACAGGTTTTTATTGATGTTATGCTACAATGCCTAGAATGCAAAAATTCGCCAGACAGTTTTTGTTATATTTGTGGGACATTAACATTAAAACAGTATAAAAGGAAGTTGACTTCTCATGTGAAAAAGCTTTATGAATTATACTTCACATGCAAAGTTGGTGATCAGGACAAGCACTGGGCGCCTCATATCGGCTATGTGAGATGTACAAGCTCGTTATGTGCATGGTTCAAAGGCATCGGTCGGTCCTGGTCTGGGATTCGGTGTACCAATGGTATGGAGAGAGCCGCTGGACCATTCAACTGATTGCTATTTCTGCTTAACGAACATCACAGGTTTGAATCTTTTATTTTCCTGAATATACGTCAAATTTGGTGTTTTTAGCACATTTTAGCATATCCTGCTCTGCATAATGTATTACACAATTATGCTATCTTAAGTAGTCAACAATGTCTATTGTCTCACATTACAGGTTGCAACGGAAAAGGGAAAAAGGCTATAGTCTACCCAAATCTTCGTTCTGCTATGCGTCCTGTGGAACATTCTACAGATATACCCATCCCTCGTCCTCCAGTTAAAATGCCGACCGATAACACAGACTCTGACAAATCAGAATCAGACGGCGAATGCTATGAAGCTCAATTCGAGTCCAAAAAAGAACAACATCTCATCACGCAGCCTGAACTCAATGATTTGTTCCGTGATTTAATACTTACCAAGCAACGAAGTGAACTGCTGGCCTCACGTCTACAAGAATGGAATCTGCTGGCGGAAGACGTACGAATTACAGCATTCCGAAAGCGCTCCTTGGATTTGCAGGAATATTTCACAATGAAGAACAATCTTTGTTATTGCATTGATATACATGGTCTGTTCGATGCTCCGGGTTTGTGCTATGAACCGAATCAGTGGAGATTGTTCATTGATGCATCTCTGTACAGTGTTAAGGGTGTACTGCTACACAATGGGAACACAATGCCTTCTGTTCCGATCGCTCATTCAGTCGTCTTGAGAGAAACGTATGACAATGTTGCTTTTATTCTGGACTGTATAAAATACAATGAACATGAATGGCTTACCTGCGCAGATTTGAAGGTTGTGGCTATTCTCAATGGATTGCAAACTGGCTATCCGAAATACATGTGTTTCCTATGCAAGTGGGATAGCCGAGCAAGGTCTAAACACTACACACGCTCAGGATGGCCGCCGCGAGACAATTCCTCACCTGGATCTCACAATGTTATTCACGAACCACTAGTACGAAAGGAAAAAGTTATCTTGCCGCCACTTCACATAAAACTAGGGCTGATGAAACAATTTCCAAAGGCGTTGAAACAGGATAAACCTGCCTTCAAATATCTAAAGGAAAAATTCCCAAAAATATGTGATGCCAAGATTAAAGAAGGCATATTCGTCGACCCTCAAATTCGCCAACTCATGCTAGACGAACACTTTGAAGCGGTGATGGATGAGGTTGAGTTGGCAGCCTGGCGTGCATTCAAAAACGTGTGCAGCGGTCTACTAGGAAAGACTAAATACGACAACTATGCTGCACTTGTGGATCAACTTATCAACTCATACCAACGTCTCGGATGTAAGATGTCTTTGAAAATTAATTTTTTGCATTCACATCTCTCATTCTTTCCGGAAAACGCATCTGCTGTTAGCGACGAACACGGGGAGAGATTCCCCCAGGATATAGCCACAATGGAGAGCCGATGCAAAGGGAAGTGGAGTCCTGCTATGCTGGCCGATTTCTGCTGGAATTTAAAGCGTGGCCAACCCGAAGCATCACACAAACGTCAACATAAATACAAATAATGAGTCAAAAACAATATAATACGAGAGTTTTGTGTTAATTTTGTGCATATATGTTGAAGTATAGCAATAATTAAACTGTTCCATATGATAAAGCCTATCTGTTTATCAATATATTCTTATTTTTGGGTATGAAGATTTTAAGCAGTCATTACAAAAAAACGTGACGTGATAGAAAAAAAACTATTTTCAGATTTGGAATCAGCACACTCGAAATATTAAGAATGACCGAATGTTATTCCCGTTTTTTTTCTGAACCGAAAATTTGTTGTACATTGTTATTAACAATAAGAAATGGTTATACAGTCTAATCGTTAAGTAAGTACACTAATTTAGGTAGGCTAATGAGATATGCAGCGGTGAACACAGAATAAGTAATTAAGTCAATAATAACTGAAATAATTAAAGTACGGTATGGTACAGTAAATGGATTAGGTCAGTAAAAATGAAATGCATAAAAGAGCAAATAAACAATCGGATACAAAATAAGTAAATTATATGAATGAAGAAAAATAACAAGGTGATGCAAAACTACGGCATTGGTACAACACTTGAATAGGCCTATTGCGGTCTTAACGGGAGAGTTAGTTTGAACGGTATTGAGGACACTTTTTAGGGCCTACGCGATTAGGCAGAGTTTTTGGACTTTTCAGCTTTGAATTCTGAATAGTCTAGCACGACGTAACAAAACACTGTAGGCCGAGCGAGGGCCTACAAGAGGATTACCGACCTGCGATTTCGACGGAGATAACTATGAAGGCTGAAGAAACCTACATGAAGGTTTACCGTCCTGCGTTTCGACGTGGATAACTCTGAAGACTGACGAGGGCCTACGTGAAGGATCACCGTACTGCGTTTCGACGGAGATGACTCTGAAGACTGACGAGGACCTACGTGGAGGTTGACCGTATTGCGTTTCGCCCTAGATAGCTCTGAAGACATATTGGCCTACCGGCAGGAGGATGTGCTAAGGGCCTGTTAATAGACTTGTTGAAACGGGCGCCGATCGAATCGTCGTGAAGGATGAGTGAAACCAGGGCCCGAAGGATGTCGCCGGTAGCGTGATGTTGCTTCCGGCGGGATGAAATTGTTGGTCGTCTCAAGTGTTGAGTCGCTTCGTGTATGGTCGAGGTGTTGGTTGAGGGACTGAGGCCGGCTGAGGTTGAAGAGGCGCTACGTGCTACGTGACAGGGAAGATTCACGAAGAGTAGTAACGAGCAGAGTGAGGGCGATTTTCAGTGAACTCTGGCTTATATGGGCTCGTAAGACGCAAACTTTTCGCGGGCCTTTTTGGGGAAAAAAAAAGCAAAAAGCCCCCTTGTTTCTCTCTCCTTGAAAACCACGCGTGTTTTTCGATTTCTGATGATTCCCAGATGATTGCGAACGGCGAGGAAAGGAATTTCTCTGATTGGTCTCCACAAGTATAGTATATCATCAATGAAACAAAACATACCTTTCAATCGATGGAACAGTTATTTTCTCCATTATCTGCTGCCATAGGGCAGGACTGTTAGGCACACCGTACGGTAGTCGCTTAGGCTTCAATAATCCGAAAAGAGTATTTGCCACGCACAAATTCTGTGGCAATTTAGGGAAATAAAAAAACTGGTCTGACTTCATTCCATCGCTGCAGGAACCGAACTGCATGTGTAGTCACAAGATTGATTGATTGATTGAATTTAATGGTGCACCAACCCAATCGGTTATTAACACCAGAACGGAGACAGTGCGTGCTGCGAAATTAAGGGTTAATTACAAGTGTTCAAGGCACAGTAGATGGGAAGAGGAGCAAGAACCAAAAGAAAAAAAGACAGGAAAGTAAGAGACCCATCACCTCTTTAGCCACAGGGCCGACTCTGTGGCACTTGAAAAGAGGGCCTTTAGCTACATATACAGGGAAAGTGAGAGAAAAGGAAAAAAATTAAATGAATGTATACAACTGGGACTCCATCAAAAAGCTGAGTACAGGATGAGGAGGAAAGCATGGGCTCAGAATGGACTTACTTGAAAAGGTAAAGAGATCTCGGCACACAGTCCGAAGACGCAACCGGGCAGTATTATATGCCAGACACTCAATGAATACATGGGAGAAAGTAAGTGAGACATGACAAGAGTGACAAAAGTAGGAGGGCTATTGATGAAGTAGTGTTGGTGCGGAAGGCAACAAGTACCAAGACAGAGCCTAGCTAGGACCACCTGTTCTCGCCGGGATAAATTATTGATGACTAGTGGAGAGGAATTGAAAGAGATGCTGTAGGATAAGGGGCAGGAAGTGAATTCTAAACCTCCTGCCACCAACTCTGGACATAAGGTTGGAGGAGGACCAACGCCTCATGAGAAGGTAGTTTGAGCTGTACCCAAGATCCAAAGATTGTTGCATTCCTGGCTGAAACATCAGCAGCCTCATTTCCTGGGATACCCACGTGACTCGGTAACCAAAGAAAGATTAAGGAAAGATGGTTGGGGAGAAAATGTAGCAACTGTAAAATTCGGTGGATGAGGAAATGTGGGGGAAGAGTTTCTTTCCAGGGCTTGTAAAGCGGAGAGAGCAGATGACGAAGTTATGATGATACAGCATGTTGTCAGAAATGTACTGAACTGCTTGAAAAATGGCAAAGTTTTGCCGTAAAAATGCCACAGGTAGAGAGCAAGTGCCAAGATGTGGTGACAGTGTCATTGACAAAGGCAGATGCCGTTTGTCCATCTAGAAGTTTAGAGCCATCTGTGTAGATGAAATGAAAGGCTGGTAAGGACTCTATGAGGGCAAAGAAATGACTTTCTATAACAACAAAGGCTACCTGCGACTTTGAATACTGAAGGAGGTTATAAGTGAAAGGGAATGGAGATATCAAACAGATGGAGGACAGCCCGCTGGAGTGCAGGTCATGAGCAGAAATGTTAAAAGTAGAGAAAATCCTTTGAGCAGCAGCAATGAAGGGCAAAAGATGGGGGCGTTGCAATAAAAGTGGAACAAGTGAAAGTCCAGGTACAACTGGCGGAGAGGGTGGTGAGCTATGCTGAGGGTGAGAAGATAACGAAGACCCAACAATAGACGGCGAAATTGTAAAGGAATGATAAGAGCCTCTGCCTCCAGGAGGTCTACCCCGAGTGCAGCGCAGTGCCTTCACAGCAAGTCGAATGCCTCGATACTGGAGTCTATCTAGTTTAAGATGACAAGCAGCAGCAGGAGAATATAAGAAACTTCCATAGTCAATACCCATGTCGTATTGGAGAGATATCCCAGGATAGAAAGAGGCTTGGTACATTGATTTTTGATGGAGTCAATGTGGGACTTCCAGGTCAGACTTTGATCAAATACCATCCCAAAAAATCTATATTCATTTACTCGAACGATGGGAAAGGAGTCAAAGTGTAGTGGAGGATGGTCAAAAATGGGACGTTTGGTGAAGACCATATACTTCGTTTTTGCAACAGAGAAGTTCAATCCCCAGTCATGAGACCAGTGAATTAAAGCGTCCAGCATGTCCTGAACATATTTTAAGGCCTCTTGGAGATCATCTGAAGGTACCCAAAAGGCACAATCATCAGCATACATGGAGTATGAGACAGAAGGAGGTGCAGCGGAGATGTTGTTGATCATAATCAGAAAGAGGGTGGGACTAAGTACACTGCCTTGAGGGGCCTCTGTCTCAATCTCAAAAGTCTCAGAGATGGTTATCCGAGTATACCGATATACGCCGGTGCAGCAAGAAGTTGTCAATAAAGTTAGCAAAATGACCACGCAGTCCCAGATTGTGTAATTTAAGCAGACCATGATGCTACATTGAGTCAAATGCCTTTGAGATATCAAGAAACACAGCCACTGGGTATTCACCGCGTAAGGCTGTCTTCCGTACATAACACTCCAGACGGGTAAGTGCATTATAGGGGGAAAAACCTCTGCGAAAACCACTCTGATGGAGATCTAAACGAGAGCTACCCTCCAGGTAAAGAAGAAGCATCCTGTTGACCATCCTCTCAAAGACTTCGCACAGGCAGCTGGTGAAAGCAATAGGGCGGTATGACTGAACATCAGTTGGAAGCTTTCCAGGCTTCAGAAAAGGGAAAATCAGAGCTGACTTCCATTGAGTAGGAAAGGAGTTAGTAAGCCAAACTGAGTTATAGGAGCGTAAAAGCTGAAGCTTACCAGAAGAACTCGGGTTTTGCAAAGAGGAATAATGGATACCATTCTCTCCAGGGGAGAATCAGCCAGAACGATGTAGAGAGTCTAACAACCCAGGCGGAGTGAAAAGAGTTATAAGCTTCCCCATTGTCAGAGTGAAAAGATATATGTGAGAGCTCAGCTTCGGCCATTGTACAAACAAAGGGCTCAGTGTAGTTTCGAGTGCTGTTGTCAGTAGCAAAGTGCGAGATAAGAATGTTGCAGACAACTGCTGGGTCAGAGTATGCAATGCCATCTTTAATAAGATCTTACGTGGCAGCATAAAGGAGGAACCTTGAAAGGCTCGGATCTTTCTCCAGACTGCAGCTAAGGGTGCACCAAAGGAGATATTAACATAGTTACGCCAAGAGGTTCTTTACTAATTTTACAGCGCGCCGAGCAAGTGCTGAAACATGTTTGTAGTTGATAAATAGACGCGGAATTGGGTTCTTTCGAAAGCAGCAGAGAACCCTATTACATGACAAAACGGCAGCTTCACATTCAGCAGTCCACCTTGCTGCATTGTATTTAGGCTAAGAGTAAGGAGGTAGAAATGGTTGTACAATTCAGATCGGCATCATGAGAGGGAGGAGGCAAGTTGGCTAAACAGACAAGCACTCCATTCAGCTTTTTTCAGATTGAAACGGAAATGTTGAATGGGAGAACGGGAGGATGTAGACTGCAGAAACATAGGGAAATGGTCACTATCAAAAAGGTCAGAAGATACAGACCACTGGAACTGGTGGACTTTACTACAAATGGACAGATCAATGGAGGAGGAAGTCCTAGTAGCACCAGAGAGGAAAGTGGGAGTGAACAAATTAAACAAAAATTTGTTGTACAAAAGGAAGTCAGCAAGGAGGACCCCTCTCTCATCGCAAAAAGAGGACCCCAACAAGAGTGATGGGCATTGAAGTCCCCTAATAAAATGAAGGGAGTGGGCCGTTGCTGTACAAGATCATCAAGCGACTGTAAAGTAAGAAAAAAGCCGGGGGGTATGTACAAAGAACAGACTGTAACCAGCCTACCAAAGAGTAGACCTTAATATTGTACTGGTTGTTCAAGAAGGAGAAAGCATTAAGAAGAGTCTGCAACTGAGAAGGAGAAGCAGCCTGCAGTAACAAACTGCCACTCCTATAGTATTTGACAGACCTAGCCTCTCCACAAAGGGCCTCAATACCACGCTTAAGGGCAAAAAGACTGAGCTTAATGAGCCGAACATTATCGGAGACAGCAGTCATATAGACATATGAAGTGTAAGAAGGAATTTCATGATGTTAATCACGACGCGGGAGCGGCTTCGCCTTGAGAGAAAGTGTAGGAGTAACCTTTATCGCAGAACCGGACCAAGAACTAAGAACCTCACAGTCACCGGAACCTGGATGCCCATCAGCATGCCCACCCAAGTGGGGCCAGGTGCTATGGACAACAGAGGTAGTGCTAGTACTAGAGGGCAGGGAAGCAAGCACTGAAAAGGAGTCTGAAACAGGCACAGTGGTAAAAGGAATTGGTATGTGACTCAGAGTTCTGTGAGCACTTAGAACTAGGAACATCCTTAAGGCAGTCTGAGAACCTAGCCCTTTTTACTGCCTGAGCCATCCGAATCGCGATGCACTTCAACAGAAACAATTGATGACTGGAAGGCAGAGGCACCCCCATCCTCAGATGGGGCTCAGTAGTATAGTGGCAAAATGGACGAGTGCAGAAATGTTACATAATGTTGCATAATATTACGTAATATTGCAAGAGTACAAAACCCTCACCCCCTTTTGTTACAAGATTGCTGCACCCCCCAAAGGAGCATACCTATCCTAAGAGGCCTCTTTGGGGGAGAAGGGGACGCGTCACCCCCCAAAGGGGCAGAAAGAGAGAGAGGAAGGTGAAGAGAGACCCAGAGGACGGTCTTTGCTTGGCTGACTGCCAAGCTCATATGGGGTTCTTCAGCCACCCGCCGCTGTCTTATAGGACACTAATCAGCCAGTTGGCTGCTGAGCAGCCAGATAACGCCATGTGCTTAATTATTCCTTATTTTATTCAGCCATTTGGCTGTTGAGTTGCCAGATTCGTTATTTATTAATTTAATTCATATATTAATCAGCCAGTTGGCTACTGAGTTACCAGATAGCGCCATGTATTTTAATTAAGCATATATTAATCAGCCACGCTGAGTTGCCAGTTTTCGCCGTGTGTTTAATTATTCCATATATTAATCTTCCAGCTGGCTTAGAAGGCTTAGCAATACGTCTTAAATACGGTCCAAAGCGCACACAAATACAAGCCCCGACTATATGCCCATAAACCCCCTATTATCACACACACAAACTAATGCATGCAAAACCCCAATAGCAAAATATATACGAGCACAACCACCACACACAAAAAGCACCACCAACAATCGTATATACTTTTAGGAGCACGTCCCATCAACAGCATATGGTGAAATGAGGGCTACGACTTTTAAAAGGAGCTCTCCCCATCAACAGGAGATGAGGGCTACGACTTTTTAGGAGCCCAACCCATTAACACCACGTGTCCGATATGAGAGCTACAACCAAGCGTCCAAACGAATGGTGAAACCAACAACCTACCTCCACCTCCACCACCACCGCCTTACTCACCAGCACACCTCCACCACCACCACCCCCTTACTCACCAACAACAATCCACCAACTCCACCACCTTACACACCAACACCAGGTAGACCGACAAGGTCTCGAAATACGACCCAATAGACAGAGCTATTAAACATAAGCAATTACGTTTATGGGGCCAAGTCAAAAAAGGCAACGCCAATAGTTTTTTCTATTGAGCTTCTCGCAGTTTAACGAAGCCTATCGGACATTTGATGGGGCGATCTTTTAGGGAAAAAAACGAATAAGATAAACTAAGTTTAATACAAATACAAATTTTCGTCATAATACGCAATTTTATCATTAAACTATAAAGTGAAATGCGTTAACATGATTTTTAAAATAAAATAGAAATTAAATTAGGGGTAACTTATTAATTTTTCCTCTTTTATCCAATTATTGTGTTTCAATATAAATTTATCTTTAAGACACAATTTTATCCTTAAACTAAACATAAAAAGCATTAACATGATTTTTGTTATTTTTATTTTTTGTTTCTGGCATAAATTTTTTTTTCACTCTCCGGAACCGGGGGCGACTCCCCGACATTCGTACGGAAAAAAGTTCATCTAAAAGCGTGTAAACCCTCCCCATGGAAAAAAGTTCATCTAAAAGCGTGTAAACCCTCCTCACGGAAAAAAGTTAATCTAAACAGCGTATATTCCCTCCCCACGGAAAAAAGTTCATCTAAAAAGCGTATAATCCCTCCCCATATATTTTTGATGGCTGAAATATATGTATGTATATGTATATATATATATATATATATATATATATATATATATATATATATATATATCATATTTCATTTAGCAAAAATATAATCATAGTCCTTGAATGTGAAGCAACCTTTCTCCGCTTAACAAAAGAACATTCCAGGTAAAGGGTTTCAATTTTACGCGCAAACTTTACAGTATATCTAAGCAGGTGTTCCCAACTAAGTATAAATTGTATTTAATCTATTTTAAACAAATTTTAGGCCTAGAATATCTGTTTGCGAGGCATTCCTGACACTTCTTTTAAATATTTTGGTATTTATATATACGCGACAAAGGAGGACCACGGCGTTTATTAGCATTCGGCCGGAAAAGGTCTCTTGTAACAAGAGAGAAAAGTATACTAAATTAAATTTATGACAGGCTGTCACAGCACAATACAAAAATCTGGAACCTTGTAAATATATTTCCTTTGAAAGGCATGACCTTCCCGAAGAAATAAAATTTAAGACGGGGTATGTCTTAAATTTTATTTTTGCGCCGAAATGGGGTCACAATGGGATCATATATATATATATATATACACACGGTCAAACAAACAATATATATATATATATATATATATATTATATATATACTGTATATATATATTCTGTTTTTAACCACCCGTACAACTTAATTCAGTTTTTCCGAAAAATTGAATTGTTTTGTTAATACTTGTAGAAAAACCTTTTCCAACATATACGTGTCTTTTCCTATTGTGTAAAGGGGCATAAGGCATTGTTCACCCGGCAGGGTCACAGGCCCACATTTCGCAGAAAAATAAATATTGTATTGTCCGCGAGGCAGACAAAGGACTTTCAGGACAACTGAACCTTGCAGGTGTTTTTGGCCCCAAATCTAAAATAAAAACAGGAAGACGTGATCGTACAGGTATTCACCAAGGAGCGGGCCATAAGCCCCACCCAGACTTGACGGGAAGTAGCGAATCACAGCACGGAATACGCGTTTCATCTGGTTCCAAGCAAGCCTATAGCTCTGCACCCTCTAAAACCCACGCCCAACTTTCATGGAACAGCCAATGATTATCTTTGTAAAGGGGGCATGTTCTCGGGTTGGTCGAAAATGCAGGCATAGGCTCTATCTAATACCCTCTCATAAGCTCGCAGGTAGCCAATAGGAAACAAGGTTCCCCGCTTGTAGGCAGGGCGCGTGCCCCTCATAAGCGCCAAATCGCGACACAGAGAGTCAGTTTCTTGCAATTTAGTACAGCAAACGAATCATGGATCAGCTATACGAATCACCCGAACTGATTGCTGATGGCGATTTCTACGCCCAAGCAGCGCTTTATCTCTTCAGTGCCATAGGCCAAACGAATTATTTTCTTCCCAGAGTATCGCCGAAGGATGCGGGACTGTCAATCAACCAATCAATGAAGCCTTTACTGAAATGTAAGTACTGTTTCTCGTTTCCCATCTTGTTTCTGTATCCAATTCATAATATGTTAACTTATCGTAGGTTTTTATTTATTGTCTATTATATATATATATATATATATATATATATATATATATATAAATATATACAGTGCCCGCGAAAAGTATCCGATCACTCAAGAAAATACAATATTTTCCCTTGATATTCAGAGACACGTAATTCACTTTCTATTTGTTCTAGCGACATCTGGTAACTTTGAGGTTGCTCGCTGATATGAGAGCTATCCAACACATTCTCAAATTAGTGTTCTGGTAGCCTTCGTTGCGGGTGGCTGTGTCTCAAATTTGTCAGATTTCACTGTTTGTGTAAATTTCTTGATATTTCTTTTTTTTTTACAGAAAGTGGTGTAAATAAAATTTATATATAATGTGTGCTAAAAAACAACTTAAGAGTGATTGTCGAGGTGCTATTGTTGCTTTGCATGCATGTGGGAAATCACAGAGACAGATAGCTAAGGAATTAAACATATCCCAAAGTACCGTTAATTTATGGGTTTCACGGGCTAAGAACAATGGTGGCCTAACCACGCCAGTCCCTAAAAAACGATCTGGCAGACCGAGAAAAACAAATTCGCGAACAGACAAACTTATGAAACGTTTAGTATTGAAAAACCCAACAATAACTGCGAAAGAAATAAAATTTAATATGAATAATTTGTTATCTGGTGTTTCTGAACGAACTATCCAGGAGCGGCTCCAAAAAGAACTCGGATTACCATCTCGCCATGCTGCTAAGAAACCGTTCATTAATGAAAAAATGCGTAAAAAACGTGTCGCATTTTGTAAAAAATATATTCATTGGAGTGTTGATGACTGGAAGAAGGTTTTATTTAGCGATGAGTCGACATTTTTGACATTCAGAAGTTGTCCAAAAAAGGTTCGCCGGCCTATTGGCTCAAATAGGATGGACCTTAAATACACCCTAAAGACAATGAAACACCCTCCAAGTGTGATGGTTTGGGGTTGTTTCGGTTACTATGGGCGTGGAAACTTATATTTTCTTCCGAAACACAACTATGAATGGTGCACGGTATTTAGCAATGCTACAGGATAAACTTCCAATGGCAATGGCAATCCAAAGGACAAAAACATACATGCATGATGGTGCACCATGTCACAGGGCCAAAATAGTGACAAAATGGATTACTGACAATAAATTTGATATTTTGGATTGGCCTGGTAATAGTCCAGATCTCAATCCGATAGAAAATCTGTGGCTAATAATAAAAATAAGGTTGAATGCCACGACACTGGCTCAGTTGAAAAATTACAAGAGGCCATCAAAAAGGTATGGTGCAAGGAAATATCAGTGGAAGTTTGTCAAAACTTGATTAAATCCATGCCAAAACGTCTAGAACAAGTCATCCAAACCAAAGGACAGATGACAAAATACTAATATAAGGTTAGTATACATTTAAACATTGTTTTTTATGTAAAAAATACAAATTTCAAGGGTGATCGGATACTTTTCGCGGGCACTGTATATATACTGGTCAAAAAAAGAAACGCAATTAGCTTGCATATGGTGTAAAATTTAAGTTGTTAGTGGTATTATCACAGTTTCAAGATTATGGTGAAATGTTTGTTCAAATCTTTTAAAGCCACTTAGTGCATGTTTTTAAACCTGACTAATCCCGGCTAAGACGCCATTTTGTTACAAACAATAAACAGAGATTAAATTGAATGTATTCTTTATGAAGGCATGCATTTTTTCTTTGACTTCACAGAATACACACTGCCCGTTGAGAAAACCAAACTTTTTCCTGCGATTGAGGCATGCCACGACTCTCAGAGGTCAACAGAGGTCGTGCCTTGGGCATGTTGGATGCAGGCATGTCTGCTGTCCAAGTTGCACAACGAATGCATGTGCATCCCAGCACAATCTCTAGACTTGTTAGACGGTACAATGCCACAGGAAGTGTTCAGGACCTGCCAAGACGTGGGCGACCTCGTGTGACGACCCAACGCCAGGATCGCTACATTGTACTGCAGCACCTGCGTCATCGGCAGCGGAATGCTCGTCAGACAGCCAGAGAGACACCTGGTATCCACAACAACAGAATTAGTGACCAGACCGTCAGAAACCGACTCCGTAATGCAGGACTCCGATCCCGCAGGCCTTACAGAGGTCCTTTTCTCACTGATGCAAGAAGGCAACGACGCCTGCAATGGGCCTATCAGCACCGTGACCTATCGTGGGCCTATCAGCTCTGACTGCCCAACGCTACAGGGATGAGATTCTTCACCCACATGTTCTTCCATTCATGAGGCAACATCCAGAATTGGTGCTCCTGCAACAGGACAATGCCAGACCTCATGCAGCCAGGATAGTGCAGGCGTACCTGCAGGGACAATAGGTGCAGACCTTACCATGGCCAGCCTTCAGCCCAGACATGTCACCGATAGAGCACGCATGGGATGAACTTGAACGGCGAGTTCGCAGACGTCAGCATCAGCCGCAGAACATCAGGGAACTGACCAATGCAATTATTGAAGAGTGGAGGGCCATCCCTGTTGCTTTCCTGCAGAGACTGTTGAGGTCGATGAGGGCCAGACTCCAAGCCTGCATTATGGCTAGGGGTGGCCATACGCGTTATTGACTGTTTGTTATGTTAAAGAATCATTTACTATATACTGAGTCCTCATGTTTATTAATAAATCTCAAAAATTGCGTTTCTTTTTTTGACCAGTATATATATGTGATCAAGCTTTAAGAATATTTTCTCAATAATTTCCTACTGCAGTAGGAAATTACCAAAATTGCAATAGTTGAAATTTTTTTAAATATTGGCCAATTCTTTCGTAGGTTGTTAAAAATCATTTTAAAAAATGAAATGCTCATAAAATAATAAATTCTTAGCATAGCGAGTTTATTTTTAAACTCTTATGTAGAGATGTATGTATGCTAAATATTTCAAGGCTATGTTTCTTTTAGTTTTTATTCAAATGAATATGTAATGAGCATCGTCTTTGGTTACATTTTGCAGTTTCTCGTTTCCTGTCTTCTTTCTGTATCCAATTCATTTTATGTTCAACTTATCGTAGGTTTTTATTTGTTGTCTATCCCCTCATTTATATATATATATATATATATATATATATATATGTGGTCAAGTTTTAAGAATATTTTCTCAATAATTTCCTACTGCAGCTGGAAATTACAAAAATTGCAGTAGTTGAAATTTTTTTAAATATTGGCTGAATGGGTTCTACATGGGAAATAAATATTGCATAACGGGGCGGGTGGGGAAAACCAAGTATTGTTGCAAATATTTTCGTGGTAGAGACTGTAAGAGGTAATACGAGTTTTAAATGTACGGAGTGAATATAAAGATGCCTTTAGTCGCCCAAAGCCTGGACCCGTTATATAGCTGTTACCATTGGTACACAAATGGCTGCAATGAATATATTCCTAGCCGTTTTTAATGAGTTACCAACCATTTGGAATAAATCGTTTATAACCAAAACAATTAAATAAAACAACATTACGTCATTCTGTTTATTAAATATTATAAATATATGCAAAATAAATATACATTGGAATGATCAAAAATAATAATAGTATAAGAAATGTTAAATAAATAATTACACACACTTTATCTTCTACAGCACAAAAAATAAGAAATCGTATAACCATTAATATAGCAGTACAGGAGAAGTATATATATAATCCACTCACTTTGTTTTCAAAATACTAAACTCACACTTAATCGAGTTTAAAATACGTAGTTATTGCTCTGCATTACGCAGTATACGCGGTTTAAAAATATTCCACCACGCAAGGTATAGGGAAACTTGTACTCTATATAAATGCCCTTCACATCGTTCAGTAATATTTTGTGCCCACTTTACATCCGGCTGGCAAGTTATCGAATACAATCAAAAGCATGCACAAAAACGTCATCGTGGGGGCCGTTACATTGAATACAAGTTTATAAACACGCCTTTCCAGTCGAGGGTTTTTTCTTAACGTCCCGAACTTTTCATTCGTGAACTCTTCTTCACAATGCATAGCTGCAGCAGAGATAATCTAATTCGCTACAATAGATGATCATTATATAAAGAAGTAGTTCTTCAGGGTGAACGGTGTAGGTAAGCTCAGCCCTGTACCGATCAAGTGTTTTGTACCAAAGTTCATGATATTTTGAAGAATCTAAACTTATTAAATAATCCTCCACCTCTAGACCATTCTCACCTTGTTCAGCCCTACACTCGGTAAACCCATCGAACAGAGCATTGTATGTGTATTCAAGCACCATGTCAAAATAAAGCATAACCCTTACACGCGCGTCTAATATAGGCTTCAGCTTACGAAATCCGACGACCTCAAACATTCTGTCGAGGATGAAACGGTTTCGTGTAGGAACAAGAAAGTCATCAGCTCCCCATTTCCCTATCTCTCGTATATCAATGCACGGTTGTTCGTTATTTACACTCAATGTACAAACAATGGTATATGAGGAGGCATCACTAATCAGCTCTCTCATTGTACCTACCCCAGCAGGTATTTTATAACGGTCCTCTGCCCACTTCTCAACTATCACGAAGACTCTATTCATCTTCGCAATACTTAAATAAATATCGTTTCGTTCGCTTGCCTGCCTGGAAGTCGTTTCAAACACACAGTTAATGGTGTCGGTTTCTCGCCTGTATACGCGCAATGACTTCGTCACGGAGACGTCGTACGAGGCGTTGAGAATGCTTCTCAAAGGGAGTTCCATCGTATTCACACAGTTCGAGATGACACGTCCACTCGGTGCAAGCTGTGAGAAGACTATGAGTCACATGCAACGCGTCGGCGCGACGGGTGGAGTGATTCCTACCATAATCTAATGAAACGTGTGCGGCGCTGTTCGAATTGTTGTATCCCATTATATTGGGCAGGTGTTTTTTTCCGATACAAGAAATAATAACGGTTTTAATGTTTTTTTTTAAATTACTCAAAACTTTTAAGATTTGCATGCGTTTTTAAAAATGTGTTTAATCATTGCCAAATGACTCATGGATATGTTTTAATTACAGGAGCGATACGGAGTTAGACCGTGTAATCGTCACTTTTGATGAAAGGATGGCTTCTCCCCCTGCCCCAGAAGTCACGGTATAGGGGCGGTACAGTGAGCGTCAGGCTGTAGAGGAAATAATGTAGGTTCTTTGAAGCTATATAGTATGTTTTTACATTTCTTTTGGTTTTAAGAAGTTGCAATAAGGATATTTTGAAAAATTTGTTTATTCACCACCTAATGACTCGTATACATATATTTTACGCCATACACAATACTTTTAGCAACACCCGGTTTCATGCACTTATTTTAATTACAGGAGCAGTACGGAGCTAGACGATATTATAAACACATTTGGGGAGAGGGCGATAAATAAAGTGGTATCCACACCACACAGCGAATCAGATGTCGCGGTATTGACACACACCCGATCAAGCGAATGCGTGCTCATCGACGAGATTATATAAGTATTTTTGAGGTTAAGAACAAAACACAATATTATTTTTATGTATTAAACATGAACAAAAACTGGCAGTCCCCAATTCTTAATTGCTACAAATTTGTATATATATATATATATATATATATATATATATATACACACAGTAGTACCTCGCTTAACGCTCAGGATGCGTTCCTAGAAAATGGAGCGCTAACTGAATCAGCGCAAAACGGGGTCATTATAGCATGTTTATATAAAAGATATGTGAACATATAAATGAAAGTAAAATAGTAATAACTCTTTTATTAAGGAAATATTGTTTATTTAGTGAGCAAATATTATGGAAAATGCATTACAGTATATAGCAAATACGATATTATTATTTACCAAATTAATTGCACTTATATTTCAGAAGAAGGGCCGGCCTTCGGTTCTTCAAGCCTCGGTTTTTTGGTCATGTAAGCATCAAGAGTTAATTGCCGTTTTTTAAGCTTTCTCTCACGAAGTATTTCTTGGTAGCAAATGCTAAGTCTTTTTTCCATCTCTTCGAACGATTGACTTCTTGAACGAGTTACTTTTGTTGCTAACAAATTCGAAGTCGTAGTTGCAGAAGCTCTTATCTTATCTGCATTTTTTAGAATTGTTCTTATCGTGGATGTTGCCCAATTTAAAGAAGCACCCACTTCAACTTGACGCTCACCAGCTTCTAGACGACGTAACACTTGTAATTTCACATCCAGAGAAATACTTTTCCTTAGCATCTTTGATACACTAGAATCACTAGCACACTTTCTTTCTGACATGATGGGTAAAGCACTCTAAAAATATATGCCAAAATATACAAAAAGGTTTTCCGCAACATGCACTTCGTACGAAAAGCACCGAATGACTAATTGACTCACTTAGAAATGATCAGCGATAATGTCCACACGCTTGAGTTGTCAGAAAGCGCTATAGCGAAACAGCGCAGAGCGGGGCAGCGTTAAGCGAGGTACTACTGTATATATATATATATATATATATATATATATATATATATATATATAGGTTTACACAATATAAATCTTACACATTACAGGGGGGTACTAACATTTGGGAACTTTTTTTATCTGTCTGCACACATATTTATCATTCAACTCTGTGTCGCACAAATCGAATAATTTTAAAAAATTCATAAAACCCTTCCCACGTGACATGTGCATGAGAAACAAAATACAATACAATCTGCATGTTTCAGTATAAAGTCCTTGGAAACGATATGGATTCCAGATAATCTTAGGCACACGTAATCGCGCTATAAATTGTACAATTGTCGAGTCATGCCATGGTGGGAAACCGAGTGAATCGAAATAGTACATTCTTTCCTTAGTTTTAAAATAGATCGCAAACCAATGAATCCCCTCACCCCCCACAATGTCGGTGTTAACAATAATCCCGCACCAGTTTCCCGTGCTATGCATCTTCAATATTTCATTTTTCGCATACACACCGATAAATTTTGATCGCGCGAAACAGTCACTTTTCATCACTCTCTGGAGTGTATATGCATCCATTTTAACAATCTGTCGTGACGTTCCGGAAAAGGTCCAGTTCTAATAGGGCCTGTGTTTCTAGATACACGAGTGCACCTCTAGGCGTGTCTATAGCTTTATCAAACTCCAATCTCACTGAGACGGTCCCTGTCTGCTGGCGTTTAAATGCGTGTCTGCGCCAGCAGTTAAGTCAGGCGTAAGGTCGAATGAGTAAATATTAAACTCTTCCACAAATTCTTTCTGAGTTATCCCGAAACCGAGCTCATCACAAGCACCTGTATTATGAGCCAAACTACTATAAGCTCTCGCGCAGAGCGGGAATAACCCAGTTGACGAGTAATCCATATCCAGCACTCCCCCCAGGGCGATACCATTTATGAATAGAGTAATATTTTTAAGCCCGAAATTCTCGAATTTTAAGGCAATCTTTTTATAATTTCCATTTGTTGAGGCGTGGTCTTGCAGTCCAATTAAAATCCTTTTAGGTAGGACTCCAAGAGCAATGTTTTCTATCTGTTTTGATGCCAGGCCTGCCGGGATCGTGCACAGTTTGATCTGTACCCTGTTAATTGGATATTTCACTGTGGCGTTTATGAGATCTTTCTCGATTTCTATTTGCTTCGGGAAGCTTAATTTCACGCGACGTATACGCAAATACGTTTGCATGATATGTATCACAACGGGTTTCGCGCCTTCTTCTTGGTCAGCCCCCAGATTTATGCAGATCTCAGGGCTCGTGCGGGTAAGCTTCAATTTCATATCTATCCCGTTCATAAGCAACTTCTCCTGGAAAGTAGTCTGTATGCAGGCGTCCAAAACATTCGTATATCGTTTTTTTATAATTTTTAAATTTCTCCTTTATACTACCCTCATCTTTAGTGTGGTAATACCCCTCGGCGGATAAAAAGGTGTCCTTCGCTTCTTTTGAAAAGTTGGACATTTTCCAGATATGCTCGTAGGTGATAGTACACCGTGCCTGCCGAGATGTTAGTCTGATTTAAATATACGTCACACTGACTGAATATAGAGTGCAGAAAGTTGGTTTCGGGGTAAGCAACATAATTACATCGCAATCTGTTCCGTCAGAATGAGCTATGCGAAGTTTACTATACATGTGCGTACAGCTCGGATCAAAAAAGTAAGGGCCTGAGCTGGGTATCACGAATACTATATGGGCACTGGGTGAACTAATTGTGTTTAAAGGGTTAATTTTAGTAAGGTCACTGTGCTTAATAGAAACTTTCGTTGGAGGCATCTCAAAGAGGGATAGCTCCGAATTACAGCATTGTGAACTACACGGATGAATGAAACGTGCCATGGTGAGTCAGAAATAGTGCCACCTCCCTCGACGAGTATTAATCAATCTATGAATCGTGAGAGTAGCGTCCTCAGTTTATATCAGTTAAAAAAATGATCGGCCACAGGTCTCATACACTTTGAACACTTCTTTTTTGGTACCCTTTTACATTTAATACCACATGATCCCTTCTTCCTAACAGCTCTTTTCTTCTTTCCACCACGTGATGGTAATCCCTTCTTCCTAACAGTTCTCTTTTTCTTTACACCACGTGTTGGCGGCCCCTTCTTCCTAACAGTTCTCTTCTTTCCACCACCACGCATTTTTCTCTTCGCGTCTTTGATGATTTCATCCCGCGTACGCCTTAAATGTTTTTTTAGAGCTTCTTTAGGTTTAGTTCCCGCGAACATGTCCTCTTCCGCGTTAAAACCTGTTTCTAACGCCTTCCTTCCTAGGAACCTGGCCCCCCCCCCTCTTCAACAGTGGGACAGCGGTGCGTAGTATAGATGAAAAAATGGATCCAAGTCCACTACTACGCTGGTACCTCACCCCTCAGTATGCCGTGAAAGGCTTTCTGGCCATTATAACTCAGTGCGTCGAAAGTGTAGCTTCACTGTTAAGCTCCCGACACCGAATGGGAAATTTTTGCCCTCAATCGTTCTTATATATATTAAGATATTAGTTATTAGGTTAGTTGCGACATTCACATAATGGGGTATGTCATATGCAATACTCAAGCTCCTTCGTCTATGGTTGGGAATGTGCTGTAAATATTGCACATGTCTGGGGGCTGAGAACTTACATCCAATTTCTCCATCCTCAAGTGGTACATTAAGCTGGATAAGTCATGCGGTGCCTCGTGAAAGGTGTCTCTTTGGAAGGCTGCTCGATAACGCCCCTCGGTTATAATTTTGAACACACTTCCGTCTTTAAGATTTCTGTTAACCTTTGATTTTAGGACTAGAGTATGTGCATGGTTTCCTCTGTTTACGATTTCGTATAATAAGTCATTCGTAAGATTTGAGTTTTTAAAACTTATGTTTAAGTCTATCACAACATCCTCAGCCGAAACATAACGCCCCGGCCCTAGTGTCATTGTTGTACTGAAAAACTGTGCAACCTTAGTCCGGGCGATACGTACAGTTTCATCCCGAGTTAACCCGGCTTTTTCACACCCATCAATGTATCTAAGAACGGTAAATACGGAATCTTTATAATCAATATTTAAAAAGAGGGTATCCAGCTGAAATTCACATATCCCCACCTCATACGAATCACGGCCCAATTCAATGGGTCCATGGAGTTCTGTTCCAAGTTGGCTAGTGTGTTGTTAGGGTGTACAGACAGGGATGAGGAGGACGGAAGCTGACGCTTTCTAGGTAACCTAGCTACTTCACCAGGTACATTTTTCTCTTTCCTGTACCTTTGCTTCCTAAAACTTTCTCAATTTTAAACACATTTTTTCCTAAATTAAATGCCACTTTCTGCAGTTCCTCCGGTAAAAACCTCCCGAGATCTCTTCACCATTCAAATCTTCAACGTAATACATCGTTATCTCACCTTTAGGATTCATAGCCCTAACTTTAAAAATTTTGCGTGTCCATCCTTGCTCAAAACCCTTCGCGAATTTATTTCCCGAACGTGACAGCCTTACATAGTCATTGATTTTGAAACGCTCAGAGGGTGGTGGTGGTGGCACTCCATCTCTTCTCGGACGCTTGCCTCTTTCTAAAACATCGTTAGGCGTTGTACCAATCGTACGATGATGTGATCGGTTGTAGGATGAAGCCAATGAATCGAGAACGTTTATATATCTGTACGTGTTTTTATGTGTAAAATATCGGTGCATGCGTTCCTTTATGGTACGTTGAACTCTTTCAGCTAAAGAAGCCTTATGTATAGAATTGGATGTGTAATAGCTGATGTTAAACTCTGACAGCATGTTCTGAAAAGCTCGCCCTATAAATTCTTTTCCCATATCCGTAAAAAATAGCCAGGAATCCGGTTTTCTTTCAACATCAGCGTTTTGGCCGCTTTAGCAACTGTTTCAGGCGATTTTTCAGGGGAATTAGCCACAGGTATCTAGAGAATACATCTATTATGAATAGGATGTAGCGGTAGCCGTCGTTGTACACTGAATATCTTTGCATGTCTGTTAAATCTGCCTGCCAAATAGAGTCAATCGATGCGGCTGTTGTCTTGGCTGTTTTAAACCTTTTTCTCACCGGTTTATGAAGTGTATAAGCATCCTGGGCACGCAAAAATCTCTCAACATCTTTTTTCCTTACACCATAAGTACCTCTGTACAATCTATTAACGCCACCATAGGATGCAGGGCTAGAAATGTCATAATAGTGCTTACTTAATACGTTAGCCATTTGCGTATTTTAGAGGCACGTGGATAAGGTTGGCCGTCTACTCTCTTCTTTTCCTCTTCAGACACTGCAGCTGCTGGGGGCGAAGGTGTACTCAGTTGTGACACGTGCGATGCATGTTCCAAGTCTTTTAACCTATTCAGATTACCTATCAATGTTTTGGGGACATTTATTTGTTGTAGTCTTGCTTTAATATGTCTCCATCCTGCTGGTGAGGGCCTATCCCACTTTCTCACCAGATCATGAACAATATCAACGATATTGGATCCTTGTACCCTTGTTCCATCAACAATGACCTCGCCTGTGTCGGTCCACTGTATGAGGGTCCTCACTCAATAGATTATAAAGACTTACCCTTTATTCCTCAATGTATGGGGGAGGCTGTTTTTTAGCACATGTTCGATGTGCTGTGTTCCGCTACTCTTTGGTTGCTCAGGCCCTGTGTCGCTATGCTCTGCGCTACTCGAGCTGTGCCTCACGGGAGCTCTGTAGGATGCTTATAATCTTCGTACTCATGAAGAAATTTCTGCAAAGCCTCTTGGTACAAGATCCTTTTCTCATCAGGTGCCTTTTCACTGTTTAATAGGGTCTAGCAACTCACTTTCCATTCTTTTAAGTCTACTTTTACGGGGCTCTAGAACCGCATCTGGACTCCTTTGTAATGAAGCATACACCTCGTGCGGGATCACAACCACCTTCTTCATTATATTAATCTAGTCAGTAAAGGCCCCAAAATTGAAAATAAGATGGGGAGGAACGAACCGCCTCTTTGTACAATAATACGCTTTTTCTTACCCACAGTCTGACTTTTATGGGCGAGCGTCCGTATTATGTTCTTGTAACGACGTAAGCGACTTCTGAGAGGATTTCATTGGAACATTACATTTTATAACATTAAGGCAGATTTCACAGATGCATTTTAAAAAGTCAGAGTCGATATTTTTAACAAACATCTGCTGCAATGCTCGAGGCAGTCGTTGATAGATTTTTATTAATTCGCGGTATTTCTTTAGCCTATTCGTCATTCTGGAATATACACGGTTTCAGGTTCGTTTGGAAATATATTCGTTCTTAGAAGCACCCTAAACGTGTTTCGCGGGTGAAGGTCACAAAGCAAATATCCATAACGTTGCTTTGTGACCTCTTTATAAACCTCCAAAAACTCCTTACGCTGATTCGGGAACATTTGACTGGCTAATACCCCAATTTGTGACACATCTCTACGTTGCGCGAATAAGACTAGATATTGCGTATTTAACGACACATCGCGCATGTATCTATTTTTGAAAAATAGATTCTGATTGATGAAGAACACGCTTATGTTAAGGTGGTGGGAGAATACTGTAAATGTCTCGGCAAACGTTTTATCCATCTCCAACATGAGGTCGTCAATTACGATGACTGTATGTTCATTTCCCTTTAACGAATTAACGTCATAGACCCCCTTGTGGAACAAAACATCATCTTGGTACTCGTTGAACACTGATTGGTATGTCGAATAGCACCATATAACTTTATGCACAAATTTTGAGAACATTTCCCCTTTTCTTTAATGATATTAAGCATAAACACCGTTTTACCACAACCTGTCGGTCCAGATATAATACATGTGGATGGGCTCGTGAATCTGAATTTTTCTACAGATTCCATTTCTAACACGTCACACCCCTAAGTGGGTCATTTACAGAATATTACAAATAACGAGTTCTGCTCCTTATATTTTGTTTTCTTCTTCCACAGAACCGTGAATGACGACGATGTACAGCCCCCCATCATCGATATCACGAACCCATTGACCGTGCATCTACAGTACCCATACCCGCCGATGAACCCTCACCAGCGACCTGTTGCACGTTCAAAGCGGAGACATGATGAAGAGTCCTCCACGTCAGGTATAAAGCGCGTCAGGAACGCGCCGGTTGTTAGACCACCAGTAGTAGAGCCCCAACCTCAACGTCTTACGCAACCACCCCACAGCTTCTTCAGCCAATATACCCCTTTCATCCTCCACAGCTGCCCCGTTCTGTTGAGTCTGCAGTAATAGAGCCCCAACCCTCAACGTCTTACGCAACCAACCCACATCAGCTTCATCGCCAATATACCCCTTATTCATCCTCCACAGCTGCCCCCGTTCTGTTGAGGATGGTATAACATTCGAGTTGGTGCGCACCGCAACCCCTACCCCAGCCTTGACTAGAAATCGGTATATAGTCAGGGTTGATCCTAGATCCATGTATAGCAACGGTATTGAACACGGCCTACGTCGCGTTGTACAGCGTATTGTAGAGTTTGCCCTTCAGAACCGCGACGAGCGTGAAGTCAGGACGACGCTGTCCTTCGGATTCGGCTCAGATGATAACGATGTAGATTACTTTTGGGTAGTAGTACCATTCAGACGTTTGGCGGCTGAAGATGTAGAGTATATATTAGGACGTATAATGCAAGCCTCCCAAAGTAGTATAGCTTTCAATATAGACAACTTCACGGTAAATATTGACCGTGTATTCCGTGTTGCGCGACGTAGCGCCACACCCTACACTCTTAACTTCAATTCTCAGGTTATTTACAGGCGGCATATAAACGTCGATCGTGGTTGCGGCTTTATAGCAGTAGTCTTGGCTCGCATGTTTACTGTACTAAATACACGGGTCAAAAACATTTGGCTGCCTACAGTCGTGGAGCGAGCCCGTAAACTAGCTGTAGACTGTGAACTTGAATTTGACTGTAATATGGGTCCTGAAGAGTTGAGAAGGGTAGGACAGAAAATGAATGTCCGGATAGTGGTATTTGGACTGGATGATCGTCGTAGGACTGTGTATGTTTTTAAAAGCAGTGTGAGAGATCGTACAAGACCCCTACTTATTTTAGGTCTGTAAGGAGCAACGTATCTCCCCATCCGTAATATAAAGTGTCTTTACGCGAGTTATGATAAAAGTCGAAAATATGGACGGCATCATGATTTATGTAAGGGGTGTCTCGAGTTTGTGGATGACATAGTGAAACATTGTAAAGAATGCCACATGGTATGTGAGCAGTGTGAATGTTCCAAATGTGAAAGCCGTGTAGTTGAAGCTGAGAAGAGGGATTGTAATGTGTGTAGACGCACATTTTTCAATAATAACTGCTTTGAGCTCCATAAATCAATTGGCACGTGCAGGAAAATGAGAATCTGTGAATGTGGTATGTTTCACACTTTGAATGGTAGCGGGAAGTTCAAGCACAAATATGATGAAATTCACTGTCCTACATGCCAGGAGGAATATAAGGCGGATGGAGTAAAGCATGTATGTTATATGAAAGACGCCAAGCCTAAAAATAACCCTTGTATAACTGTATACTACGATATAGAAACATACACGAACGCTGAAACCAAAGAGGTAATTCCACATTTACTTGTGAGCCAGACTATCTGTGATGAGTGTATGGAGATCGAGTGTGATGAGTGCCCCAAATGTGGTAAACGGACAAACGTTTTTAAAACGAATGTCCACGATAGTCCTGTGAAACTATTTGTATCCTATATTGTCAAGTTAGCCGACAAGTTCAAAAAATGACTGTATATATTCTCGCCCATAACGGGGCAAAGTTTGACACGCAGTTTCTTTATAAGGAGGTGCTTCAGCACGAGTCCTCTGAGATATTTAGAGGTGATCCGTTGAAAAGGGGCAACAAATTAATACAGATGCAAATAAGAAGTAATGTACAATTTAAAGACACTTTATTATTCACACCTTGTAAATTAGCAAAGCTACCCAAGGTGATGGGGGTAGCAGCTGAAGTATCAAAAGGATACTTCCCTTACACATTCCTCACTAGCGAGACTTTAAACTACGTAGGCCTACCTCCACCCAAACATTACTTAAACTATGATTGTATGAGCGCACATGAACGTGAAGACTTTAATCTACACTACAGCAGTTTTAATGAACGTAATCCTTATAATATAGCTGATGAATGTGAGCGTTATTGCGTGAATGATGTGTGCGTACTTAGAGTATGTTTCCAGGCCTTTAGAAGGATGTACATAGTCCGTTTCAAATGCGATCCGCTGCAAGTTGCAACCACCATTGCGTCATTATGTTTTACGGTGTTCAAAAATAACCATGCATAAAGCCACCGTAGCCATTATTCACAGAAACAACCCCCGCAGTTATGGCCACAAGGCTATTTACTGGCTCATACACCTACAGCAACAGACAGGTGTATACATAAAGCATGCCCGCAACACGGGTGAAGTACCCATTAAAATTAATGGTCGTTTTTTTGGGTTGATGGGCTAAGTGAAAACCATGTCACTGGTGAGAAGTCTGTGTACTCCTTTAACGGTTGCTGGTGGCATGGATGCCCTCGTCCTGAGTGTGGAATCGCCGGAAATTCCACGGTAGATCTCCTGCCGACAGTCTTGCATGGACGCGCACCCGCGATCAACTTATAGGCTCCCAGTTCACTCACAAAGTCTTGTGGGAACATGATGCACGGATGGAGACAGACGGGGCGTACCGTGAGGAAATAAACACGATCAAGCATTCAATGGTACTGGAACCTCTCAAATGCGGTGATAGCTTGTTCGGTGGGCGGACAAATCTCTAGCCTACCCTCCATCGCCGAGTTTTCTAGAAATTTGAATGACGGCTACTTTGGGCTCTCTTTCGTAGACGTGCTCTCTCATCGCGATTTATGGATGCCGATCTTACCCGTCGTCATCGACCACAAACTCATGTTTCCCCTGTGCGTGAAGTGCGCGGAAGAGAAAAATGGTGATTGTGACCATACACCCAACCAGCGTAAGATCAGAGGTGTATACGCAAGTCCTATGCTGGCCCTAGCCGTACGCCATGGGTATGGAATAATGAAGATACATGAGGTGTGGAGGTTTCAGAAGCTACCCAACCTTTTCACGCCATATATAAACGCGTTTTTGAAGGATAAGGTTGAGGCGTCAGGATATCCGCGAGGGGTTGAAACCGAAGATGAAAAAACCTCTTATATTCAGCGTTACCGTGACCATATACAACTTGATCGTGCCCAAATTGTAAAGAATCCTGGCAAACGCTTTAGTGCAAAGTTGTGCCTAAACAGTCTTTGGCGAAAGTTTGCACAGAATACTGGTAAAGGTAACGTTCATTTGGCGCAAAATTATAGTGAAGTCTGGGATTACGCCACCGCACCCGATAAAGAGGTCATGGAGATTGTGAATGTAGGTAATACTTACATAATGAAGTACAACAACACTGAATTGGCCACAGATACCTCACGGGTTACAAACATCCCTGTAGCCAGCTTCACAACAGCCTACGCGTGCATAAAACTTTGGGGGTTATTGCATTCTTTTGGGTGGCGGGTTTTGTATGCCGATACAGATAGCGTTATATTCACAGCGAGGAGTGGTGAATACATGCCTGCTATTTGGGAGTTCTCGGCGAGCTAACTGATGAGATCAAGTATGAGTATGGGACAACGCATACGCCGACTCGTTTGTGTCAACAGGGCCAAAAACCTATGGGGTACTGGTGAGGATAGGGGATGAAACGAAGTATATCGTGAAGGCTAAGGGTATCACGCTTAACCAAGCGAATCGGCGGGTCGTCAACTTTGATTCGCTGAAGGAGTTAGTGTGCTTGGAAGATGATGAAGGTGATCATCCGCCCCAACTGACTGTTGGCACCCACAATTTTCGGGCGCAGAAGCTGGGGGGCGTGAAGGAACTTAGAGGTACAAAGGTGTGCCGTAACACCTATAGGAAACGTAACCAAGTGCCCGGTACCTATGACACCGTACCCTTTGGATACCATAATCTTTGATATGCCTATTGCTAACTTATTTATTACACGTATTTGTAAATATGTGCATCCTGATTATTTCGTTTATTAATTAAATCGTGTTTCAACTTGCGTTTCACTTTGCGTGTGTGCGTATGTACAGTAAAAGTTAAGCCCCGCCCACTGTAAGACCGGCAACGTGAATCACGCCGCAACCTGAGCAGAACTCTACCCTTCCGTACTCAGTTGACCTCTGTATACCCTTGCGCTCAGACGTGTATTCTCTCGCATAGAAGAAAATGGCCACCTTTAATATCGCGTGTTCAACATTTATGAAGTGGTATTCAGCAAAGTGCGTAGATGTAGTGGATACGGAAAAACTTCCTATACCCGCCTCCTTTGCATCTTTTAAGGCTGCATTGAATCGTGCGAAGGGCCAGGCTATTCAAGTACTCTACGGATATTTTGGTGAGGGGATTGTAGGATTTCGCAGTGCAGACGATGTACTGAAGTATGTTATAGAACTAAGCTTTATAAAGGCTCACGTTCACCGCGTGGTAGAAGAAGCAACACGATCAGAAGATAAACAAAAGTTATGGGTAGTGAGTCTTGTGGATGAATGGTGTGATAAGCGTTATTATATCATGTTACACCATGCCGATTACTCGTACCCTACGACTGAAAATGTGAATCTCGTCATCATGGACAATCTTAAGTATTTTTATCATTACATTAATATATATCATGATGAGGTTTGTAGTGAGGTTGTGGTTAATGGGCTATGTGAGTTTTTAACAGATTTTAGAGATGAGTATCGCCTGTTAAATAAAAATGGATAAATATGAACATATGTTTCTCTCTAATAGCGCCTCGCAATGTGAAGATGTTTAGGAGAGATAAAACATTATAAAATGTGTTTAGTTAGTGAAAATTACCCTGAAGTAAAATGTCTGGTGTGTATTCGGGGAAGTGATAAAATATTAAAACCGAAGTTAATTCTTGTATCGGAAAAAAACATCTCCCCAATATAGTGGGATACAACGACTCGATCAGCGCCGTACACGTTTCATTAGATTATGGTGTGACTCACTCCTCACGGAGCATACGCCGTCGAACCGATCCTGCCTGCATGCCTGCCTCCTGTGGCTCATAGTCTTCTCACAGCTTGCACCGAGTGGACGTGTCATCTCGAACCGTGTGAATACGATGGAACTCCCTTTGAGAAGCATTCTCAACGCCTCGTACAACGTCTCCGTGACGAAGTCCTTGCGCGTATTCAGGCGAGAAACCGGCACCATTAACTGTGTGTTTGAAACGATATGTAGGCATGCAAGCAAACGTAACGTTATTTATTTAAATCTTTAGGAGATGCATAAAATCTTCGTGGTGGTTGAGAGGTGGGCTGAGGACCGCTATAAAATACCAGCTGACGTAGGTATAATAAGAGAGGTGATTAGTGACGCCTCCTCATATACCATTGTTTGTACATTGAGTGTAAATAACGAACAACCACGCATTGATATACGACTGATGTGGAAGAACACAGCTGATAATGACGTTCTTGTTCCTACACGAAACCGTTTCATCCTCGACAGAATGGTTGAGATCGTCGGATTCCGTAAGCTGAAGCCTATGTTAGACGCGCGTGTTACAGATATGGTTTATTTTGACACAGTGCTTGAATACGCTTACACCGCTCTGCTCGACGGATTTGTTGAATATAGGAATGAACAGGAGAGAACGGTCTAGATCTGGATGCATATTTAAAAGGTTTAGATCCTTCGAAATATCCTGAGCTTTGGTACAAAGCACTTGAGAGGTACAGTAGGGTGGCCCACTTTTCAATTTTTTTTAAAAGTATAGGTTATCGTAGTTTTTCCCATTATTTGGCACTATACTAGCACATTGGTACCATTTTTACAAAAATTGATCAAAATTTAGGGGTCTCGCATCGACCTTGAAATTACGAGTTTTTTAAAAATACGTACTTTTTAACTTTTTACTGAATCAAGATAAATCATTAAGTAGGGATGTTTTCTGAATCCTCTTGATGCGAGAAGTCGTATGGTGTGCCTTCCAATGTCATATGACTAACGGTTTAAAAGTTCTGCCTGTATACAGGTAACACCAATGTGCTAGTATAGTGCCAAATAATGGAAAAAACCACGATCACCTATACATTTCAAAAAAATCAGCAAATAGCAGACAAATAAGGAAGAAAGAAACAATAACTTAAACAATCACTTTTGCATTGTATTGACCACTATCACACGTCACTGGCTGCAACGATCTCCCTCTGTGCTATGTCATCGTGGCGAGTGATGACTTCTTGAAGTCGCCGAGCTCTTTCCGGTTCTTTTCCACCACTTGCAGAAGAACCTGCAGCTGTGCCTCGTCCTTTGTGACCGTGTTCGCATAGTCTTGTATCAGTTGGACTCCTCTTTCAGCGACGTCATTGGTGACCTGGAGATTAGAGATCACATCCTTCAGACGACAAAAGTCCTCGTTCTCGTCCCACTTATCAGTTGGCAGGGTGAGCCACGAAGACCCATACATCTTCAGACCTGCAAATAAGAACCAGGAGGAATCGTCGATCATGTCGGGGAGTAGCGTCATCTCGTCGACTGAGACGTTCCCGTATGTGAAGTCTTTGGGTACAAGGAGGTGGGACAGCTTCTCTTCCATCTGTTGCTTCACAGTGCCATCCACCTTGTTGCTGCATAGAGCGAAGATGACGGTCTGAGGCCTCAGATACCAGAAGTGCCGCCTCATCACTGCCAGTGACGCTTCTGCCACCTCGCGGTCCACTGCCCTATACCTCAGAAAACGCTGGTTTAGTACCAGGTCATTCAACGGCGCATCAGCTGCTACAGGGGCCGCCACCCAAGCTGGTACGTACAGAAAAGCGATGAACACCACGATCCTGTGCAGTTTGTCGACCAGCTCGGCGTCGAGCTCCAGCTGCCTACTGAACATCAGCAGTTTTGTGTAGTAGATGACCTGAAACAGAATTGGCACCATTTTAAGTAAGACAGGTTTATTGTTACCAATTACTTTGTTTGCGTTATAATGAAATGTTTATCTTTGAATAACGTTTAAACTTATCTCTAGATTATTTTTGTTTGAAAATACTATCTTTAGCCATCCATCTTGCGTGGTGGTAGGCTCCTGGGCGCATGAGGTGAATGCCACGGCGTGGTTGTGTCCCGAGTACCAGGAGCGTGATCTCTGCACTTCCCGGTATGTCTCTGACGAAACCAGAAGCTGTGCTCAGGAAGCTGACCGCCGCGTCCCGGAGTTCTATTAGCCACGTACTCTCCGCCAGATTCTCGACCTGCAGCTTGCAGTAGGTCGAGAGATCGAGCTCGTCCCATCTTCAAAAATAATAAACAAGAAAATTGTGTGAGAAAACTGAAGTTCCGGTTTGGCTCGCTGTTTTATAAACTAGTGGAATATCATGTGTGTCCTAACTTTACCTTGCACAAAAAATGAACTAACCTTCTCTTCAACTGCTGAAACAAAGGATCAGTTGGTGCCGTAGTCCTTCCGAGCAGGGTGACGGCTACTGCCCCCACGATAAGCTCTAGGACGTGATGACGGCATCCCAGCTGGAGTAGCGGTCGCCCGAGCACGTTGGCCAACTAAAACAATTTCCGAGGCCGAGCTTAGAGAAGGTAGCGATGTTATTTTCGCCTTTCCTTTTGATGACTCTCTATTTGTAGCTTCAAGAGTTCTTCCAGTTATGGTTGCCATCGATTTGTCCATGACAAAGGATGAGGAACTCCGACAGAATTTCAAAATGTTATGATCTGCAAAAAAAGAAATAGGTTAGGTACCTGGCACAGGCATAGTGCATTTTCTAATTACCTATATACATTATACATTCCGCCCGGGTATGGTGACTCATTTTTCTGAAAAGTATAGGTGATCGTGGTTTTTCCCATTATTTGGCACTATACTAGCACATTGGTATTACCTGTATACAGGCACAACCTTCAAACCGTTAGTCGTATGACATTGGCAGGCACACCAAACGACTTCTCTCATTAAGAGGATTCAGAAAACATCCCTACTTAATGATTTATTTTGAATCAGTAAAAAGTTAAAAAGTACGCATTTAAAAAAAAAAACTAGTAATTTCAAGGTCGATGCGAGACCCCTAAATATTGATCAATTTTTGTAAAAATGGTACCAATGTGCTAGTATAGTGCCAAATAATGGGAAAAACCAGGATCACCTATACTTTTCAAAAAAAATTGAAAAATGGGCCACCCTAAGGTACAGAGCTGAGCTCGCATACACTGTTCACCCTTGAGGACTGTACCTCTATATAGTGGATAGGTGTCGTTACGACTTAGAAGAATATTTCAATTGCCGCTATGTCGAGTGAAGAAGAGTTCACGATTGAAAAGTTCGGGACATTAAGAAAAAAACCCCGATTGAAAAAGCATGATTATATACTGGTATTTATGTAACGGCCCACGATGACGTTTTTGTGCGTGCTTTTGAATGTGTTCTAGCTGCGCTTAAAGACAACTTGCCTGCCGAGTGTAAAGTGGGTACAAAAATAGTATTGAACGATATGAAAGCCATTTATATCGAGTATAAACCGCCGTATCAGTTAAACGGTGAAGTGATGCTTGGACGGCTTTACAACATCGTACAAAGTAATGGCGATGTGGATATAGCATCAATCACCGTTGAATTTACCGTTTTGCACCGTAGAACGTAAAGACAATATATATATATATTTTTCCTGTAATATGATTATACGTTTTGTATATATTTTTCCTGTACTAATATTTGATAATATAACTTTTGATAATATGACTATATTTTTCTAATATTTTGTTAATACTATGTTTTGTGTGATTAATATATAAATATATTTTTCTAATATTTTGTTAATACAGGGTGTTTCAAAAGTCCCTCATTATTTTTAAAATTTTATTAAAATAGCAATTACAAGAGGAACCAAATGACAATTTGGTTGCTGAGTCTACGATTCATGAGAATTTTGGTGGCATCAAACTTGGCTTCATAAGTCTACTGGAAAGTCACTGGTACACCTCAACGTGGGCACCGTCTTTTTCGAAACAAGCGAGCCACCGTTTTACGTATTCTTGGCCGACATTGGACAACATTTCGGGAGTAACAGAAGCACACGCATTCCTGATCCGTTCTTCTAGTGTGGGGAGGACTCGCGGCTTGGTGGCGTACACTTTGCTCTTAATGTAGCCCCACAAAAAGAAGTCGCATGGGGTAAGATCAGGCGAGCGAGCAGCCCTTCGATGGGACCACGGCGACCAATCCACCGATCCGGGAACTGCTTATTCAGAAATGAGCGAACCTCACGCGAGTAATGAGCAGGGGCACCGTCTTGCTGGAAAATGACTTCTTGCATGTCAGCTACAGGCTTACAGCTGACAGTTGGGGGATACAGAACTCCTGAAGCATACGAAGGTAATTGTCTCCGTTGACGTTCACGGAATTTCCATCTTGATCCCGGAAGAAGAACGGACCAATCAGCCCAGCTGAGGAGATGGCACACCAGACGACCAATTTCGGCGTGTCCCTTTCATGTTCACGGATCTCCGCAGGATTGTGAGTTCCCCCAGATGCGGGTGTTGTGCCGATTGACGCGACCAGAAAGGTGGAAGAGAGCTTTGTCGCTGAACCACATGTGCTCCAGGATCGATGGGTCTCTTTCGTAGTGATGCAGCAGTGTCTCACACATCTCCACCCGACAACCGTAGTCTTGAGGTTCCAGCTTCTGAACCACCTGGATCTTGTACGGATACAGCTTGAGACCACGCCGCAAAATCCGTTGGATAGATGTCGCGCTGATGTTCAGTTCCGCAGCAGCTCGCCGAATGGACTTTCCTTGACTCTGAGTAAACGCCTCACGGACAGTTTCGACATTCTCCTCACTCCGCCCACTTCGAGGTCTTCCTGATCGTGGTTTGTCCTTTACGGATCCGGTCTCCATAAACTTCCGGTGGGTGGCGACGATGGTGTTCCTATCCGGTGCATAATGCTGTCCGTAGACTGCCCGGAATCGTCGCTGCACTTCGACCACAGATTGAAAAACCTCCTGCCATGCAGCGATTTTACACCTCTGCTCTAGAGTCAGCATGGTAGCAGAAGAAAACGGAGCGAAACTTCAAATGTAGACTCAAAAAAATTCTCAACTACTGAGTAAGAGTTTACCACAAGATGAACGTCGTTGGTCGATTAGCTGCAAAGAAAATTGAAAATCAAATTAGTGAGGGACTTTTGAAACACCCGGTACTATGCTTTGTATGATTATATATTTTCCGTTCTATTATTTGATCATATATATGTCCCATTGTATATGCATTAATTCATGAACATAACGTTGTAATGGTGTTTTATTTATTCCTTGAACACGTTTATATCATTTGTTTTTAAAACAGAATAATTAATTAGATGCTATTTGTCAAATCGGCCTTCTAAACCAACTGGAATATATGCTTTAAATAAAATACATGGCGTTATCTGGCAACTCAGCAGCCAAATGGCTGAATAATAATTAAACACGGCGTTATCTGACAACTCAGCAGCCAACTGGCTGTTTGGGACCCTATAAGAGGGCGGCGGGTGGCTGAAGATGTCATATGAGCTTGGCTTCCAGCCGAGCGAACACTCAACTCTGTGTTCCCACCTTCATCTCTTGCTGTCTCTTTCTGCCCCTTTTGGGGTGAGGCGTCCCCTTCTCCCCCAAAGAGGCCTCTTAGGTTAGGTATGCTCCTTTGGGGGGTTCAGCTTGGGGGATAACTCCAGGTTGCATACCCCTTGCAATCCCATTTTTGGGCTGGCAACAAAGGGGGGTGGGTGATGGCACTCTTGCAACAAAGGGGGTGGGGGATGGCAGTCTTTCAACAAAGGGGGATGGGGGTGACACCAAGGGGTGGGGTGGCACTCTTGCAACATTATGTAACATTTCTGCACTCGTCCATTTTTCCACTATACTACTGGCTCCAGCTAATTCAACACACAATCGAAATAAGAAGATTAAGTCAATCAACACAAACACAAACCGGGAGAAAAGCCCTGCTTACAAATTAACAAAATCACTGTAGCACGTCCTATCAACACGATTGACAAACACCAACTCACTCACAAACGAGAAAGAAACTTGTAAATTAAAATTTTCGTGGTCACAAGAGAAAGAAAGGTAAACCGAAATGTGACGTCATAATAAACGTTGTAATATAATTACAAGAGACAAACGAAGATCTACAACTTTAAAGTGATTAGATTCTTTACAATTTATGAATAGAGCATACTTTTAAAATGCAATAGTATATAAACATATATAACAGTACATATATATGCGTAATGCATACACAATATAACTTAATGTCAAACATCTAGCAAAGCTGTTTTTATTCAGGTCTTTAAATTTTTTAAGAACAATGATTGGTGCATTCTCACTGCTCAGATATGAAGAACACATTGTTTTGTAAATGTACTGTGAATTATACAACGTATAACTATACAGTGTATTTGCTATATCATTTTATGCATATCGAGTGAAAATATGTTTTCATCCATAAACATGATAAATGTTGTCTTAATATTAAGTAATATTTTTTGTGTTTAGTATGTTATTGGTATCCAAAAACAAGCTAAGACACCAAGATCATGGTTATATGGCTTTTTTTTCTTTTTCTTTTTTTTACAATTTAAGGGTTAAAATGTTAAAAATTCAGCTTGGTAAACAAGATATTTCGATTCAGCGAACCCAAATTATGCAAAAAAATGTTTACCTGATTTTCCTCAAAAATGTTTTAAACATTTATTTGTCTTTTGTAAAAATGGACCTAGTCTATTGCTTGCTTTCTATGCATTATATATGTATTATTATGTAAAATAATTATTTGAAAAAAATACAAAGTTTTATCAATAAGAATATTAAAAATCGTATTCGTGGGATAATATACGAGTTTTGCGGAAAGGTGTTCAGAACATGAATTTCTTATTCTTACATTCTTCTGTTTTCAAGAAGTACAGAATATCCCATAAATCTGGACTCATAAAGAAAATAGACATATTTTTAAAGTGAAACAAACACATTTCTAATGTCAGTTTTACATATTTCAGGAAAGAAAATACTCTGATGGTTCAGTATACAAATTAAGAGAAGGTGGAACTGGTATTGCTAAATGTTTTCGAAAAAAGTGAGAGGGAGGCATGTCATTTATTTCATGAATATGCCTCCCTCTGGCTTTTTCCGTAAACATGTAGCAATGCCAGTTCCACCTTCCCTTGATTGGTATACTGAGCCAGCAGGGTATTTTCTTTCCTGAAATATGTAAAACTGACATTAGAAATGTGTTTGTTTCACTTTAAAAAGATAATGTCTATTTTCCCTATGAGTCAAGACTTCTTGGACACCCTTTATTATAAATGCTAATTTTTATGCAGTACTAAAATGTTATTAATATTTGTACTTTCACCAAAGGTGCATTATGTTACATTTGCTTTCCTATACTGAAATATATAGTGATGTTGATAAATATGATTAAGTTCTGCTGTGCGAAGTGTTTGTATAATTCTTCACGTAAATAATTTAGATGGCTAATGCATTTATTCCTTCAGAAAATTTTCAATTTTGGGGTTGGGAAATTACGGTGATTGGGTGGGACGGAGTGAGAAACAAAATATGACTTTATGGCTTATGAATTTTCTCTGTATGTTAATAAAAACAAATATACAAGCAAAGGTTTATTTATTGTGACGTTTAAAGGATATTTGTAGTTTTATTTCGCTAACACAATATGTAAAAATTCCGGCATATAAATTTTAAAGTGTATTCACTACCTCCCGACGTTATTTATATATTAAATACGCAAAATGTAGGAATGCGGAAGCAGATTTTCATTATTTTCAATTTTATTTCTGTAATTCTGCGAGGGCGTGGAAGAAAACTATTTTGCGGCAGGTACAAATGTTTTGAAATATTTAACTCCTTTCAAGAACTTCTTCAGACGACTCTATATATAGTAAATATAGTTGGTTCCCATATTTACAATTTTATCTTAGTATTTTCGGATTATGAAACAGTACAGTCAGTCCAGTCAAGTTTGTTTTTAGAACGAAGGGTGGTTTAGCAATTATTATAAAACTTTGAAGTTCTTAATGTTGTACTGTGATTATTTAGCAATCTCTCCGAGCATCGACTGTATCCACTATGCTCGTCAGCTCGTATTTTAAGTTGGTCGGCTGTAAAAATGAAATGACATATATTAGGGTCCGTAATGCTTTGAATATATATATATATATATATGAAATATATTTCAAATTATTTCACGAAAGTAACACGTGAAAAATATTTATGATGAATAAAACCACGAAGGAAAGGAAACACAAAAAGGTGCTCAAGCGCTTTCGTCTAATGACATCCTCAGGAACACTGAAGTACATAAAGGGTTACGGCCTATATATAGGTTACAGAAAGAAAAAAAAAATAAATAAATAACATACATACACACATACATATATATATACATATACATACATATCTACACACACACACATATATATATATATATATATATATATATGCAATAAACGGAGAAGTAAAAATAAAAATTAAAAATTAAAGGATTAACAAAGAGGCATACAGATTTGTAAGGAAAAATATCGATTTTTAGCACAAGATCAAATGAATTATAAAAATACAAATTTATACTGGAAATCTGCCCGGGTTTTAACACTTTGCCTTTTATAGTCAAGTTTCGATATATATAAAAATAAAATGAAAATTAAAAGTTAATAAAGTAGCATACAAGTTTACCAAAGATTTAGCGTCCTACCCTTTTTATCTAAATCTGTTTTGAAGGAATTCAAAACAACAGGATCGAGTTGAAAAAGACCTTTGCTTATGTTGAAGTTATTTGAAAGTTGGATAATGGCAGACTCAAGAATATTTCTATTAACAATGTTGCTACAGTGGAATAAAACTGAAGCATTATTCCAATCAATACGGTGGGATAACTCATGGACAAAAAGAGCACTGGACAACTGTCCTGTTCTAACGGAATATTGATGCTGTTTTATACGTGTGTGCAAATCCTTTCCCGTCTGACCTATGTAAAAGGAATCACATTGTTTACACCCAATTTTATAGATAATGTCCTGAATTATTGGTAGGGCTATTTTTTACTATGATATTTTTCACAATATTGTTATATGAAAATACTACATTAATATCCAAAAGTTTAAGTACATTAGCAATGCCTAAAAAGCCCGGGAAAAATGGAAGTACTAAAATATTTTTTGACAAAGTACGAGTGTTATTATTGACACGATAGAAAGTTCGTTTTGCCTTGTTGAGACAAGATTCCATAAACGCAGATGGATAACACAGATCACTTCCAATACCGTTGATTTTTTCCAATTCGGCATCGATGTATTCCGGACTGGCGATCCTAAGGGCGCGGAGAAACATTGATGAAAAAATGGCCTTCTTAGTGGGGGTGTCATGTCCCGAGTAAAAGTGTACGTAGGACAAATTGTTTGTTGTTTTCCGATAGATACTAAACTTAAAACCTGGGCTTTCCCTATGTACACGCACATCCAAAAATGGGATTGAATTGTCTTGTTCCACTTCTAAAGTAAACTTAATGGAAGGGACTTGATCATTTAACTGAAGGAGGAAGTTATCCAGGTCACGATTCATGGGCCAGATACACAAAATATCGTCGACGTACCGCAACCAAGGGATGCCAACCCTCAGGATTCTCGGAATGTAAGTAATTTCGAAAAACTCCATATAAATATTGGAGAGGAGGGGCGATAAGGGGTTGCCCATGGCCATCCCAAAAACATGTTCATAATACTCGTTATTGAAAGTGAATTTGCAGTCTTTGATGCAAAGCTTAATAAGTTCCAAAACAATGTGTGAAGGTAGTGGCAGGTCATACTTATGTAATTCTTGGGAGAGAAAGTCAAGCATATCATCAATCGGCACTTTTGTAAACAATGAACAAACGTCAAAACTGATCAATCTATCGTTAGTTTCAGTACGTGCATTATTCAATTTTTAAGTAAGATCCATGAAATTTTTTACATGTGAATCAGAGATAGTTCCGAGAATGGGGGACAAGACTTTGACAAGCCATTTGGAGAGTTTAAGTAATAGAGCCCACCGAGCTAATAATAGGGCGCATAGGGTTGCCAGGTTTGGGTTTTAATAAGACCGTAAAGGTAGGGCAGAGAAAGTGAAGTGGACATGAAAAGCGGAATTAAGTCCTTATGATCTTTGAGAATGCGTTTCAAGCCACTATTAAATGATTTGATGACGTCATCCTGCGGGTTCTTCCTAAGTTTGCTGTATGTGGCGGGGTCCTGGAGAAGCTCGTTCATCTTTCCGATGTAGTCCACTTTGTCCATAATAACTATGGTGTTAGCCTTGTCTGCTTTAGTAATATGGAGCTCCCCATCTTTTTTTAATTGTGAGAGGCCATCGCGAAAAAGTTTAGGAAAGTTATCTCCGCGCCCTTAGGATAGCCAGTCCGGAATACATCGATGCCGAATTGGAAAAAATCAACGGTATTGGAAGTGATCTGTGTTATCCATCTGCGTTTATGGAATCTTGTCTCAACAAGGCAAAACGAACTTTCTATCGTGTCAATAATAACACTCGTACTTTGTCAAAAAATATTTTAGTACTTCCATTTTTCCCGGGCTTTTTAGGCATTGCTAATGTACTTAAACTTTTGGATATTAATGTAGTATTTTCATATAACAATATTGTGAAAAATATCATAGTAAAAATAGCCCTACCAATAATTCAGGCATTATCTATAAAATTGGGTGTAAACAATGTGATTCCTTTTACATAGGTCAGACGGGAAAGGATTTGCACACACGTATAAAACAGCATCAATATTCCGTTAGAACAGGACAGTTGTCCAGTGCTCTTTTGTCCATTTGTCAGAGTTATCCCACTGTATTGATTGGAATAATGCTTCAGTTTTATTCCACTCTAGCAACATTGTTAATAGAAATATTCTTGAGTCTGCCATTATCCAACTTTCAAATAACTTCAACATAAGCAAAGGTCTTTTTCAACTCGATCCTGTTGTTTTGAATTCCTTCAAAAAAGATTTAGATAAAAAGGGTAGGACGCTAAATCTTTGGTAAACTTGTATGCTACTTCATTAACTTTTAATTTTCATTTTGTTTTTATATATATCGAAACTTGACTATAAAAGGCAAAGTGTTAAAACCCGGGCAGATTTCCAGTATAAATTTGTATTTTTATAATTCATTTGATCTTGTGCTAAAAATCGATATTTTTCCTTACAAATCTGTATGCCTCTTTGTTAATCCTTTAATTTTTAATTTTTATTTTTACTTCTCCGTTTATTGCATATATATATATATATATATATATATATATATATATATATATATATATATATATATATATATATATATATGTGTAGATATGTATGAACCTTATGAACCTTATGTTGTTTGTGTGTTGGTCTCTCTTCACACGGAGGTCAAGCTGGTGGCCCCGCCTCTAAGCTGGTGGCCCCGCCTCTATATATATATATATATATATATATATATATATATATATATATATGTGTATGTATGTTATTTATTTATTTTTTCTTTCTGTAACCTATATATAGGCCGTAACCCTTTATGTACTTCAGTGTTCCTGAGGATGTCGTTAGACGAAAGCGCTTGAGCACATTTTTGTGTTTCCTTTCCTTCGTGGTTTTATTCATCATATATATATATATATATGATACACACAGACCGTGCATGGAACAAGGAACTCTTCTGGGATAATTAAATCCACTATAGTCCGAATAATTAATGGTAAATGACAAATACCATAGTTTTTCTTTTTCATGAAGCTAGCGCGACGTGGGCAACGGGTCACTCGCAAAGTGGTCCCATAAATATAGCTTCCCTCACCAGCTATCTGCAAAGCAGATAGGATCCAGCTTTGGGACATGGATCTAGGGTTTAAAGCAGCCTAGCCCTGCTACATTTAGAACCTCAATATAAGCAAAAGACTCGCTGTCTTCACGTCAGCTTGAATACATTTAAGAAAAAGGGGTAACTATTATATTTTTAGTCAAAAACCAAAACTTAAACCTCAACTGGCAGAATTGAGCTTCCACTTTTCAAGGCACATAACATGTCCGTTTCAAGATGGGAATGAACTCAGAATGGTCACCTGAGGTTTTTTATGATACACACAGACCGTGCATGGAACAAGGAACTCTTCTGGGATAATTAAATCCAATTATTCGGACTATAGTGGATTTAATTATCCCAGAAGAGTTCCTTGTTCCATGCACGGTCTGTATGTATCATAAAAAACCTCAGGTGACCATTCTGAGTTCATTCCCATATATATATATATATATATATATATAATATATATATATCGTAAAGAACGACACTTGTATAGGAGATATTCCGCGCAAGACGAGAGAGAGAGAACGAAACAAATGAAAAAATGAGGTAACCACCCGGGAAACGAACCCTGGATCTTCCGATTGCCGGTCAGATGCGGGTGGTTACCTAATTTTTTCATTTGTTTCGTTCTCTCTCTCGTCTTGCGCGGAATATCTCCTACACAAGCGTCGTTCTTTACGTTATTTATACTGCGTGTTCTTTGCAGTTGAATGTATATATATATATATATATATATATATATATATAATTTAGTGGTGGACCGGATGTCAGTTTTTCAACATCTGCGGATGCGGATTTTTAATTTCAATATCCGCGGATGCGGTTGAGGATGCGGATATATAGTTAATCTATCAATATAATATAGAATTATGAATATATGACAAAATTTTTAAAATTTTTTGATATTACTATCGTAGCACAAAATGCATAAGAATTAAAATTAATATTAATGTTTTCATTATGATAAAAATAATAACTTCCTCAAGAGTTTCAGCCACAGAAAATTGAATGAAACAAGTTTCATTCAATTTCTGTGGTACCAGCTATTTATATTTTGAGGTTTATATATTTGTTTGTTCATTAATAATAACACTGGGCAACACGTATTTTATTGAATGATATCTGACACTTGATTCTAGGTAATTTGGGTGCGCTGAATAGGAATTTCAACTCGGTTTGGCTCTATCAGGCCCTGATTCTTGTCGACAGCCTATGTGCCATTTTCCAGATTTTTCAAATTAGGACTAAAAAATTAAGTCATGTGTTAATTTTTTTTTTCAAGTTTCATGAATACAAGCAGTTCAAACTACAGTAAAATTACATTATAACGATAGAAATGACTTAAAATAAAAAAACAAACAGATATGAAGCTTTCACTGTGGCAGACCCTTAAATTTTGGAATGGGGATCTCATTTGAATGTAGCACAGGTCGTATCGCGGTGTCGAAATTTGGGTACTCGATACAATGTTTATTTTTCTTAGTGAAGCCCGAAGTCTTGACAAAGCAAAGGTAGCAATCGGTCTCGTGGTTAGTAGGCTCTCGCCACACCTGATATGGAAAAAAAATTGTAAAGCGTTAACAAAAGCGACGAGAGACTTGTTTTTATGAATTTTATCAAAAGTTATCACCCAAACATTTAACATTTCTATGTGTTTCAACCTTATGCAATATTTGAGATTCTTATAAACATTTTCTGTAAATTTTTGTTTATGTACCTAAGTTACAATTACATTTAGGTAAGTTACAGTATACTAGTGATTAAATTACGTAGTTTTATGAAATCATAAACTTACCATCGGAACTCCAAAAGGTATTTTTGAATCCGAACCCTTCGTCCAATGTCGCAGTCTTTCAATGCATATAGTGCAGGCTTTATGTGGAGCCCACGATTTATCTTGGTCCCCCCAGTTTTATGCCAAAATAAGCTAAGTAAGCTCTTTTTACGAAGTCAGTTATATTTGCTCGTTGATGTGGAAGTGTAAAATTTCCACATATATAACAGAAGGAATCAGGGTTGTTTTTGCATTTGAACTTTCTAGTGCTTGATGACATATTGCTTGATTGTTCTGCCAATTTGTAAAGGTATTTAAAGCCCTTAATTCCTATAAATTTAAGAAAATCTGAAATATAAACACAAAAATTAGTTTAAATAGGTACTTATTATGAAATAGGTACTTACAATCTATGAAATTAAACTAGAAACACGGATGAGTAGGTACAATATAAATTACGTCTAATTAAATCAACTATATTAAATCACGATGACAAAATTACTCACTAAATCATATGCCAATTCAAAATTATGTTAATGCCCAAACTTAATTAACTAACTCAACTGACTGACTGACTGACTGACTGATTGAATTGACTGATTAACTCTGGAAACGAGTCGCTTTTATATATTTTAGTTGTCCCTCTAGAATACTCTACAGAGAACAGGAACGCTCGAGAAAATTTTAGAATTCTATGATATTTTTAGCTTAATTTACTAATATTAAAATGGGTTAAAAATGACAAAATTAAAAATATTTTTAGGGTGTTACATATAAAAATATACATAATACAACAATACCATAACAATAGGTACAAATACCTAGATAAAAACCTAGTTGCATAATGTGTAACTGCAAAAAGACAGCGAGTATTGAGAAAAAACCTTTTTATGAATACGACGAAAGAGGAGGGGTGTTGAGCAAAATCAGGACCTGATAGAGCAAAACCGAGTAAAAATTCGTGCTCAGCGCACCCAAATTACCTAGAACTAACTGTCAAATCTAATTCAATAGACAAAAAGTTGAAATTTGTTCCCCAGTGATAATTAATACTTGACATGAAATGTGCATAACTGGGCCTTATAAACTACTTTATAAGCTAATTTAATTGTAAATTGCCTAACTTATTAGAGGTAATATCCGCATAACATCCGCAGTCAGAAGTGCTGATGCGGATGTTAAAAATGATGCAGATGCAGATATCCGGTCCACCACTAAATTATATATATATATATATATAATATGTTAGACTGGCCCGCCAAAACTTTTATTTGAAAAGTGAAAGTCTCGCCCCCTAAAATTGTTACCACCATAATATACTCGCACACTAAATTTCAACAATATCTGTGTACTTTTATTGGTGCCGACAGCCTCTTGTATTTTTCATTTATTCATTACATTTATTCATCATATATTTATATTGTAATTCGTATTACAAATATTGTGTGTAAACCATGCCTATTCACACTCTCGTGCATTGTGTTCCACATGTTTCACTGTGTAACTGTATGTTTCAGTAGGAACACGTGTTTTGACCTGACGTCATTGGCTACGGAGAAAAGTGGGAGGCTCGCTGTTCGCGCCAGTATTGTTTAAGACGCAGTGAGAGATTGATCCGCAAGTGTTTTCCCTTAATATTTGCAAATTTTATCCTTCACCATGTCAGATTCAAATGAACAAGAAGAAAAACTGAAATATGTCTGATTGGACAGCCAATTGACACAATTGGCAGTAAGAAGCTTCCATATTGGAGATGTACTACGTCGGCTTTTCTGTCTCACAAACAGTAAAAATCATTGAAAGAAGCATCCAGCATAGTTTATGCTGAAATTTTTGAGATTTGGGACAAGGCGAAAATACTCCCCAGAGCCAAACAGCATGTACTAACGAAAATTCAAAAAATGTATGAGAACTTCAGATTACTTCAAAAATCAAAATCAAACCGTAATCAAAATCAAATTAAAAAAGAACCTGAATTCCAAGGTAGTTTAGATAACCTTTTTGATATAGCTCACGTAAATGCTTTCAAATGATGTCAAGTGAGGAAGCTAGATCATTCCTACAAGCTCAGAGAGAAAAAGGGAGGTGAGGTTACATGACTGATATTGATAAGAAACTGGTCGCTAAGCAAATGCGACAACGGAAAAGAGATGAAAGACAAGCTGCACTAAAAGAAGCTGAGGCATTGCGAAAGAAATTGTCATCAGCTGTTGTTCAGTTCAGTGATAGCAGTTCAAGCAGTAGTAGTGTTGAGCAACCAGCGTAAGCGCATCGTAACACCTGATCTGGCAATGGGATGAGATCGAACAAAATCAAGTGATCGTAGTGCTGTTATGGTGCTTTCATCTGCTGCAACTTCTCTTGGACATGATATTGACAATGTTGTTTTGAGCAGAAGTACTCTACAGAGGGCGAGGAGTGTTGTACGCAAAAAAATTGCAGATGACACTAAGCAAACCTTTACCTCTGACGTTCCGCTTACCATTCATTGGGATGGTAAAATGATGCAAGATATAACAGGTGATGAAAATATAGATAGGCTAGTTATTCTTGTATCCGGTGGAGGAAAGTCTAAGCTTCTAGCAGTACCCAAACTTGCTTCTGGAGAAGGTGAAAGAATTGCAGAAGCAGTTCTAGAATGCTTAGACGATTGGAATTTGCGAGAATGTATTCAAGCACTGTGTTTTGATACTACCGCTAGCAATACTGGCCAAAAAAAGGACGCTTGCATGATAATCGAAAGTAAGCTTGATAGAAAACTTCTTTCTTTGGCCTGTCGGCACCATATTAATGAAATTGTGATATCAGACGTCTTCCAGAAGTGTTACGGTGGTTCAACGGGACCGGATATATTACTTTTCAAACGTTTCAAGAATTCCTGGAAACAAATGGATGATAAAAGATTTGAAACTGCCAATACAAACATGCCGTGGAAAGCAGAAATCCTCGCACTGTGCGAAGAACAGCTTGCGAGAAGTCACCAAAGAGCTGATTATCGCGAACTTCTTGAATTATCAATTATTTATTTAGGTGGTGTTCCATCAGGAGTAGTATATTTTCGTCAACCTGGGGCTTTACATCGCGCTAGGTGGATGTCACGAGTGATTTATGCCATTAAAATTGTGTTGTTTCGCTCGCATTTCAACCTGACAAAACAGGAACAGAGTGCAATGGAACGCTTCTCTCGCTATGCTGTTCGCTTTTATGTGCCAAAATGGTTTGTCTTCTGCACCAAGAACCGAGCTTCAGCAATATGATGATAAGGAACTTTCAGCAATAGCTAGCAAAGCACTATGCCGTCACCCCTGATATCTAAATGAAGAACTTGTGTCGCTTGCCTTTTTTGATGATGGCATAACTTTGCAAGTGAAACGGCAGATGGTTCAGGCATTGGAAAGACCTGGTTCAGAAATACCAGAAAAACGAATTTCTTTTGGCCACACTCATGATGACCCACTAGAGAAAAATCTGGCGGACTTTGTCACAAGCTTAAGTCGCTCCTTCTTTGAGAAATTGTCCCTTCAATCGACGTTTCTCGAAGTAGATCCTACAGAATAGGATAACAGGGACGACTATAAATTAGCTAAGGAATATGTTAAAACAATGAATGCTGTAAAAGATAATGCAGATACAGCGGTCTCATTAATTCAGAGTTTCAGCAGTCATCTCACAAAAAACGAAGAACAACTGCAGTACCTTCTTCAAGTCGTGGAGAAACACCGAAAGCGGTTTCCAGAGGCAAAGAAATCGATGATAAAAATAGAAAGCTCATCAACATCATGAGTTAACATTAAAAAAGTAGATTAGGCCTATTGGGGATACCACTTAAAAAAAAACGCGCCTGTTGTAGTTACCACATGAGTGGTGCGGAAAAACTACACATTTCAGTGTCTGTCGACACCACTAAATACTATCTAATCGGGCTGAAACTTCACTCAAAACTTTCTATCGACACGCATAACAAATTCCAGGGGTGAGACTTAAGAAAAGAAAAACAATATTTTTCACCCCTATGAGCCTGGGCCGGTCTAAATATATATATATATATATATATATATATATATATATATATACATATATATATATATACATATATATATATATATATATATAATTCCATATATATATATATATATATATATATATATATATATATATATATATATATATATATATATATATATAAATAATGTATATAACATATATATATAAGTATGTTATATACATTATTTATATAATAATATATATATATATACACAAATTCAGAATGGTTCCCTGAGACAATTATATGTTAAACACAGACCGTGCATGGAACAAGGAACTCTTCTGGGAAAATTAAATCCACTATAGTCCGAATAAGTAATGGTAAATGACAAATACCATAGTTTTTCTTTTTCATGATTTTAGCCCGACGTGGGCAACGGGTCTCTCGCAAAGAGATCCCATAAATATAGCTTCCCTCACCAGCTATCTGTCCCAAAGCTGGATCCTGTCTGCTTTGCAGATAGCTGGTGAGGGAAGCTATATTTATGGATCTCTTTGCGAGAGACCCGTTGCCCACGTCGGGCTAAAATCATGAAAAAGAAAAACTATGGTATTTGTCATTTACCATTACTTATTCGGACTATAGTGGATTTAATTTTCCCAGAAGAGTTCCTTGTTCCATGCACGGTCTGTGTTTAACATATAATTGTCTCAGGGAACCATTCTGAATTTGTGTATATTAAACGGACGTGTTACGTGCCTTGAAAAGTGGACGCTCAATGTCCCGGTTGAGGTTTAAGTTTTGGTTTTTTTTTTTTTTTTTTTTTTTTTGCTAAAAATACAATAGTTACCCCCTTTTTCTTTGATTTATTCAACCCGACGTGAATGCAACGAGTCTTTTACTTATATAGAGGTTCTGAATGTAGGGATCTAGGCTTGCTTTAAACCCTAGATCCATGTCCCAAAGCTGGATCCTGTCTGCTTTGCAGATAGCTGGTGAGGGAAGCTATATTTATGGGATCTCTTTGCGAGAGACCCGTTGCCCACGTCGGGCTAAAATCATGAAAAAGAAAAACTATGGTATTTGTCATTTACCATTACTTATTCGGACTATAGTGGATTTAATTTTCCCAGAAGAGTTCCTTGTTCCATGCACGGTCTGTGTTTAACATATAATTGTCTCAGGGAACCATTCTGAATTTGTGTATATTAAACGGACGTGTTACGTGCCTTGAAAAGTGGACGCTCAATGTCCCGGTTGAGGTTTAAGTTTTGGTTTTTTTTTTTTTTTTTGGCTAAAAATACAATAGTTACCCCCTTTTTCTTTGATTTATTCAACCCGACGTGAATGCAACGAGTCTTTTACTTATATAGAGGTTCTGAATGTAGGGATCTAGGCTTGCTTTAAACCCTAGATCCATGTCCCAAAGCTGGATCCTGTCTGCTTTGCAGATAGCTGTGAGGGAAGCTATATTTATGGGATCTCTTTGCGAGAGACCCGTTGCCCACGTCGGGCTAAAATCATGAAAAAGAAAAACTATGGTATTTGTCATTTACCATTACTTATTCGGACTATAGTGGATTTAATTTTCCCAGAAGAGTTCCTTGTTCCATGCACGGTCTGTGTTTAACATATATATATATATATATATATATATATATATATATATATATTAGGGTGGTCCTCAAAAACGAATTTTTTACTTTTACTGCTCCCACCCGATAAAGTAGTTCCACTTCATAAAAAAATTATTTTGGCAAAGTTTTTACCAGATCCGATAATATTTAGGGGTGGCTGTCAAACTAAATTTTGAACGAAATCCTTAAAATGGGCAAAATCTGCAGCATCTAAATTTGCTGGCCACTTGTGGTACCTATCTGAGGAAATGGTGGAATTGGCACTGTTTGATGCTTCTGTATCAGTAGACACAAAAAGATTAATTGTAAAGGGAATTAATGAGACAGAATGCAGCCTAAAATGTCCTAAACGTGTGAGCTTTCGTCAAGATCATCTCCCAACATTGGATTCCTTGAGCACGAGAAACTCTTTCAAGCTTATACGGGCCCTCAATATCAATACTGCATTTATGCATAAAGACCCGTCAACATGGGACTCAGATGATGAGTTTCAAGAGGCTCTTCGGAAAGTTGAAAACATCAAGGTCGTGAACGACAATGCCGAACGCGGGATTGCACTTATCCAGGATTATAGTGGAAAACACACTAAGAATGAAGAACAACTTCAATACCTATTGAAATTCGTGGAGCAACACAGGAAGAAATATCCTGAACCTACTAAGATCTTAAACAGTGAGTTACAGTGAGTGGTCTTGCCAGTCATGACGATTCAAAATAGTACGTCATCAGTGTTATGTATAACGCTTATAATTTAAAATATATATGCAAAATAAAAATCTTTTAACTACACATTATATCAGTGGTTCCCAAGTGGTGATCCATGGATCCCTGGGGGCCAACTGAGATTGTTCAGGGGGTCAATAGAAAACCCCCGCCTTGCAGTTTTGTGGTAACTTCAAGCTTCGACAGCCACCTCTAATTATTATCTGATCGAGTTCAAATTGAAGCAGAATTATTTTCTTATTAAGTGGAACAACTTTATTGGGTGGGAGCATGTAAATTACCAAAAAAAAATATCGCCTCTATAAGGAAGGACCACCCTAATATATATATATATATATATATATATATATATATATATATATACATTTTAACTGCAAACTGTAAAGAACGACGCTTGTATGGAAGAACGTTCCGCACAAGATGAGAAGATGAGGAGAAAGAACGAACAAATGAAAAATGAGGTAACCACCCGGGAATCGAAACCGGGATCTTCCGATTGCCGGTCAGATATGCTAACCATTACACCATGGGCCTCGCTTAATCAGAAGTCGTAATTCTCCTACATACGAGCAGAAACCAATGCCCTGAGGGGGCACCTTCCGCATGTCGCACATATATACATTTTAACTGCAAACAACACACAGAATAATTAACGTAAAGAACGACGCTTGTATAGAAGAACGTTCCGCACAAGATGAGGAACGTTCGGAACGTTCTTCTACACAAGCGTCGTTCTTTACGTTAATTATACTGTGTGTTGTTTGCAGTTAAAATGTATATATGTGCGACATGCGGAAGGTGCCCCCAGGGCATTGGTTTCTGCTCGTATGTAGGAGAATTACGACTTCTGATTAAGCGAGGCCCAGGGTGTAGTGGTTAGCATATCTGACCGGCAATCGGAAGATCCCAGGTTCGATTCCCGGGTGGTTACCTCATTTTTCATTTGTTCGTTCTTTCTCCTCATCTTGTGCGGAACGTTCTTCTATACAAGCGTCGTTCTTTACGTTGATATATATATATATGATGAATAAAACCACGAAGGAAAGGAAACACAGAATGGTGCTCAAGCGCTTTCGTCTAATTAACTATCTAAATATCGAATTTGAATTTGTGAATCTAATATATGTATATATATATATATATGTATGAAAATTATTTCACGAAAGTAACACACGAAAAATAATTTTCATATATATATATATATATATATATATATATATTAGATTCACAAATTCAAATTCGATATTTAGATAGTTAATGCATTTATTCCTTCAGAAAATTTTTAATTTTGGGATTGGGAAATTACGGTGATTGGGTTGGGCGGAGTGAGGAACAAAATATGAGGATCATCTGAAGATCCGTCATCCCAGGCTTTTTTAGTCGGCTTTATAAAGCTAACTAATGAAAATATCACGACCTAACCTAACCACTCGTTAGGTCAACTGTACGCCCTTGACGATTGGTTCGGTTAAGTCGTGATGTTTTCGTTAGTTAGCCTTATAAAGCTAACTAAAAAAGGCTCGGGTGAGGGATCGTCAGGTGATCCAAATATGACTTTATGGCTTATGAATTGTCTCTCTATGTTAATAAAAACAAACATACAAGCAAAGGGTTATTTATTCTGACAGAGTGGGTAATAACAATTCGTCAGGAGAGCCAGATACTGGCACAGCGCTCAGGCCTTTTAATGTGACCCATTGAGCTAACTCCTGTATTATTATTGCCAGCACCATCGGGAGTCGACCCCCGATGATACTTCCGCAAGTGTAATTATTGTGTTTAAAAAGAAAATCAAAGGAAAAAGGCGGTGATGCAAAGAATGTCTTCTAAAGAGGAATATTCCGACTCATTTAAATTTATTGCGCGAGCTAAGATCTTCGAAACCTGCTGACTTGTGTAACTATATACAAATGGATGGGCAAACATAGGGTTCTTGCCAGAGAAAGTAACGACTCTAATTGAAAAGCAAATAACCGCCATGCAAAAATCCATCTGAAAGGCTAACAGCAACTCGGCGTTTTTCAAGTTTCAGTTATTGCATAATGGAAAAAATTTCTGTCGTTTCCAAATATTCTCAATGTTGGCTCAAGTCAATCATTTTCATTGAATGTGCATCATTATTTAACCATAAACGATCAGTAATATTGCGAAGCGTTGTTTGCGCATGTATATTGTGTAATAGTATTCAACGTATATTCAACGTGCTTAACTCCAATCCTGGCCTTTGGTGGTCCCAATCGGCGTTAGAATTTTTTTCGACAAAGACAGTGTTTATCTGAACTGAATCTACTTCTTTTCAGTACTCTCGTCACTTTTTTCTAATAAACAAATTTTTATTTCTTTAAATGAAGTGTTAATGTCTTAAAAATGGCCCTAACACCCTGTAACATACAGTATAAAGTACTATGTAAATTTTACACTTTGATATAGTATACATTGTATAGTTTGATATTTATGCCATATTGTCGTCCAAAATTTACATTTTATGTGGTTTATGTAAACAACAATGAAATTAGTTTTAATTAAGTTTAAACTTTAAGATTACATACACACACTTGTATATATGTTACGCGTAATCGGTGAAATTGTGTATTTAATGAAATAAGCAAAATATTGTTTATTTCATGAAATTGGCAGTTCATTTGCCAAATTCATGAAATAAGCAAAGTTATTGCTTATTTCATGAAATACGCAAATTCGTAGAGGAAAAACTGAGAGTTCAACTGTCAGTTGCAAACTCGCTCATTTCATGAAATGAGCAAAGAACTGGTACTCATTACCGTTGCACAAAGCAAAATATATTTAAAGCGCCCTAATAAACTATTGCTTATTTACGCATGCGCAACTGTTTGAACAAGAAGGCGGGACACACGGTCAGGTGATACGATGTAAAAGCTCGTTCAAATATCGAACCGTATTGTTCATAGCTATTCGTCCTGTGGAACCTCGTTTGTTGTTTTGCCTTAGCAATGGCGTTTTCAATTTGGGAGGATGAATATGAGGAAAAAGTTTTCAGAATATTGAAAAGAGAAAGATCCGGACAGACTGAAAGCAGAGTTTTATCATGTAAAGAGTAAATTTGGAATCTCTTCATTAGGAAGAGTGGAGCGAATTGTCCGAGAAAAGTCAGGAAGAGAGATGATAACAAAATGAAGGGTTCAGGATGTTATTCAATCGGCACACGTATCGACAGGTAAAAATATTTTGCAGGTTTCTTTTTCATTCTTTTTTGCCTTTGTTTGTGTGATTAAAGTATTTCTCTTGCGTCTGTTTTCTAATACAGGCCATACAGGCGAAAATAAGACATGGAGTAAGCTGAGGGACACATACGACAACATTCCCGCGTTACAATTACGCGTAACATATATATATATATATCCAGATAAAAATATAGTGATAGTAAATAAATACAGAATATGAAGTATGACAACATTAACATCTAAATTAGTTGCTATGGAAAGGTTACGTATGTATACTGCGTCATAGCATTTGTGAAAAATTGTGCGGAACTATTATTATTTAATACTCGACATTTTAGATACGTCCAAGCTTGAAATGATGTTTCAGAACTAAAGAAATCGCACATACGAAACCATTGTGTCGGTTATTAGTTATATTATAAAGAGGGTGTAGAATTAGGCAGAACTAATTAAATCGAGCCGGAATTAATCGACTCATACTAACCGTAATTAAATCCAACCTTGAATCGTTTAACTGGAATAATATCGAATCCGAGTTAATTCCGGATCGATCCAATTCACTTACGTCATTATGATATAGGAATTATATTTTATCTTAGCCTAAAACATCCTCCCCAATCTCCCGGACATTACACCTTTACTTTCCAAAATCGATGCTTCTTTAGAAATAAGACATGAACTTAATATCTGCATAATGCCATTATTACTTTCATTATCATATAAATTTAATTAATGTGACCCACGCCTGCGCATGACGACTATAATATGTGACATTGGGATGATTGTGTATACAATACCTTTTCATAAAGTATAAATACTAAAATATTACCTGTACATAAATGTAATAATGGAGATTTCTCATTTCTCCAGATTTTTTGTACACAGAGAATAAAGGATATTTTTTCCAAAATGCAAATGCTTTACATATTCCAAATGACGGCGAATATGTATGTCACGCCATCGGTAAGTGACCTTAAAAATATAGAACGACAGTGTATAGAGAACATTATATAGAATACATAGTAAAGCAAAATGTATGTTAGACACGTACAGTAAATATTCTGACAACTGGATTCTCTGCTGAAATTTCACCTTATATTATACTGCAAGACAAATTCTGTAATACTCATTAAATCATGCGCAAGCCTACGTCAAGATAATTAAATTTATATCATATAATGAAAGTAATAATGGTATTATACAAACATTGTGGGATTCCTTACCGGAATTTTACATCTAATGTAATACAAAGAACAATCAACCACGTGGGCATTTCTCATTGGCTCTTCGAAACAGAGAAGCGTCCGCATCACTAAAACTCTCCACTTCATTGAAGACCCTCGCGCAAGGTGTAAGTGTGGTTATCCACTAGACAAGCGTGTTTTTATTTCTTGTGAATATTAATTTGTACTTCAAGTTATATAATCGATATTTATTTTTTCAAGTTGTTATTCGTTATTCAAGATTCTGAAGGGCTGTTATCCCCCACCTTTTTTTTCACCTTGTTATTCTATTATTTAATCTATTCCTTGTTATAGTTTGTATTTTTACTACAAGATATGGTAAATTCCTAGTTTAGAGGTGTCCTTCAAATTTTTATTGCACGTGCATAAAAGTTACACCATTGAATTGGAAATAATTTATTTATGAACGTTATGAGTTGAAAAAAGAACCTAACCTAACATAATCCGGGCATCAGTCGACCTAACCCGGACATTTTTTACCTAACCCTGGCATTAATAATAATAATAATAATAACATGCTTAATAATTTTAATAGAACCCCTTACCTGCTATTAATGTCTTGGATTATATAGAGATGCAGCACAGCAATAAGAAAATGATAGAAATGTTCTTCGTGGTTCAGAAAAATCCGAAAATAATACGCGCGGGCCAAATATCCCAGAAAAATATCGCAAAAATACACACTTTTCCCTTACAATGTCAAATATGTGACTAATTTTAGCACGAAGAATGAAATGTTACATTACTGACAAGTTGGAAACGGTAACCTAAAAGCTGAGATTTGCTGTTGACGATGTGTGTCAAAAATATATCTTAAAATATATTCTTCTATTCATAAAATACACAAAATTAAAAAATTTCCACCCTAAATTGTTCATAAATTAACTATTCCCTAGCCAATGATAAACTATTTATACATATGCGTTGCATATTAAGAGGACGCCTCCAAACTCCTAAAAGAGGAGATTGAAGACACCAATCAACCAGGGAAGTACTCCGGGGGGGGACGTTAGACAGAAGATAGGGAGTGCTGGAACTCCCGTTTCTCCTATCAATATCCTCCTTAGCTAACCTTTTTCCCTGTCTCTTTTACCCTGTGAGCAGTCCAGCATTCTCTCAAAAACACATTATCTCCCTTTTCCTCACTACAAATGCATGCCTCGTACACATTACATAATCTTTTCAAAATTTAAAAAAAAATGGCATCAACCTTCCCTGGGGAGTGGACCATAAATGTCTCCACTTCTGGTTCTCCCACTGCCGATACCGGGAACGCAGAGCCGATCAGCGGAGCGTGATCTGCTACCACTCCTTCGAGATGTTCTGGGCCTCTGCCTGATTCACTTTTCATAGACTTCTGCAACATTCATGGCCTTTTCTCGAATTTTCAATCTGTTGAACACATCTCTCCTCCTCTAAACTTCATCTTCTTTTCTTCACTGAAATTCAGGTGTCTGGGACGACTGACAGCCAACCCCTTTTCTGTATCCTCTTACTTTCTCTATACTCAATTTCACTCCAAAGGTAGATGTGGGGTATATGTACGCAATGACCTAACTTGTTCTCTTATTCCCGAGCTCGAATCTTCCGAATTCTATACCCTCTGGCTATGGCTTACATTCCAATCTCAAACTAAATACATCTGCGCTGTTTACCTTTCTCTTAATTCTATTGACTATTCAAAATTCTTTGACTACCTTACTTTCAAAGTAATCCTGCTCTCCATTTGCTGAAATCTCCATTTTAGGAGATTGCAATATTCACTACCACCTTTGGCTTTCCTCTCATTTCACTAACATCCCTGGTGAACTAGCTTAAAGCTTTTCTATCCTAAATGACCTTAAGCAGATTGTACAGCACCCTACTCGTATCCCCGATCGTCTTGGAAATAGGCCCAACATTCTGGATATGTTTCTTACCTCTCATCCTTCTAGTTACTCTGTCAAACTTTTTTCTCCGTTGGGCTCCTCCGATCACAATCTTGTATCTGTTTCCTGTCCTATCGCGCCAATTCGGCCTTTGGATCCTCCCAGGGGGAGGCGCCTTTGTCACTTTGGTGTTGCTGATTGGGAGGCCCTTGGGCAGTACTTCCTTGATTTCCCATTAAATGATTACTGCTTCCATGGCCGGGGCCATACCGAGTGTGCTGAGCGCATCACGGAGGTGATTCTCTCGGGCATGGGGGCGTACTTTCCATATTCTATTCTTACCACTACTGCAAAACAAAATTTGGTTCAACTTTACTTGTTCTAATGCTGTCCGCAACAGAGAGGAGTCTTTAAGAAGATACCATCGCCGTCCAACTCCTGATTTTCACTCAGTTTATATTTCTGCCCGAAATCGTGCAAAATCTGTTCTTCGACTCGACAGATGTTCCTACATCTGACAAAAATGTGAAAACCTATTCAATTCTAATTCTTCTCGCTCTTTCTGGCATTTAGCTAAGAATCTCTACAACAACTTTACTTCCTCTCCTTTCACTCCTCTTTACCATTCCGACTGCTCAGTCTCTTCTGACAAAGCTGAACTCATCGTTCGAACTTTCTCTTACAACTCAACCCTGGACGATTCCGTTGCTGTTCCTCCATCTCCTTCCCCCCTTGACTTTATTATGTCTGAAATTAGACTCTCTTCTAAAGATGTTCTTTCTGCCCTATCTCGGCTCAACTCTCAGAAGGCGTATGGCCCTGATGGTGTTCCTCCTGTTCTTCTTAAGAAGTGTGCTTCTCTGCTGACATCTTGCCTAGGCAAACTCTTCCGTCTTTGTCTTTCATCAAATACTTTTCCTTCCTGCTGGAAGTTCGCTTTCCTTCAGCCTGTCCCAAAGAAGGGTGATCGCTCTGAACCCTCCAACTATCGTCCAATTGCTTTGATTTCTTGTCTTTTTGAACCTATCCTTGATAGAAAGATTCTTAAACACCTGTCTTCTCACAATCTTCTTTCAGATCGTCAGTATGGATTCCACAAGGGACGCTCGACTGGTGATCTTCTAACATATCTCTGACTCTTGGTCATCTTTCTTTCTGGATTTCGGTGAAACTTTTCTATTACCCAAGACATATCGAAAGCTTTTGATAGAGTCTGGCACAAATCTTTAATTTACAAACTGCCCACCATCGATTTCTATCTTTCTATCTGTGCCTTCATCTCTAATTTTCTTTCTGTCCGATCTATAACTGCGGTTGTAGATAGCCACTGCTCTTCTCCTAAAGCTATCAACAGTTGTGTTCCTTAAAGTTCTGTCCTGTCACCCACTCTTTCCCTTTTATTTATTAATGAGATTTTAATTCGCACTTTCTGTCCTATTTACTCCTATGCCGAGGATTCCACTCTTCACTTCTCCACCCGCTTCCCAAAGTGTCCCTCTCAACAGTCACTCCATGATTCGTTTGGGACGGCTATGGAGCAACCGACCTCTGACCTTTCTGCTATCTCTGATTATGGCAGAGAAAATCTTGTGGCTTTTAATGCCTTAAAAACTCAGTTAGTTCCATCTGTCTACTCGTCACAATTTTCCACACGACTATCCCCTAACCTTCAACAATACACAACTCACTCCTTTCTCTACTCTTAACATTCTTGGTGCTTCCATTTCTCGTGATCTTTCCTTGAAAGACCACATATACTCTCTTTCTAAAACATCGTCCAAGAGGTTACGTGTGCTGTACCGGCTTCGCAGTTTCTTCACTCCCACTCAGTTGCTGTCTCTGTACAGGGGTCTTGTCCGCCCCTGTATGGTGTGTGCTTCTCGTGTATGGGGTGGCTCAACCCACAGAGCCGTACTTGACCGGGTGGAATCAAAGGCTTTTCGTCTCATCAATTCTCCGCCTTTTACTGATTGTCTTCAATCTCTCTCTCTCTTCACCGCAATTTTGTCTCACGCTCTCTCTACTATCGCTATTATAACGGACACTGCTCTTCGGAACTCTCTAACTGCATGCATCCTCCTTTAAGGAGAGCACGCAGCACCAGACTTTTTACACGTTCTCACTCCTTTTCTGCCTGACTCTCTAACGCAACGGTTACTCAGTATTTCCAGTCTTTCATCTACTCAACTCGTGAAATCTGGAACAATCTTCCTCAATCTATTTTTCCTCTTGTCTATGACCTTCAATCTTTCAAACGCAGTGTCTAGGCATCTGGAAAACCCCGGACCTTGAATTTGGCTCGCTTCTTCTTCTATGGGAGGGGGACGCTTTCGCCAGCGTTTGCCATTGGCCCCTCCTTCTTACGTAAAAAAATTGAATAAAGAATGACTGAACACCAAAAAAAAAAAAGGAGGTGGTTATCGCGCCTTAGCAACACGCATTATTAATTCGGGAGATGCGCTCTTAAGAGAAACGGCCTTAAATATGAACAAAATTAAAGATAGTATTATAGAACTGAGAAGCTAGTAATAGTACTCATATGCTGAAATACGACGAAAACCTTGTTGCAAATGGATGACCACGAAATATTCGCAGATATTTTTAAATAGATCGGTGGCACAAGTGAAAGGATACATTTAGAGCTCTCACAGACAGTGGCGGTTCCTCATATGGGCAATATGGGCAGCCGCACAGGGCGGCATTTGTGGAGGGGCGGCATGAGCGCCTGCAAAAAAAATAAAAATAAAAATAAGAATAAATAAATAAAGAAATAAATAAAAATAAAAAATAAAATAAAATAAATAATAAAAGATCAATAAATATATTTTTATTAATAAAAAACCATCTATTGCATTTTCCATAAACCTTCCCATAAAAGACCTAAACAATGCAAAATGCTTCCAGATTAATATTATTGGGAATAAAGGCCCATACTTTAACATATGTAATGTTATTTTTCTGGGTTTGGTTAAATAGTGAAATGTATATTATTTATTACAGAACGAATCTTCACACTAAGCCACTAAGGTCTGTCAAATAACCGCAAATGGATAAGAAGAGGTCAAAGCTATCAGGTGCTCAGTTTAGAAAAAAGAGGAAAGAAGAAGAGGAGAAACGAGCAAAAGATAAAGGTATAGAGCTATGTCATCTACTCTTCACTGCTATATTGCACTGCTATTTTGTGATATAGCTTTCTGAGTCATTTGAAGTGTACTATTATGTATATAATTAGCCATTAACCAAGGAGGTTGTATTATTCATTTGTTTCCTATTCTAAAAGTTTAATAAATTGTGCTTAATAACATGTTAAATTAATTGTACTAGCCTATTCATGCATTGGTCTGTTATGTTCTATTTTACTATTTGCAGGGGCACTTTTGAAATATTTTGGAACACCCTCTGCCACTAGCCAGGATGAGAAGCCGTCTACTTCTGCCATTATTGAGGCTGAGGAGCCATCTACCTCCTCAGCCTCACATATGTCTCCACAAATGCAGTCTGATCCTGAGGATGAAGACCCATTTGCTTCTACTTCTCCCCGGCAGGACTCTTCAGGTGAGTTTGTGTGCACATATGTCTGTGAGTGTGTGCGTGTGTGTGTATGTGTATGTGTGTGCATCCCTGCAAAGCATTTTGCAAACAGTTATAAATTATAATGTTATTATCACTGGGTCTGGGTTACTGGGTATGTGTGGTGTTTCACCACCATAATTCCATAACACCACCACCATAACAAAGTGCTGTGAATAATGTGTTATCTAACTTAGGTGTGTATACTAATGAGTAATGTGCTCTTGTTCTTTCTATTAGAAATGCCTGGAGCAGAATCGCCTCCTGAGGATGAGTCTCTGTCCACCGACCCTGCTAACTGGCCTTCAGTTCTGACTGAGAGAATTCGGACACAACTGGTTTCCAGGGGACCAAGTCAAGTACCATCTGACTTTGTATTCCCTAGAAACGACAGTGACGGAAGAAGTTTCCACCATCAATACTTCAGGAAGTCATTGGTTAGTGGGGAAAATATAACCAGAAGTTGGTTGGTCTATTCCTTAAAAAACAACAGCCTTTTCTGTTTCTGTTGTACATTATTTTCCAAGAGGAAAATAAATTTAACAAGTTTGGGACTCTCGGACTGGAAGCATGCAAGCTCATTGCTCACATCACATGACAACAGTTCAGAACACCTAAATTCTATGAAAATCTGGAAAGAACTGGCAGTGAGGATGAGAAAGGGGGAGACCATTGACAAGCAGGAGATGGCACTTCTGGAGGCTGAGAAGTTGAGATGGAGAGCGGTGCTGACACGTCTCACTGCTATTGTGCATTCTCTGGCAGTTAGGAATTTGGCACTAAGGGGACATACAGAAAAATTGTTCTCACCATCAAATGGCAATTTTCTGAAAGAAGTTGAACTGATGGCACAATTTGATCCTATAATGCAAGAGCACATTAACCGTGTCCAAAAAGGGACCTCCAGTCACACCAGCTACCTCGGCCACCACATACAAAACGAACTCATTGATTTGTCGAGCAGCAAGACCATTTCAGCAATGGTGAGCGACATCAAACAATCAAAGTTTTTTTCAATAATTCTAGATTGCACTCCAGATATCAGCCACACTGAACAGTTGTCAGTTGTGATTCGGGTTGTGTCACTGGAGGGGAAGCCCCATATAAAGGAACATTTCATGGGGTTTTTGGAGGCAGAGGAGTCCACTGGTCAACATTTGGCATCTCTGATTCTGAAGAGACTGGAGGAGCTAAAAGTTCCTTTCATGGACTGTAGAGGACAATCATACGACAACGGGGCCAACATGAGGGGAAAAAACAAGGGTGTTCAATCCAGGCTCCTAGAAATTAATCCCAGAGCTCTGTTTGTTCCATGTGGGGCTCATTCTCTGAATTTGCTTGTGGCCGATGCTGCTAAGGGATCTATTGATGCCACAAGTTACTTTGGCATCTTGCAGAAGCTTTACAACTTGTTTTCAGCCTCCACACAACGATGGGCCATTTTGAAAAAACATGTGAACATCACATTGAAGATGTGGTCTGATACAAGGTGGGAAAGCAAGATCAAGAGTGTGGAGCCCCTGAGATATCAGGCAGCTGCAGTGAGAGATGCACTGATCGAGGTGAGGGACCACACCAAAGACTCTGTAATAAAGGTCGAGGCTCAATCTCTGTCAGAGGAGGTTGGGTCATACCGCTTCGCCATTTGTTCAGTGGTGTGGCATGACCTGTTGTGCCAAATTCAGCATGTGAGCAAGCAGATGCAGTCTCCTAGCATGCACGTTGATGTTGCAGTAAATCTCCTAAAAAAAACAGAGAGAGGTCTCCGCAATTACAGGGCAACAGGTTTTGTGGCTGCACAAATGGCAGCCACAGATATCTGTGAACAAATGAATGTGGAGGCTGTGTTAAAACAAAAACGGCTGAGGTCCACAAAGCGGCACTTCTCCTATGAAGCATCTGATGAGCCCTTGATTGATGCTTTGAAGAAGCTGGAGGTGACATTTTTCAATGCAGTGGTTGATGCTGCAACATCAGCCATTCAGGAAAGATTTTCCACGTTGGAAATTGTGGGAGAGAAGTTTGGAGTGCTGACACATTTCCAAAATCTCACATTTGAGGAGCTGACAGAACAATGTGTGAACCTTAGTACTACACTACACTTTAAGGGACAATCTGACTTGGATGGCAGAGAGCTTGCACAGGAGCTGAAGAACTTGCCTGACTTGCCATCAAAGACCATATCCTTGCTTGAACTGCTGACATTTATCCATGAAAGGGAGCTCTCTGAAATATATCCAAATTTGTGGACTGCTCTCAGAATTGGTCTTACTCTTCCAGTCACTGTTGCTGAAGCAGAGAGGAGCTTTTCAAAGCTGAAGCTCATCAAATCCTACCTGAGGTCAACTATGTCACAGGAACGCCTTACCGGTCTGGCCATCATCAGTATAAATCATACAATTGCTGAGCAGATTTCATATGATGATTTAATTCATGACTTTGCATCAAGGAAGGTAAGAAGAGTCAGGCTTTAGATGGCAGTTGTGCTGTGGTGCAATTTATTTTGTTTCTTGTTCAAAGTGTAGCATAATAATTACCCTCTCTTAAGTGTCTTATTCTATTTATGTGATAGAGCATTTGTACAATTTAGAAATTTGATTCTCTAGTTTATTTATGGCAGTTGTGCAATTTAATTTGTATTTTTCCTGTTCATAGTATCATAATTACATTCTCTTAAGTGAGTTATTCTATTTACGTGATGAAGGATTTGTAAAATTCAGAAATTTGAGTCTTTGTTTTGGTTCTGAAGTTCCAACAATTAGTCCAATAAAAAGTTATTTTGTGAAAGAGTTATGTCTGTCCTTTATTTTGGGGGGATTCGAATGTGTGTGTGTTGGCGAACAGGGGGGGGGGCGCTGAAGGTGAGGTTCGCCCAGGGCGTCATGTAAGCTAGGACCGCCACTGCTCACAGATAAACCAATCTTCATCTGTTCCAAGTAAAACTGCTCATTTACCTGTTCTTCAGTTACTCGTATTTTCCAGAAAACTTTCAGACTAGTCACATTTTGGGGACATCTTCAAAAGTTCCATCCATTTACGCAATGACATATCTGGGGCACATAAATTGTTAGCTGAGAAGGCAGTTACGAGGGGGAGGCTTTACAACTATTTGATGGGTTTAATACTACATATCCATATTATCACGTAGCAGTAAAACTTTTGGAAGAAATGTACAGGAAACAACAGAAAGTAACTCAAGTTCACTTTCGTGCTATTGTTTACTTTGAAAGTTGTAAACGTAATGCCGTCGATTTCAGCAACTTCAGAGCCTCGTATGAAGCTTGAAAACCATAAATACTAAGGTTAAAGAGGTAGGTTTCGTATTCGCAGCCCTTCTGATAAGAAAACTACACCCCCAGATTAAAGATAATTTGAACCGTGCTGCAAAATCTGATCACTCGGAACTCGATGCCTTCAGAAGTACAATAAATGCCGAAATAGAGCTATTGAGAGCAGTTGAAACCGAAGAAAATGCATATAAATCGAGTGGCCCTAAGTCAAAACCGAGCCATGAAAGAAATAGGACAGCTATAAAAGAGAATAAAAAATTTACGGCCGGAAGTTTTCATGTAACAACAAATAATGGGAAATAATAAGAAACTTATAGCATGTAAATTATGCTTTGCAAATCACAGTGATCGAATGCACGAAGTACTCCACTGCTAAAATTCGCGCTCAAAGTGCTAAAGAACTTCATCTGTGTATCAGTTGTTTGTCCAATACCCATCTTCTACCTACTTGTAGAAATACATACACTTATAGACTCTCTAACATTTAACATCATATGGCGTTGTGTTTTAAGAATAGCAAAATTGGGAACTCGAATGTTGATACATGTAAAGGTAAAAATCGAAGGGATACCTCGAACGAACGGAAAAATTAAAAACAATCTAATAGTGAAAATCACTCCACTGTCTCTGTCGTTGCTGCAATTAATCAAAATTACTCTCAACAACTTGGCGTGGCTTTACTAACAACTACAGTATGTTGTTATTTCAAACTGATTACAGTGTTCACAGTGTTCAAGCAACCTTTACGTTGAAAAATGTAGCAATAAAACTTAAGACTGCAAAGGATTAATAATGTACATCTTGAAATTGATGGATTTCAATTGAAGGGAAGAACTGAAACTTATGAAATAATACAACTGCAAATTCTTGCAAATGATCCTTTGCAACATTGAGCGTCCACTTTTCAAGGCACACAACATGTCCGTTTTGAAAAGAGGACACTCAATTTTGCCAGTTGAGGTTTAAGTTTTGGTTTCTGGCTAAAAATACAATAGTTACCCCTTTTTCTTTGATGTATTCAATCCGACGGGAATGCAATGAGTCTTTTGCTTATATTGAGGTTCTGGATATAATAGGCTAGGTGTAGCTGTAACCCCTAGATCCTGTCCCAAAGTTGGATCCTATCTGCTTTGCAGATAGCTGGTGAGGGAAGCTATATTTTTGGGGCCTCTTTGCAAGTGACCCGTTGCCCACGTCGGGCTAACATCATGAAAAAGAAAAAACTATAGTGTTTGTCATTTACCATTACTTATTCGGACTATAGTGGATTTGATTTTCCCAGAAGAGTTCCTTGTTCCATGCACGGTCTGTGTGTATATATATATAGATATATATATATATATATATATATATATATATATATATATATATATATAATATATATATATACAGGGTGTTTGAAAAATTTCTGTACAAATTGCAATGGGGGATAGGCAACACCAAGACAAACCCTTTTCGTCTATAAGTGTATGTCCGCTGACGTCACCATTCGGTGCGAGAGGGCGCCGCTGCAATTGGCTAAAAGGTGAAGTGGGCTAGACTCGCGCTTGCCGCGGGCATTCTTAAATCGGACGTAGTACGCGTAACATGTTTATTTAAAGAAGGCATGTTATTTAAAGAAGGTGCTGAAAGTTTCGACCGGTAGCATCAATGCATGCCCGACAGCGTCGAAGCATTGACCGACGTACACGTCGAAAGATTCCCGGCATTTCGGGAACAGTTCCAGCGGCGACAGCGATTCTTGCTACGAGGTCTTCTTCTGAGTAAATGGGAGTCTCGTACACGAGGTTCTTCATGTGTCCCCACAGGAAGAAATCGAGGCATGTTAAATCGGGCGATTTCGGTGGCCAGGCTACGGGCCCACCCCGGCCTTTCCATCGGTCCCCAAAAGTGGCGTTCAGATAATCCCGCACATCGTTGCTGGAGTGTGCTGGGGCCCCGTCGTGTTGAAACCACATTCGTCTACGAATAGCCACGGGAACATTCCAGCAGTTCCGGCAACGTTTCTTCAAGAAATATCCGATAAACCCGCCCGTCGAGTCGGGCAGGCAGCAGGTACGGCCCAATCAACTTGCCATGGACGATACCCGCCCAAACATTGACGGCGAACCGTTCTTGATGAGTATGCACCCGTGTAGCATGTGGATTTGCGTGCGCCCACACGTGAGAATTGTGCATGTTAAACACACCCTCACGTGTGAAACAGGCCTCATCTGAGAACAGCACATAAGCCGGAAAATTAGGCTGCACCGCTGTCTGCTGCAGAAACCAGCGTGCGAATTCCACACGAAGAGGGTAATCCCGAGGTTGTAATGCCTGGACTCTCTGACGATGAAACGGATGTAACTGCTGCTCGTGCAACACTCTCCAGACCAGGTCGTGGTTCACACCGAGGATACGTGCAACACCTCGCGTGCTTGCGCTTGGATTGTCCTCAAATCGCCGTAGGATTTCTTCTTCCATGTCAGGAGTGCGCACGTTTCTCTCCCGACCAGTGTCATGCATGTTTGCATGGAATGTTCCAGTTTCTCGCAGTCGCCGATGCAAATGCGCAAACGTTTGGTGGTTTGGCACACGTCTGTTTGGGAAGCGCTGTCGGTACAACCTCACAGCAACTCTTCCGTTTCCATTGGCAGCCCCATACACCATATGCATGTCAGCCATCTCAGCAGTCGTGAAGCGCTCCATGTTACGCGTACTACGTTCGATTTAAGAATGCCCGCGGCAAGCGCGAGTCTAGCCCACTTCACCTTTTAGCCAATTGCAGCGGCGCCCTCTCGCGCCGAATGGTGACGTCAGCGGACATACACTTATAGACGAAAAGGGTTTGTCTTAGCGTTGCCTATCCCCCATTACAATTTGTACAGAAAGTTTTCAAACACCCTGTATATATATATATACACACACACACGGGTTATTCATAAAAGATCTGAACAATTTCAATCTTTATTAATGTGATAACCCAATAACATACAAAGAAACAAGTTTGTCCATGTGACTCCACACAGCTAAAAGTTTTACATACATGTTTAATAAACTTCAACATGTGCGCCATTGGTTGCCCGTACAACATCCAATTGATATTCAATTTCTCGCAATGTGCGTTCAAGCATGCCAGCATCGACCATCGTTATTGCATCTCTGATCCTGATTCGTAGTTCATGGATGTTGACAACCTTGGTCTTGTGCACAAGATCTTTAACAAATCCCCAGAGGAAGAAGTCCAACGGCGTAATGTCCGGTGATCGTGGAGGCCAAGGGATAGGTCCATCACCGCCAATCCAGCGACCCGGAAAATTTCCATTGAGGGCCTCATACACAACTAGAGCCCAATGTGGAGGTACTCCATCTTGCTGATAGATAATGTCCTGCTGCAATTCTTGTAGTTGTGGAAACACAAATTGCTCCAGCATGTCAAGGTAGAGATTGATGTCACGGTACCCTCAGCGAAAAAGAATAGCCCAATCAGTCGGTCATGCATGAGACCGCACCAGACGTCAATTTTAGGGCTGTCGCGTAGGGTGACAACTTCTTATAGGGATAAAATTTAAAATTCAAAAATATTTGCCGGCCATTTGTCCAATGCTGCCACCCTATGAGGAAACACCGTAGACGAAATCTCATGGAATTCGGAAAGCATTTAGTGGTGCCTCGAGTCACATGAATGAAACTGTCGCGCGGAAGAAATTTCAAGAATGAACGAGTTTCGACAACGCTTCAAAAACAAAAATGTTTCGAGAATGCAAGTGTATTATATAATTTAATAGAATTGTTTCCTTTATTTCATACTATAGATTATGCAAATCGATTAATTTATTTCATTAAATTAAAATTTTCATAAATAAATCGTTAAATAATATGATCTGTATCAATCTTTGGATGATCAGCTTTTGGTGCTTGAAGTTCATTTTGCATACAACTGCCTGACTGAAAACAACGCCGCTTAGAAGTTCTCTCCCGATTCTTTTAAGATATCTAAGGTAATATTTTTTATTTTGATACATTGATTATATTATTATTGGAAATTGTTCTAGAAAAGTTTCATTAATTGTTGGCATAGTTTGATGTTTAAATTATATAAATTTGGAACTGAATTTGATTTCCTATGATAATATATATACGAGTATATAAATATATATAGAGAACTTGTCGTTGAGAAGGCGTACATGGAATGCATGGGACCATCATCTGGTCCAGATATCCTCCTATTCTCCCGCTTCAAAGAGACGTGGAATACAATTTGCCAAGATAAGTACAAGACCCTGTCAGACCTTCCATCGAGTCTGAATGAGAATCGAGAAGAACTGATCGCTTGCTGGAATCTATATCTGACAAAACATCAGCCGAGGGATGATTACCGTGAATTCTTGGAGTTGTTGATTACAATCCTTGGAGGTAATTTACCTAACTTTAGGTTTCGGCGACCTGGAGCACTTCACCGAGCACGTTGGATGGCAAAAGTAATTTATTCATTAAAAATCCTGCTGCTTTCCCATCAGTTCAGACTTACAACTCGTGAAATGTCTGGCTTAAAACGATTTGTATTTTTTGCCATGGAGTTATATGTCAGCGCGTGGTTTACGGCCAGCAGTCCTTCATCTGCTCCCGCGAACGATTTGAAGCTTCTTCAAGACCTAGCAAAGTACCACGATGAAAAGATCTCAGCATCCTGCCTTAGTGTCCTCGGTCGTCACTTATGGTACCTCAGCGAGTACTTGATTGGTCTCGCACTCTTTGATAAAGGTATCAATGCAACGACGAAAAAGAATATCGCTCGATCAATCCTCGAAAAAGCTGCTGAAGATCCTCCAAAGCGAGCCCCAATACCTGCTGTTTCTTCCATTTCAACAAAGCAGCTCTCGGACTTTGCCTCGATAGGATCAAAGCTTCTCTTTGAACTTCTAAAAATTAATGATGGTTTCTTCTCCAAGGAACCAGAGACCTGGCCGGACGACGAAGATTTCAAGACTGGTTTGACTATAGTTGAAGGACTAAAAGTCGTCAATGACATGGCAGAGAGGGGAATTGCCTTGATCCAGGCCTTCAATACCGAAGAATGAAGAACAGCGCCAACATCTCTTGCAGGTTGTTGAGGATCATAGGAAGTCTCAGCCTGGTACATTGAAAAAGGGGTATGGCTTGAGGAAAAGCAAGAATTAATGGGTGGTCTACAATTGAATGAAAGACACCCTGGAATATATTTAGTAAATATATTATTTACTTATTACGATTGGAGTACGCCTGCACTTAAACCTTATGAACTAAAACTAACGTTTATTTACATTAATTAAAAAAAATATTAATTTATTTTTACTAGGTAATGAATAATTAATTTTTGTTATAAGGAGAATTATTTACCTCACTTGAGACACCCTTAAATATTATCTGAATGACCTAATATTTACAGTACATTGTTTTCGCATGTAGTAGCAGCATTGAACAAATGGCCAATAAAAAACTCCAACTTTCGATTTTTATTGTCACCCTACTGACGCGTTCCACTTCCACCACCTAACGGGGATTTTCTGAACCCTAAATTCTAACATTATGACGGTTTACCATCCCTGAAACATGAAATGGTCATTCGGTCCAGCATGTCCTCCGCAAATGACTTCCGTTTAGACCTGTCATCTGGTTTCAGTGCCTGCACAATCTGCACCTTGTAGGCATACGGCCGAAGTCTTTTGTGTAAAACTTTGTGTACAGTTGTGGGTGGAACCTTTAGCTCTCTTGACCCTCTCCTGATTGATTTTCGGGGGCTACGCGCAAAAGACTTGTATCCTTTCGACCACTTCATTAGTAATGCTTGGACGACCATACCCTTGCTTGTGTAGGACACTTCCGGTTTCTTTAAACGTTTTTTACCAGTCTCGGATACTGTTCTTTGATGGAGGATACTTTCCGTATGTTGTACGGAAATTCCGCTGAGTTTGGGTAAGGGATTTGGATTCAATAAACCATTCGATGCATTATGCCTTCTCCTGTAGAGTTATCATAATTGAGATGCACTGACACTACCTGAAACAAGCAAAAAAACAATATTAGTTGCTCTTTAGCTTACACATGCTTCAGGCTTCATATCTTATTTAGTATGAAAAATATGAACGACTCAAATCGTTCAGATCTTTTATGAACATCCTGTATATGTAAATTGTATGTGTATATACAGTAAGTGATCTCCAAAGGGGAGAGGGTAACCTAACCTCAGGCACACAAAAGTATATGAAATGTATGTGTATAAATGTGTGTGTGTGTGTGTGTGTGTGTGTGTGTGTGTGTGTGTGTGTGCATATATAGAAAAAGTAAGTCAAAACTTCTTTTATATATGAATTGTATATATGTAGGTGTGTATGCATGTACAGAAAAAAGTAAAACCTTTATTAAGACGTGTTTGTGGGCCGGGACTAGGCCCTTCAAATGCGGGTAACTTAACCTAAAATAAAACAAAAGGAGGAGATCCTCGATGTTCTCATAACACTTCACATAATACCAACTTCTCTCACCCTTCGTCGGCAGCCTTTCATGCTGGTTGAGTGTCTGGACGTCTAAGCCATATATACATAACATTAAATAAAAACTCGATAAAACTATCTGAGAAACCCCCGATCCTTCAAGAGGTCTTTGAATAGGGCTCAAACTTTTCTCTGTGCACACAGACGGGGATAATGAATGTTGGCATATATATATATATATATATATATATATGTACTTAATGAGGTCACGAAACAGAAACTGATAACTCTACAAATAAAGCTGAGTTTGAGACCCGTAGCTTTACTAAAGCATCAAAGCTGATCACACACACACACACACACACTGTTTCGTTTATATATATATATATATATGTATATATATATATATATATATATATATAGGCTTACCATAATTTCTTTGCCTCAAACCGGGACATTTTTAGGGTTTTACTTGAAAAAATAGGAAAACATGCGATACACCACATACACGAAGTTATAAAGAATATTTACTTTAGTACAAACAAATAAAGGCTAAAATATATCAATTACCTGCATGGAATCACTCTTTGGAGAACCAGTTGTATTTTTCACTGGCGTGAACCTTTCTTAGAAATGGTTTGTTATTTTTTATTTTTTCATAGAACTCACTGCAACTTAAATCAATGTTTAGTTTACAGTACATTAGTCCTTTTACTATTGATTCGGTCATTCAACCTCTTTCCTGAGACCATACATTGTTCATCACTGAAAATACCCTTTCAACAGGAGCAGAAGTGCCGGGTAGACAGAAAACATACTCCCTAACACGGCTGAGGTTATGCACAGAAATGTTCTGGTCTCTAAAATGATTAAAGAGTTGAGCCCATTTTTCTTCACAATTTATATTCTTTATTTTCCAAATATCGTAGTTTCAAGACCAAAATGTCTTGGCAATCACTACTTCATCAAACAGTTCATCTACGTTTATTGCGGCATTTCCAAGCGTTTCATTAATTTTTATAGCTGATGTTTCAATTTCTGGCCATTTAATATCACTGTTGTTTATCCAGACAAAGTATTCTCCTCCACCAAAACTTTTTTCCCACATCTCAATGTAAGATAGACATCGATCATAAAATTTTGTAAATTCATCTACAATCAAATCAGCAAATTATTTTTATCCTCGCGTTTTTTCTGACCGGGACAAAATGACAAACTGACCGGGACGCCGGGACCGGACCTTCAAAACGGGACAGTCCCGGTCAAAACGGGACGTATGGTAAGCCTATATATATATATATATATATATATATATATATACCCTTCATTTCCATTAATATTTGTTTATATGGTGTAAAGGAGAAATAAGACAAAACTACATCGTTCTGTCTATTAGATATATAACGAAATACAAAATATGTATGTACATTAGGTGCAAAACAGGGAAAATACTTACATGGTTTATATATATTTACATCAAACAAAAATATCACAACCAGTAGAAGAGAATTGAATATACATTAGAGGCAAAAACAAGAATAATACACAATAGTGTTATTTAACATATATATATATATATATATATATATATATATATATATATATATATATATATATATACAGGGTGGGCGGAAAGTAGCTCCCTATTTTGGATTGGTAAAAAAATACGTATATTATCCATTTATTTCAGAAGAAATAATATGAAAAGGTAGGCATACATGGTAGGTTTTCTCTAAAATTCAATGTGGGCTCCAACTCTTTCCACCAGCTTCTGGAGCCGCCCAGGAATGGCGTCCACTGACTTTAGCAGGAACTCCGGCGGGATGGAGGACATGACTTCCCGAATTCGGTCCTCCAGTTCTTCCAATGTCCTCGGTTTGGTGCGTAGACTTCTTCCTTTACCCACCCCCAAAGAAAGAAGTCGCACGGTGTCAAGTCGGGGCTCCTGGCTGGCCATTGATGTGGACCACGACGACCCATCCAACGCCCAGGGAAGTGGGCATCCAGCCACTCACGGACAACAAGAGCGAAGTGCGGAGGGGCGCCATCTTGCATAAATATCAGATCGTCGATGTTCTCCCATGTGCTGACAACCGGCCAGACCTCGTTTCGCAACATAGCAAGGTACCGCTCAGCATTCATGGTGTTGCGCAGAAGGAACGGGCCCACAACCTGATCTGAGGTCATACCACACCACACTGTTACACTGAACCGATTCTGCCGTTTTTCAGCGGTAATGTGCGACTTCTTTCTTTGGGGGTGGGTAAAGGAAGAAGTCTACCGCACCAAACCGAGGACATTGGAAGAACTGGAGGACCGAATTCGGGAAGTCATGTCCTCCATCCCGCCGGAGTTCCTGCTAAAGTCAGTGGACGCCATTCCTGGGCGGCTCCAGAAGCTGGTGGAAAGAGTTGGAGCCCACATTGAATTTTAGAGAAAACCTACCATGTATGCCTACCTTTTCATATTATTTCTTCTGAAATAAATGGATAATATACGTATTTTTTTACCAATCCAAAATAGGGAGCTACTTTCCGCCCACCCTGTATATACGCATCAAAAAAATAATAAAGTTAGTACAGAAGAGTTCTATATAAAACAAAATGAGAATGCACAACATTTGCTTAATATATACAGTAAATATATATATATATATATATATATATATATATATATATATATATAATGCAAATACACGGATTAAGGTCAGTTTCTACCACGCTTAAATATAATAGTAAACTCACACGTAGTCAAGTCCACATTTACATCCTCATTGCTTTGTACTCCACTATAAATGCGATTTATCATTAATTCACCACTCAAAGTAGGCGGGTGACAATATTCAATATAAAGGGCTTTCAACTCGTTTAACACTATATTTGTACCCACTTTACAATTGGGGGCCAAACTATCACGGTCTTTAAACACGGATAGAATACAGTCAAAAGCACGCACAAAGATCTACATATCTACAGAAGCTAAGGCTAACAAAGACCCTACGATCCACTCTAAGGTTGGCCCGAACGAAGGAAGAGAGTAATGGGTTAAAAGAAGAGAATAAGGGGCTAAGTAAGTAGCAAAACCTATCATTCGTGGGTTAACATTCATTCAGAAAAAAAGAGAGAAAGACTCACCATCATCATCCGCCGGCCACTGCCGACAAGTCGGAAAAATAGTCGAAGAGAATAGGAAAGGGGTGAAAGATGAAAAGAAGTAAAACAAGAACGCTTACAAACCATGCAAACAGTCTTAACTCAAACACTGTCATACCATGCAAACTACAGTCATGCAAGTAAAGAGAGGATAAGAAAAGAAAAAAAAGTAGGAAGAGTATAAAAAAAAGTGGTTTAGTTTATGCTAGGAGCTACATCTAAGTTCGTTTTAGTCTAATTTTTTTTTATTGCTGGCATATCACACGCTGGAATGTCACAAGCTGGCATTAATCGTCAACAGATTCATCCTCGACCACTACCCCCAGAGCTCCTGTTGCTAATTGTTTTATTATTTTAAACAACGTTAATATTTTGGAAATGCCTATCTAAACGGTTTTTAAACATATTAACGCTGGTAGAGTTCACGACGGACGCGGGAAGATTATTCCATTTATCAATTACTTTAAGCTTAAAAGGGTTTTCAGTGATGTTATTAATGAAAGTCTGCCACGTAACTTAAATCCATTATTACGAGTATTGCTATTATCGAAAGTGAACAGTTTTTCAAAATTTACGTTATCGATTTTCTTAACGATTTTGAAAACTTCAATAAGCTCCCCCCATTAATCTCCTAGTTTCGAGTGAATACAAGTCTAAGTCTTTAATTCTATCTTCGTAAGACTTGTTGCGTAATGACGGAATTAGTTTCGTGGCGCGTCGCTGAACCCTTTCCAACCTATCAATATCCTCACGCAAATACGGGCACCAAAACTGAACAGCATATTCTAAATGAGGCCTGACTAGGGACTTGTAAAGGGGCAATATAATATTCTTCGTTTTAAATTCGAAATTACGCGCTATGAAGCCTAACATCCTATTAGCTTTTGCGCAAGGCTCCAGGCACTGGTTCCTAACTTTTAAATCCTTAGCTACGCGTACGCCTAAATCTACTTCCTCGACAACGCTCGCTAACTATCTATCATCCATCGTGTACGTGTAATTGTTGTTACGAGAACCTATATGCAAAACTTTACATTTGTCTACGTTAAATTGCATCTAGCACTTATCCGTCCACTCCATAATCCTATTTACTTCGTCTTGGAGCCTATTTCTAACGCCCACGTTAAGAACTTTACCGCCTATTTTAGTTTCGTCCCCGAATTTTGACACGGTACTAGTCAAGCCTACATTTATGTCGTTAATACAGATTACGAATAGCAATGGGCCTAACACTGAACACTGTGGGACACCGCTACCTACATCCAACCACCCCGATTCACTACCATTAACAACGACCCTCTGTTTCCTAGCACGAAGCCATTCCTCGAACCAGTTAGATACCTGACCGCGCATACCGTGCGCTTTAACCTCCGCCATTAACTTTCTATGCGGAACTGTATCGAAAGCTTTTTCAAAGTCTAAATAAATAACGTCAGCCGCTCCATGCCTATCGTATTCACGCACTATTTCGTTATAAAACTCCAACAAATTAGTTAAACAAGATCTTTGGCGTCGAAACCCATGCTGACTACTGTTAATGAAATCGCGACTTTCTAAGTGATCGATGATACGATCCCTAACTACGGATTCCAAAAGTTTACCGAGAATTGACTTTACGCCAATAGGCCTATAATTGCAAGCTACTGTCTGTGCGGTCGCTTTTTTAAAAATGGGCGTAACGTTAGCTAATTTGAAATCTTCACGAATAATACCCGCTTCCAGTGACTGATTAAAAATCTTCGTTAAGTGGCCTATGATAACGTCTTTCAAATCTTTCAAATGTCTACGAGAAAGCACGTCAGGACCTGGAGCCTTGCTAACTTTTAGCTTATTGATATAATGCGCAATCTCACCCTCGTAAACAGTTATTTCATTCAAAATAGTCTCGCTACTAAATGGAACAATATCGTTCACATCGGGAACATTATTTATGTCTTCTACAGTAAAAACTGTCGCAAAAAAAAAGTTGTTAAAATTACCCGCCATAGCCTGATCGTCGGAAGGCAAAGCGCCATTAGCGTCCACTAGAGGGCCTATATTATCTTTTATCGGCTTACGATTACTGACGTAGTCAAAAAACTTTTTTGGATTATGTTTACTATCCGCAGCTATAGGTATCTCCAAAATGGCCATTTTGTCGTAGCTGGGGTCAATAAGACTGCTTTTTTTAGAATCAGCACACTTTTTTACATAGAATAGGTTTGTCAAACTAATATCTAAATTTCCGATTAAAGCCATCTACCTCTTACGGTATATCCTTTGTGTTTTCTATCAATAGCTTGAACCTAATACTGTAATTTGGTGATCACTACATCCCAAACTCTCACCTACTTCTATACCTTCGTCTATATTTTCGTCGTTCGTCATCACCACGTCTAAAATATTGTCACCGCGTGTTGCTTCGGTAATCATCTGTCGTAAAATATTATCTTCCATGAACTCAATCAGTCTCAAACCCTCATCATTACCAGTAAAAGTCTCGTAATTAATGTTAGGGCAGTTAAAGTCTCCCACAATTATACTATCCCGATTATTAATAAAGTTACTAAGAAGTGTGTAAAATCTAGTATCGGTATCGAGGGGGTGAACGGGAGGTCTATAAACAACAACAAAATTAAAGCTAATACTGCGCGCCATAACTTCAACGCATATCGCATTAATTGTTGCCGGAAAATCTATCTTAACCTCGATAGCCCTAAGGGAATTACAAATGTACAGCAAAACGCCGCCATCAATCCTTGGTAACCAATCATTATTAAAAGGTTTAAAACCTGCTATATCAAGTTCCCCCAACAAGTCCCGAGCACGGTATTTAACCACGTTTCGGTTATAGCAAATATATCGTAGTTTAAATTATTTTTTATCACAGATCGGCGTTTTAAACTATTTTCAGGTCGGGCTGGCGTTTCCTGGACCCACAACGTTTAAAGACGGCTTCGACCTATACAGTTTTCGAACGTTCTCATCGATTAACCTACCTAGCCTAGCATTCCCTATTTCATTGAAATGCACCCCATCGTTTATAAAAAGGCTAGCATCACTAAAATCTGACCACAGCTTTACGAAGGGTACATGTTCCTCAGCACAAATCTCTTCTAGTTTAGTATTAAAAAATATTGTTTTTGACGTAATCCTAAGACCTAAACCGTGCCTAAGGGTAATACCTACAACTAAAGACCTATCTGACCTTGCCTTCAGGGACCTAATTAACCCCCCTATATCTCTCCAAAAGGTCAGGCACTCTCGTGTCGGGCCTATACGAGTCGTTGCCCCCTACCATCGTCACCAACATCGAGTGACGGGAGGCAACATCAATCCTATCTACTTCGTCTCAAATTCTGTCAATCCTGGCCCCTGGGAGACAGACCCTCCTCCTCTTGTTTGGATTCCGTTCAACGAACTCTTTATCCATATGACGCACTAAGGAGTCCCCAATTAAATTAGTTTCCTCTCGTTCACATCCCTATCCAACTGGGCGAAAGGGTTCGAAACCTCGATAGGGGGGGGGGATTCCTATCACCATATGTACGTGGCCTAGCTCCACCCTTAACTTCTCTAAATCCCTCCCCGTCTACTAATCTTGGAACAACCTTAACCCCTTCCTCAACTCTGTCTAACCTTCCCAATAAGCTACCTTTACTAGAAACTATGTTCCTCACCTCACCCTTCAAATTACTAACGTCTTCAACGTTAGTATAGGTTCGGCGTTCGTCAACTGTAACCATACCCCTGCCGTCATCAAGCGTTGCAAGTCTTTCCGTCAATTCGCGTACACTACGTTTTATATCAACTATCTCTTCCCTTAAATCACAAAAGAAACAAACCGATCTCTCGGTAATCGCCATAGGACCGCCGTTGTAATCCTTAGCATCCGTTTACCACCGATTAACCCCACACCTAGCACACGACGCTTCCTGCAACGGCATCGGGCAAGTTAAGTAGTTAACATTTATAACCGTCACAAGTTTAAGTTAAATTAAGCCGGCACGCTATGGAAACTTCTAAATCGCTAAAAACCACTAACATTCAGTTACTTAACTATAACAATGTAAATATAAACGCAAGTATATAAAATTCAGAACCTTCGAAAAGTAAATTTATCGGCAATATCCAAAAGTAGATACAATAGCAGAGAGCCCAGGAATGCGTCCGTTTGTAAACACTCCTTTATAAACACTCCTTTCCAAACGTGCATTTATTCTTTCCGCGCTGACCTTTTCAACTGTAAAATCTTCTTCATAACTCATATCGGCAATTGAAGTATGTTTCTATATCGTGCCGACAACTGCGTCTTATATAAAGAAATAATTCTTCAAGGGGAACAGTGAGAGTGAGTTCAGCCCTGTACCGTTCTCGTTCTTTATACCAAAGTTCATGATATTGCGAGGAGTCTGCGCCTTCTAAATACGCATCCAGTTCCAAACCATTCTCGGCTTGTTCTTCCCTACACTTGGTAAAATCATCGAGCAGGATGTCGGTGTTCGCGTATTTAATTTAATCATTAATAACAAATAGATAATCGCACACACACAAGTTCTTGAAATAAAATGTGCCCTTCATCGATAAAAAATAGAGCTATTTGTTTACATGCAACATTCAATGATTTACACTAGTTTATCGATAATATTGAAATTTCACTAAAACATTAAGCATGCTTACGATGTCCATTTACTTTAAATAAATTATGTTAAATGGCACAACCTAACTCAGTACCACATCTCTGATATATCCGAATACCACAGTTTTAGGTTATGCAGAATGAACAATTTGGTCGGAAACAAATATCTTGGTACCCGAGATACCAACTTACATCTTTTACGCATCAATTAACATAAAAATGCTCTCTCTCTCTGTCTTTCTCTCACGGCTTGGTAAAAACTTAAGGACCGCACACTAAAATTCGTTCAGCGACCGCCCGCTAAAATTTGTTCAACCAATGAATGACTTGGCATTCTGAAAGTGCGGGGCGGAGAAAGACTTTTCATCAGCATGCCGCATTCTAGGGCGGTCTTCTCCCTGCCCTATAAAAAGAATAGCAGTGACATATGTAAATGATTTTAGTGTTGGAGAAACATTTCAGTTGTTGCGTACAAACTTATAAACAAGAATGAAGTCTGACGACTGCATCAAGTTGGAAGTAATTTTACTTCGTGTAATCTCTGTTCTAAAAGTAAAGAAGTAGTCTTATTCAACATTTGTGTAGAAGTGTGTTTTGTGAAGTTTTGTGATTACTGATTTTGTGATTATGTGACTTATTGTGATTGTGCCCAATTTTATCTTTTTATTGTTTTATCTGAAGGGCCGATTTTTCCATACACAAATTCCTATCCGAATATGCTTCGACTCCGGTATACCTCTAAGGTGATACAATGTGATGAGTACTGCTATTTCAATCTATATAAATTCAGAACAGTGATTAATGCATTTACTTCAATTATATATATATATTAGGGTGGATCGATTTTACATTTGTTTCGATTTCCATATTCTAATAGAGACAAAAACTTGCGCATGCATGAGAAAATAGCCTCTGCAAAATCTTAGCTTAATAGGTAATCATCTTCTGCCCCCGGCAGAGCGATGAAAATCATATTTTAGTAGTCAAAAACGTATTTTTAAACCCTAGCCTAGAGTCATAAAATTTTGCGTGTGTGTTATTTCATGCCTAAGCAACGATATAAATGCTATGGGAAATATATAAATGCATTATTTAAGACAAAGAGCCGATCTGAAAATATGTATAATATACATATTTTCAGATCGGCTCTTTGTCTTAAATAATGCATTTATATATTTCCCATAGCATTTATAGCGTTGCTTAGGCATGAAATAACACACACGCATATTGAAATATTTTAAAAATTATAAGAAAAATACGTTTTTGACTACTAAAATATGATTTTCATCGCTCTGCCGGGGGAAGAAGATGATTACCTATTAAGCTAAGATTTTGCAGAGGCTATTTTCTCATGCATGCGCAAGTTTTTGTCTCTATTAGAATATGGAAATCGAAACAAATGTAAAATCGATCCACCCTAATATATATATATATATGTGTGTGTGTAAAAATGAACAATGAATAATTCCTATACTCGTATATTCTTATATTCATTCATATAATTCTTATATTCGTTCGTATAATTCTTATATTCATTCGTATAATTTGTATATTTATATAATTCGTATATTTATATAATTCGTATATTTATATAATTCATATATTTATATAATCCTTATATTTATATAATCCTTATATTCTTATATATTTATATTCTTGTATTCATTTTTACATATAGAGTCGAAATCCGCATAACGCTGAAGTAGTTCGGATAAAATTTTTGATTCGCTTTTTATTTTATTTCTGCTGGATAATTGGTACGGGGTGCACCGATTAATCGGCATCGGCACCTAGCATGCCGATTATTTTCTTAATATCTGCCGATTAATCGGTATCGGCAAGCTTGGCATAGGTAGCGTCGACTGGGGCGAATTGGGTCACCAAATGATGAAGACAACACCGAAATGAAACTTTATTGAAAACACACATCCTGGTAAAAAACAATCACATTCTTCAAAGTAGCTAGCTATGGTAGCTATCTTCATATAAAAATATTTTCCTTAAAATAACTAAAAATTAACTTTTTAGAAATGATTTATTTATTCAATATATTCCTTACAGCTGCTTGAAGTGTTGGAAATTTTTTCTTTTTTTATTTTAAAAATTTCATGTTACAATGAATTAATGCCAATTGTTCCCCATGTTCGGGCGTTAATTTGTTTCTCTTGGATTCGTAGATATTTCCTCCTGTGCTGAACAATCTTTCACTATAAACTGAAGAGGGAGGAGCGCACAGATATTTTTTGACCATTTTGCAGTGTAGTTAGCTGTTGTTCATTTTCTGTTGATTTCTTTCCATGTTTGCCCATATCATAATTGTTCCACCAATGAAATGGACATTCTTTCTTTGCTATTGCAGGAAGTGATAGGTAGAAATCAACTTCTTTCCTGAAATAAATAGAAAATACATACAATCATGCAGTGTTACGTTACATTACATAAATAATTTAAATATGAAGTCACCTAAAAAAAAAATGTTGCTAACCATTTTATCTTTTTGTCTTTAATAAGTTGTTTGTGGATTGATTTCGACTTTTTTGTAACCCTTTTTGACTGTTCCAAGTTTCTTTCCCCTTCAAAAAATTTATATACAGGGTGGGCCGAAAGTCTGGATCCATAGGAAAATATTTATTTTAATACATAAATTACAACAAATGGTAAATACTTAAAATGAATATCAACTTTAACTCGTAAATGCATATCCGTGATACTGTACAGTAGTTCGTACTCCAGTATAAATACTCAAATACTTTTTTTATTTCAGGCCAGAAATGGCTTCGAATCTAACAACAGAAGACCAGGTAGAACTTGTGCTCATTTACGCAAGACAGGACGCTACACACAGAGAAGTTGCTACCGAATTCAATAGAAATCATCCTGATAAGCATCCAGTAACACATGCGACTGTTGGCAAGTTGTTTAAACGTTTCAAAGAAACAGGAAGTGTACATGATCGATGGCGTTCTGGTCGTCCAAAAACTGCAACTGATGAAAATACCTCTGCAATGGTATGTGAAACTTTAACGAATAGTCCAGTAAAGTCAACAAGAAGATTATCAAATGAAACACGCATCTCGAGAACGTCAATTCGAAGAATTATTAAAAATCATAAATTCCATCCCTAAGTGTCTCGATGTCAGAGGCCGCCAATTTGAGCATTTGTTATAATTTGTTGTTTATACTGGAGTACGAACCAATGTACAGTATCACGGATACGCATTTACGAGTTAAAGTTGATATTCATTTTAAGTATTTACCATTTGTTGTAATTTATGTATTAAAATAAATATTTTCCTATGGATCCAGACTTTCGGCCCAACCTGTATATCATCTCGCATTCTTAGCTTTTTTAAGGGTGAACCTGAGGTTGTCGACTCAGCATCTGATCCAGAAGCAGTAGAACCAGAGTCTGAAAACTCTGAGTCAGTTAAACTTGTGCTGTATTCTGTAATTTAAGTATAGCTATTAAAGTTCATACAACACTGGTAACTGTATGTCATAAAACCTAATGATTTTTTTTTTTGAGATTTTAGTTTAAATCTGAAAAAAATCAACTGCCAATAAGAATAAATCACTTTAGTGCACCAATTTACTTTGTAATTTAAAAAATAAGGAAATAGATGAACTAATTTTGAAGGAACATTAGATCTATTTATTTTAAATAACAATTATTTCGGAAATTAGCTGTAATAGCTTAAACTTTAATTTTCGGGTTGTGTATAGACCTCCTTCTCAAGGAGTAGAATTCGTCGTTGAAATGTGTAACATTTTAAGTGCCATAGATATGTATAAGGAATCGATTACATATTGTCGGGGGTTTTAACTTCCTAAATATTAATTTCATTACTTCAAACAGCGATGCTGTGGGTTTACGTTTCATATATTTTCTACAAAAAGTATTACAGTAGAAATGACCCGCGATGAGAATATTTTGGTCTTGGTTTCAACGACAAATGATAATTTAGTTCATAATGTAGACGTCAGAGAAAGTTTATGTAATGGCGACCATACCATGAAACTCTTTCCAGTTAATGTTAAAACTTCTGGGGAATTAAATAACTTCACAACTCCTCATTTTAGGAGAGAAAATTTCGATGACTTTAAAGTTTCATTAACTTTAATAAATTGAGATAAACTGTTACCTGTAGATAGTGTTGTTAGCATGTGGGATAATTCCAAGAATATATTCATAAATTTAAACAATCTCTGTGTACCAAGGAGAATTAAGAGAGGTGAATTAATTGTGCAACAGAAATAGTGGAATCGAAATATAGTAAAAGCAATTACAGATAGAAATGTAGCCAACAAGATTTTTAAAAGGGACTCTGCACAGCAGCACTTTCAGATTTGTATAGATTTATGTAGAAATGTTAAGCGTTTAATTAGATCTGCTAAACGCGTTTTTGAAATTTAAGTAGCTCGTAAATGTAAAGAAAATCCAAGAAATTTTACGATTACGTAGGAAACAGAAATCCCTTGAGGGACAATATTGGGCCACTGGTAAACTCGGATGGTAATTTAACTAATAATTAATTATGGGGAGATAGCGATAATTTTAAATATTTGTTTTACATCAGTTTTTGCATTTGAGGATACTTCTTTTATTCCGGAGGCTAGTAATATGATCAGTGATGTAAATGAAACTTTTTCATTGCGTACTGACATAACTGTTTACAGTTTACACTGTTGAGATTTCTCATTATATAAATAAGTTAAAAATTAAGAAATCGCCCGTCCAGACTATTTTTACCCAAAGCACCAAAAAGAGTTAAAGAATGAAATACTTGATCCTTTACTTCAAATATTTAATAAATCTTTATCTCAGGGTGTTGTTCCCTTGGATTTTATATTGGCTAATATAACTCCAATTTTTTAAAAGGGGATAAACAACAGGCAGGTAACTATAGGCCTATTAGTCTAACTTCTAAAATAGGAAAGCTTTTAAAATCTTATTAAGACCCTATAGTCGAGAATGGGTTTCGTAGAAATAAATCTTGTTTAACAAATTTATTGGAATTTTTTCATGAAGTGATTGATATTTATGGTTGTTGTTGAGCTGTAGATACATATAATATATTTAGATTTTCAAAATGCGTTCGACATAGTTCCACATAAACGATTGTTAGAAGAACTTAACGTTCACGGAATAAAGGGTAACGTTCTTAATTGGATAGATAACTGGAAGAGAGGGTAGTAATTAATGAGAACGAGTCAGTGTGGGCGAATTTAACTAGCGGTAGTCCACAAGGGTCCTTTCTTGGTGTAATGCTAGATAAGAATTTGCAATGGAGTGATCATGTAAATTATATCGCGAAAAAGATTTCAAGGAGCGTTGCTATAATGTTTAAACTTAGAAATGTAGTCCCTAAACAAGTTTTATTGACTCTTTATCATACTCTTGTTCTTCCTTATATAACATACTGCACCCTTGTTTGGGGAAACTCCGCTAACAACGCATTAAATGGTATCTTTGTCATCCAAAAACGAGCAATAAGGTTATTATCTGATGCTGATTTCCTTGATCACTCTAGTGCATTATTTAAAGAGCTAAACCTACTAAAGCTCAATGATATAACCAAACTGGCACATTTTATTTTTATTTACAAGTGTAAGAGCAAAATCATTAATTTGCAATGGGTAAATAGATATTTTGTAACTCATCAAGAAATCCACCCGTATCAGACCAGAAATAGATCAAAGATTGTTATACCTCAATTTAGATTGTCTTCATCTCAAAAACTACCCATTTTCATTGGATTGAAACTATGGAATGACTTGCATGCCGATATAAAAAATATTGCGAATGTAAATTTGTTTAAAACCAAGTTAAAATCCCGATTAATAATGGGATACTAACAAAAATCTTGGATTAATGTCCACTAATAATGTTTTATATTGTCCATTAACATTGTTTAATATTGAAATACAGGCTTTAACTATTAATAATACTTATTTACTTATTTATTTATTTTATTATTATTAATTTATAACGGCTAGCTGCTTATTTTTAATGAGAGCCCAGTAAAGCCTAAAGCTTAAGGGCCAAATTAAAAATAAAAAAAATAAATAGTCGAGCTTCACAATTATTTATGTCATTGTAAAAATTGTAAGTTGTAAAAAGACTACTGTATTTATTTTATTATTAATAAAGGTTATTCTATTCTATTCTATTCTATTCTATTCTTCGTCATTTTCATAATATACGTTAACGGTCTGCATGTGAATTTAGTGAGTAAAATTTATAAATTTACCGACGCTAGTACAGTAAAATTGCGAGTAAAACAATTAGTTTATTACAGAGTGGCCATAAAGCATACCTAATTTTAGTGTGCAGTGATAACCAATTTGTGCAGGAATAATTTCAATTTGTGCAGTGATAAATAGAAAATCTGTGCAGTGATAAATTAGGTTCTATATCCGCTATAGAACCTAATGTATCACTGCACAAATTGAAATTATTACTGCGCAAATTGGTGATCACTGCACACTAAAATTAGGTATGCCACAAAGTCCCTTTTCAATGAAATTACAACATATCTGTATGTTGCCCTTGTTTTTCATGCAAAGGGATTTTGTGGCCACCCTGATAGATAGGGAGACTCTACAGCGCGATCCAAATAATTTAATGGAGTAGTCTAATAAGTGACAAATGAAATTTAACATAGATAAATGTAAAGTCATGCAAACAGGTTACCACAACAATAAATTTACATTATGGGAAATAGTGTGTTAAATGAAACCGCTGAGGAAAAAGATTTTGGTGTCATTGTTACTAACGTTTTAAAATTTTCAAAACAATGCTGTAAGGCTAATAGAGCACTGGGTTTTATTTTTTTAAATTTTGACTATAAATCTAACGATATTGTTTTACAAATACATACAGTAAGTCGTTTTTTGGACTTCATTTAGAATATGCTGTTCAGTTTTGGTCGCCCTATATAAAGAAGGATATGGAAATGGTAGAAAGGGTACAGCGTCAGGCAACAAAGCTTATTCCAAACGTACGTGGTAAACGGTTCGAAGATTGACTCAAAGAGGTGAATTTGTATACGCTTGAAACTTGGCGTTTGAGAGGCGAATTAATTCAGGTGTTTAAAATTTGAAATGGTTTTAAAATCGTAAATTATGATAATTTCTTTAACTTGGACGATAGGAACATGACGAGAAATAAAGGCTTTAAAATTAGGGGTAAAAGATTTGATATAAACGTTTCAAAGGAGTTTTTCAATTTCACTGTTTAACATTTTTTTTATCAGATGATAGTAGTTGTTTCCTTTGCATTTTTCATCTCTGATTACGATAATGATAAAGAAATTTTGCTATCAAGTCAGGTTTTCGAGAAATTTGGAACTTAATTCTTGACCATATTTGTATATAGATTATAAATTGAACAAATTATTAAAACTGCATCTACCCTAAAGCTGAGAGTATCCCAGCAGAAAATGTTTTAGCTAATGAAGAATTAAGTAATTTATGCTCCTGACACATTCAAACCAGTCGAACATGTCAATTTTCCTTGTTACCTGTCACAGAGGGGTACTTGCAGTTATAAGTCATTTAGTCTGCCGCAAGCTGCTTCATGTTGTGGATCTGTTCATGTGCAGTGACGTTTGATTATATGGTTATTTTTTGATTTACCTAATCATTTAATTGTGCATGTGTTACACAAAATAGCACCTTGAAGGAAAAAAGGATAATCTGAAATGTCGTGTAAATGTTTGAACAATCCTAACAGTTTCTGTTAAGTGTGCGGTGATTACGTGATAGAAGACCACAAAAGAAACATCACTCCCTTATAAATGCAAAAAACTTAACTTTTTTCTACGTGAAGGTCAAAATATGAAAATAAAAACCACTCTAATAGACAAAGTTTATTTCCACAAGAGTTTCGATGCCCACTGGCATCCTCCTCCGGTGGATACAGAAAAAAGAATGAACCAAAACAAGAGGGAAAAACAGTCCAGGATATGGAAATGGAAATGGTAGAAAGGGTACACCGGAAGGGCATTTTCATTAAAGGGACCCGCTTATAACTACATTCGCACAAATTTAAAACTATCTTCCTGTTCTAAACATACAGATTCTATTATTTTTTTACATAATTATTACATTTATTATTACATTTATCACATTTAATATTGCATTATTATTTATTACAGAAATTATAAATTTATTATTACATTGGTTATTACATTGTTGTTTATTATACAGAACTTATAAACCGAAAAACGAATGAAAAGGGCGAGAAGGAAACAATCCAGGGACCATTGAGAAATTAGCACTTAGGTTAGATACCGTTCTCCCGACACCGGAAGGGCATTTTATTACAGGGTCCCGCTTATAAGTACATTCGCACAAATTAAAACTATCTACTTGTTCTATACATACAGATTCTAATATTTTGACAAAATTACTGCATTTATTATTGCATTTACATTTTTTTTTTTTAACATTTATTATTATTACCTTTACCCTAATTATTAAATTTATAATATTACCTTTATTTTACATCTGTTGTATTTATATTTATTTCCACATTTATTACTTCCATTATTACATTTACATTTACGTTTATTATTCCATTTACATTTAACGAAAAAAAAAAAAATATAATGAACTAAAAGCGAGTAAGGAAACAATCCAGAGACCTTTAAGAAATTCACACTTAGGTTAGAACACGTTCCCCCGACTCCGTAAGGGATTTTTTGACCAAGAATCTCATTAAAGGAAAGCCCAATTTCACGGTCTATAGAAAACCTACTTATTGTAATTCGTACATTCATTATTTTTCATATCATGATGAAGGGGTTAAAAGCTCAGTTATTTCTTCCATGTTTCTAAGAGCACTCAGGATTTGTAGCCCACATTTGCTGGACCCAGAAAATTCAAAGATTTGGAACATTTTTAAGGATTTAAAATATCCTGAGTGGTTTATCAGAAAGGCGTATTTTAAAGCCAGAAAATCTTTTTATGCCCCTCGGGAACCTTCAGTTAACCAAAAACAATATGTAAGTTTGCCTTACATTGCCGGCTTAGAAAGAGTAAAACCGTTGACGAAAGATTTTAAGTTTGCTTTGGCGTTCAAATATTCGTCTACCGTGAAAAGGAAATTGGTTAGGAATGACGTTGCAAAACAGGAACAAGCCTGTGTCTACAGCATTCCCTGAAAAAATTGTGATTTAGTATACGTGGGAGAAACTGGAAGAAATATTGAAACCCGTATTAAAGAACACAAATATGCCTTCAGAAGTTGTAATACTAATAATGCCATTTTTTTTCACGCCAGCCAAAATAATCATGCTATAGATTGGGAATCAATTAAGGTACTTTATAAATGTAATAATTATGTCAAAAGAAAAATAATAGAATCTGTATGTATAGAAAAAGTAGATAATTTTAATTTGTGCGAAGGTACTTATAAGTTAGACCCTTTAATGAGATTCTTGGTCAAAAAATCCCTTACAGAGTCGGGGGAACGTGTTCTAACCTAAGTGTGAATCTCTTAAAGGTCTCTGGATTGTTTCCTTACTCGCTTTTAGTTCATTCGATTTTTTTTTTTTTTGTAAAATGTAAATGGAATAATAAACGTAAATGTAAATGTAATAATGGAAGTAATAAATGTGGAAATAAATATAAATGCAACAGTTGTAATAATAAAGGTAATATTATAAATTTAATAATTAGGGTGAAGGTAATAATAATAAATGTTAAAAAAAAAAAATGTAAATGCAATAATAAATGCAGTAATTATGTCAAAATATTAGAATCTGTATGTATAGAACAAGTAGATAGTTTTAATTTGTGCGAATGTACTTATAAGCGGGACCCTGTAATAAAATGCCCTTCCGGTGTCGGGAGAACGGTATCTAACCTAGGTGCGAATTTCTCAATGGTCTCTGGATTGTTTCCTTCTCGCCTTTTTCGTTCGTTTTTCGGTTTATAAGTTCTGTATAATAAACAACAATGTAATAACCAATGTAATAATAAATTTCTAATTTCTGTAATAAATGATAATGCAATATTAAAAGTAATAAATTTAATAATAAATGTAATAATTATGTAAAAAAATAATAGAATTTGTATGTTTAGAACAGGAAGATAGTTTTAAATTTGTGCGAATGTAGTTATAAGCGGGTCCCTTTAGTGAAAATGCCCTTCCGGTGTCGGGAGAAGGGAATCTAACCTAGGTGCGAATTTCTTAACGGTCGGTCTCTGGACTGTTTTTCCCTCTTGTTTTGGTTCATTCGTTTTTCTGTATCCACCCGAGGAGGATGCCAGTGGGCATCGAAACTGTTGTGGGAATAAACTTTGTCTATTAGAGTGGGTTTTTATTTTCATATCACTCCCTTAATTAAAAAAGCTTATGACCTCTACTTCGGCTGCAAAATCGGGGATCAAGATAAAGTTTGGGCTCCCCATATATGTTGTGCCCATTGTGCTGTGACCCTCAGGGGTTGGTTAAAAGGTACGAGTACCTCTATGCCATTTGCACTCCCCATGAATTAGAGGGAGCAAAAAGATCACTTCAAAGTAGGCTGACCATATTTCCTTGAGACAAAAACGGGACATTGGGATGGCAAAAAAGGGACGGGGGTTATGTAATATTCTGTATTCATGAAAAAGTAAGTACATAAACATATTGAGCTTACAATTATTCTTCAGTGACAGAACCCATACAAAAACCCATACAAAACGGTACTGTCCCGTTCAAAACGGTACGTATGGTCAGCCTACTTCAAAGATTATTATTTTTGTTCAACTAAGGCAGTGGTTTTTCCTCGAAAATAAAAAGAAAACTGGATACCCGAATCTGCCTTTCCGCAATGTGATCAGTAGTACATTATGAAACTCTACCAGTTTCTAAGCCCCCCTGGATCATAGAGCTTAGGATGATGATGATGATGAACCTGCTGAAAATGGGATTATGGAATTGTCAGATAAGGATGAAGAGTATCGACAAACTCAAGAAAAAGAGCCTCACTTAATAACTCAACCTGAGCTTAATGATTTGGTTCGAGATTTGAATTTATTGGAAAATCAAGCAGAACTTTTAGGGTCTAGATTACAAAGCTGGAACTTCCTTGCAAACGATACCAGCATATCCGTTTTTAGGAAACGCCAAAAAAATATGTTAAAATTCTTTTCTATGACTGGTGATCTTTCTTTTTGTAATGACATTCGTAGTTTGATGATAGCCCTATAAGTATAAATGAACCTTTAGAATGGCGACTTTTCAGTGATTCGTCAAAACTTAGTTTGAGGGCTGTCCTGTTGCACACTCGAAATATCTGTACTTCAGTTCCTATTGGAAATGCTGTCCATATGAAAGAGTCGTATGAAAAAATGAAATTTTTCCCGAATAAAATAAATTACAAAATATACAACTGGCATATCTGAGGTGATCTCAAAGTCACTGGGCTGCTTCTTGGTTTACAACTTGGATATACAAAATAATGCTGTTTTCTTTGTGAATGGGACAGCGGAGCAAAGAATTCTCGTTATACTGTTAAGAACTGGCCACCTCGTCAATCTTTCAGTCATGGACAAAAAAATGTTGCGTGCCATGAAGTGGTGGATCCTGGAAAACTTTACTTGCCACCTTTGCACACCAAACTAGGATTGACGAAAAATTTTGTTAAGGCAATGGACAGAACAGATGGATTCCAGTACTTGAAAAAATATTTCATCTGATTCGTGATGCCAAAATGAAAGAGGGAATTTTCGTTGCTCCACAAATAAATGTGTTAATGAAATATGGTGCCTTTGATGAAGTCCTGAATGAATCTGAAAAAACAGCTTGGAATGTTTTTAAAGCAGTGACCCAGAATTTCTTAGGCAACAAAATATCGTCTAACTATGCAGACTTGGTTGATGAACTTCGCCAAGCTTACAGATACTGGGATTAATGAGTTTAAGAATTAATTTTTTGCATACACACTTCGATTTTTCCCGCCAAACCTGGGAGATGTCAGCGATGAACATGGAGAACGGTTTCATCAGGACATTTCTGCGATGGAAAAACGATACCAGTGCAAATGGAATCCAAACATGCTGGCTGATTACTATTGGACGCTAATGAGGGAAGCCTCAGATGTCACTTACGAGCAAAATCTATTTAAATATTTTCCTTAGGTATAGATTATTCTATTATATTCCAATATAAAATAGTGATTTTCTCAAAAACCTGACGTGATAGCAAAATTTCGAGGTTATTTTCGTAATCAGCGCGCAAAAATCTATTGGAATCACCAGATTTCATTCGAGAAAAAAAAGGAAAAGTTAAAATTTGTTGAACAGTATTTTAAGATAGTCGAGAGGTGGAATAATCTATTGGCGGGGGTCGTGGGAAGCACTTCAGTTAATATGTTTAAGAATAGGTTGGATATGTATTTTAGTAGTATCAATTTGCATTAAAGGGCGGGTAAATCGGGGCTGTGATTTTCGGTTAGTATAGGTTATTGAGATATTGAATTATTGAGATATAAGCAAATGTACAAGAAGGCGCTGGTCAGGTTTGGTATTAGAAGACTGGGAGTTCTAAAATTATAGATTTTTTGAATCTTTTCCTTTATAGCACCCCTCAATTTCTTCTTTTCAAACCTAATTGAACGCTAATTGAATGGCCGGTTAGGTCAACTGTACGCCCTTGACGATTGGTTAGGTTTGAAAAGAAGAAATTACGGGTGCTATAAAGGAAACGATCCGATTTTTTAAACTTTTTATTTTTATTTATGTTTCTGAAAGATGAGAATTCTCCGGAGTCAGAATCTTCGAATAGCTAATTAAATTATTTTGGGAAGCCACTCCTCTCTCCCCTTCTTTTTATCTTTTGCTCCTACTTTTCTTTCTTTTTTTTATTATTAAAAGGGTGCTTTTAGGGAGTGCTAGTTAAGATAGAGTAGAAGTAGTATTGTTCCCTTCGTAATAAATGTAGTAGGAGGCGATGGTCGGGTCTGGTTTCAAAGTACTGGGAGTTCTCAGATGATACCTCATTGGTAGAGAAAGGAAGCTTGCTGGGATCTCTCGGGAGCCAAAACCTCCGAATAGATGTTTTCAATTTTAGGAACGCTACTTGGCTTACAATGTACGAATGTCAGTACTTTTTGGTTAAATCGCAGAACATCTAACGTAGCTAGCGAGAAAAAGTTTTATATCATAGTTTTATATATGTAGAAGTAGTGATGGTCCCTTTTGCAATAAATATAGTAGTAAGTGTTGGCCGGGTCTGTTTTCAGAGTAATGGAAATTCTCAGATAATGTTCTCAGATGATGGGAAGCTTGATAAGATATCTTCAGAGTCAAAACCTCCGAATAGTCATACTCACCACCAGGAAAGCTATTTAATTATAGTGGAACTTTAGTTTTATATATTGCGCATTAAATTTCGCAATAAAATAAATTTCGCAAATGAAGATTATGCATGTTATGCATGAGTATTCTCCATTATGTATGGGGAATTCTTAAATTGCAGATCTGGACAGTTGGAGGTACCCTCTGGACCAGTGTTATTTTATGTTTGTTTAAAATTTTCTCCTACACTTAGCCTTTCCACCACTTTCGAGAGATTCCTCTGATTGTTTTGTGCTCCACATAGTACGATCAACTTCGAGCAACTCATTTTTTATCGCTTGCCTCATAAACATCTCCAAGTGGGAGACTCTTGAATTTGCCGTCGTGGCAACAACGGGTGATCACCCACGAAACACTTAAATTCCGCATAAGGGACAAGTTCACGGGGATAGATACAGACTCCCCACTGATATTCTTCGCCGGGTAAAGATTTTCTCTCCTCTCCTGGTGGCACAACACCGCGAAGTATGAAGAATACAATATATCACTTGCCGCATAAACACCTTTCAGGGCCGGAGGACCAAGTTCAATACTTGAGACATTACATTCAAAGAGTTGGCAGACACATACGCTTGACAGACATCCAATTACAGAAAGCACTCTCAGAAACTGGCTTGGCTTCGTGGGCCTGGTTGGGTGGAATGGGTGGTTCCGGTTTCACAGTCATTTATGTCGTTGTAAATTGTGAAAGTGCTGTATTTGCTTTATCAATAAAGGTTGTTCAATTCATAAATTCAAATGGAAAAACATAGTATTTTCTGGGTAGTCGAATGCAATATATAATAAATTTTCGGTGGGGTTGCTTTGGCATGTTAAGGAGAAATGATACAATGACGAAATGATGGCTTCTTTTACATAATAAATAAATAAAAATTCCTTAAAAAAATCCATGGCGTAGGTGAGATTAGTAGTTTAGTATTCATGCTACCCTTTATTTTCTGCTATCATCTAATGCGTAATTGGGTACACGAGATAAGTGTACACATGGTGTGAATGAACTCTGATGCTCTCCTTTTCATTATAATTTTTCTTACTTTCCAATAAATTTTCTTTCGACACTATTTTCTCTCAGCAGTGGAGGTCTGTTCTATATTTTACTATTACTACTAGTCCTGCGCGAAAGCTTTACACGTCTATAAGTATAAACATGGTATAAGTTTTCAGTGTTCTTTTTTCATTGCTATTTCTAACTTTTCTACTTCCCTCTTGAGCTAGCCTAGAGTGGATCTTAGAGTCTTTGTTAGCCTGTAACTCTGTAACTCTGTAACTCCCTCTCCATATATGAACCCACACTACTCAACCCAGTGTGTGGAGATTAGGGTGGCCCACTTTTCAATTTTTTTTTTAAAGTATAGGTTATCGTAGTTTTTCCCATTATTTGGCACTATACTAGCACATTGGTACCATTTTTACAAAAATTGATCGATATTTAGGGGTCTCGCATCGACCTTGAAATTACGAGTTTTTTTTTAAAAATGCGTACTTTTTAACTTTTTACTGAATCAAGATAAATCATTAAGTAGGGATGTTTTCGGAATCCTCTTGATGAGAGAAGTCGTTTGGTGTGCCTTCCAATGTCATACGACTAACGGTTTAAAAGATGTGCCTGTATACAGGTAATACCAATGTGCTAGTATAGTGCCAAATAATGGGAAAAACCACGATCACCTATACTTTTCAAAAAAATCAGCAAATAGCAGACAAATAAGGAAGAAAGAAACAATAACTTAAACAATCACACTTTTGCATTGTATTGACCACTATCACACGTCACTGGCTGCAACGTTGTCCCTCTGTGCTATGTCATCGTGGCGAGTGATGACTTCTTGAAGTCGCCGAGCTCTTTCCGTTCTTTTCCACCACTTGCAGAAGATCCTGCAGCTGTGCCTCGTCCTTTGTGACCTTGTTCGCATAGTCTTGTATCAGTTGGACTCCTCTTTCAGCGACGTCATTGGTGACCTGGAGATTAGAGATCACATCCTTCAGACGACAAAAGTCCTCGTTCTCGTCCCACTTATCAGTTGGCAGGGTGAGCCACGAAGACCCATACATCTTCAGACTTGCAAATAAGAACCAGGAGGACTCGTCGATCAGGTCGGGGAGTAGCGTCATCTCGTCGACTGAGACGTTCTCGTATGTGAAGTCTTTGGGTACAGGGAGGTGGGACAGCTTCTCTGCCATCTTTTGCTTCACAGTGCCATCCACCTTGTTGCTGCACAGAGCGAAGATGACGGTTTGAGGCCTCAGATACCAGAAGTGCCGCCTCATCACTGCCAGTGACGCTTCTGCCACCTCGCGGTCCACTGCCCTATACCTCAGAAAACGCTGGTATAGTACCAGGTCATTCAACGGCGCATCAGCTGCTACAGGGGCCGCCAACCAAGCTGGTACGTACAGAAGATCGATGAACACCACGATCCTGTGCAGTTTGTCGACCAGCTCGGCGTCGAGCTCCAGCTGCCTACTGAACATCAGCAGTTTTGTGTAGTAGATGACCTGAAACAGAATAGGCACCATTGTAAGTAAGACAGGTTTATTGTTACCAATTACTTTGTTTGCGTTATAATGAAATGTTTATCTTTGAATAACGTTTAAACTTATCTCTAGATTATTTTTGTTTGAAAATACTAACTTTAGCCATCCATCTTGCGTGGTGGTAGGCTCCTGGGCGCATGAGGTGAATGCCACGGCGTGGTTGTGTCCCGAGTACCAGGAGCGTGATCTCTGCCACTTCCCGGTAATCGTCTCTGACGAAACCAGAAGCTGTGCTCAGGAAGCTTACCGCCGCGTCCCGGAGTTCTATTAGCCACGTACTCTCCGCCAGATTCTCGACCTGCAGCTTGCAGTAGGTCGAGAGATCGAGCTCGTCCCATCTTCAAAAATAATAAACAAGAAAATTGTGTGAGAAAACTCTGAAGTTCCGGTTTGGCTTGCTGTTTTATAAACTAGTGGAATATCATGTGTGTCCTAACTTTACCTTGCACAAAAAATGAACTAACCTTCTCTTCAACTGCTGAAACAAAGGATCAGTTCGTGCCGTAGTCCTTCCGAGCAGGGTGACGGCTACTGCCCCCACGATAAGCTCTAGGACGTGATGACGGCATCCCAGCTGGAGTAGCGGTCGCCCGAGCATGTTTTCCAGCCGGACAACTGCACCCTGCACCCTCCCCGTGTTGGTGGAAGTGGTGTCGAAGCAGAGTCCGATGACGCTCTCCTCACATCCCCAATCTTCGAGAGCATGTATGGTTACCCGCGCCTGCGACAGTCCGGTGCTGTCAGCAACAGCTGGGACTGACAGCAACTTTCCTTCTTGCAATGAGGAGCCCCGGAGATGAGAATTGCTTGGCGGTGCTCCGCCGTTCCAAGGAAGTTCTGAAACACATGCCATATATTTCAATTTCATGGTTGTAAAGTAACCTATTTTTGTTCACATTCAGTTCTCTTTTTAATTGATATTATGCTTCATGAATCTCATTACTAAATTGATAGCTATGAAAACTTAATCAACTGACCTTGACCATTTTGCCATCCCAGTGGACAACAGTGTGCCTCGGTGGCGTGAAGGAGTCCTTCACAGCCGTCGCCACTTCACGGCGATGTGACACTCTTCCCCGGCGAGCCGTTTCTTTCGAGATGCTGAACTGATTGAGGTCTGCTGGTGGATCCGCCGAACGTGTGATAGCAGCCACAATGCTTACTACCTATGTAGAGAATGGAAAGTGGAAAGGAAACTGTCAAGAATACATGTGGGTTACGGGACACTTTAAAACTGACGCTATCGATGAATACTATACACAATACACACCTGATTATTGGACATTAGGGTGGATCGATTTTACATTTCTTTCGATTTCCATATTCTAATAGAGACAAAACCTTGCGCATGCATGTGAAACTAGCCTCTGCAAAATCTTAGCTTAATTGGTAATCATCTTCTGCCCCCGGCAGAGCGATGAAAATCATATTTTAGTAGTCAAAAACATATTTGTAAACCCTAGCCTAGAGTCATAAAATTTTGCGTGTGTTATTTCAGGCCTAAGCAACGATATAAATGCTATGGGAAATATATAAATGCATTATTTAAGACAAAGAGCCGATCTGAAAATATGTATAATATACATATTTTCAGATCGGCTCTTTGTCTTAAATAATGCATTTATATATTTCCCATAGCATTTATATCGTTGCTTAGGCATGAAATAACACACGCAAAATTTTATGACTCTAGGCTAGGGTTTAAAAATACGTTTTTGACTACTAAAATATGATTTTCATCGCTCTGCCGGGGGCAGAAGATGATTACCTATTAAGCTACGATTTTGCAGAGGCTATTTTCTCATGCATGCGCAAGTTTTTGTCTCTATTAGAATATGGAAATCGAAAAAAATGTAAAATCGATCCACCCTATCAATGGACATGCGGAAACGATCAGCCACTTCCATGACAGCAGGTGCATTAAGGATGCGGCGAGGAAGATTGACAGACACACTTGGCTCTTTCGGCAGGGGGAACGCTAGTTCTGTCTCCGATTCTCCTGACATGCCAGTATCATCATTCTCCATGGCCTCATCTCCGGTTTCGTATGCACACTTTGAGGTTTGCGGCTCCTGGCGAGGACGTTTTCTTCCTTCCTGTAGCTTTCTTTTTACAGCGAAAACTTTATCGTTCCCGCTCATCGTTGCCACCCGAGGACCACGTTGATCGAGGTAGAAGTCAATGTCTTCTTTCTTGTCCTTGTCGGACAGCAGTCGATTCTTCTTTATATCTTCGACAGCGTCAGATGCTCCGATATCGCACAGCTTGTCCACACTGTCCGAAAACTTCTGCCGTTTTCCTCCGGCGTCAGTTTCTCGTTTTCTGATCTTTTGGATTAAGTGCCACTCTTTCCACAATGCCTCTAGCTTCCGTTCGCAGTTGAGCTTTGTGATTGTTTTAATGCGGGCCATGTTCCAAAACTTTAAGACGTTGTTTACGGTTTCTTTGAATGCGTCTTTCCTGTTAGCAGTGTACTGGATAACACTGAAGAAGTATTGCAAAACCTGCCGTGTTGTTGGCAATTTGCTACCACTGATGGAGGACGACGGTTGGCCAACTAAAAAAATTTCCGAGGCCGATCTTAGAGAAGGTAGCGATGTTATTTTCGCCTTTCCTTTTGATGACTCTCTATTTGTAGCCTCAAGAGTTCTTCCAGTTATGGTTGCCATCGATTTGTCCATGACAAAGGATGAGGAACTCAGACAGAATTTCAAAATGTTATGATCTGCAAAAAAAGAAATAGGTTAGGTACCTGGCACAGGCATAGTGCATTTTCTAATTACCTATATACATTATACATTCCGCCCGGGTATGGTGACTCATTTTTTTGAAAAGTATAGGTGATCGTGGTTTTTCCCATTATTTGGCACTATCCTAGCACATTGGTATTACCTGTATACAGGCACAACCTTTAAACCGTTAGTTGTATGACATTGGCAAGCACACCAAACGACTTCTCTCATTAAGAGGATTCAGAAAACATCCCTACTTAATGATTTATCTTGATTCAGTAAAAAGTTAAAAAGTACGCATTTTAAAAAAAAAACTAGTAATTTCAAGGTCGATGCGAGACCCCTAAATATTGATCAATTTTTGTAAAAATGGTACCAATGTGCTAGTATAGTGCCAAATAATGGGAAAAACTACGATCACCTATACTTTTCAAACAAAATTGAAAAGTGGGCCACCCTAGTGGAGATGCGTGTCATACTCCAATGGATTTTAATTATGTCCTTACTCTCTCAGATACCGCTATGCCTAGCAAATGTGATAGACTGTATTCATTTGAAACTGTATTAACTATTTAATTTTCTTCGCTTTCGTTTCTTTATATTTTTGGTCTTGTGTCATGGGGTTCTACTGCAAGTTGAAATCTTCATTTTCCAACTAGACTTATGGGTGAAATCGTTGGATTGTGTTTATGATTTGGTTACAAGTGCTATTGAAGTAATCATTCCATAGGCAAAATTTGTCTTCAGTTACAAATTAGGCCCTACGAAGAAGAGAAAATCATTGACATATTCATGTAGCTAGGCTAAACTAGGACTGAGTTAGGTTAAGAGAGTGTCAGTGACAGACACCCATGTTTTGTGCGTATCACCCAAAACGTGCTCCGTATCACAGCAAGACCCAAAAAAATTTATATTATTAATATGCATTTTCCCCCCTTTATGCCAAGTTATACGAGGGTAATTAAGCTTTATGGCCTGTTAAAGAGGTCATACTGCTTGAAGTAAAATTTAATTAAGAAATATGAGTTTGAAAAGAAAATTTTATGCTTTCTGAAACAAAGGTCTTAGATGGTTATAAGGTAAGTTAAATCGAAAGTTACTCAGACTAGAAAATTTTATCAAAGGATATGGTGAGATTTCACCATATTGTACTCCATTTTGTTACTTAATAAAGGGTGTGTGAAAACTTCATATCTATTTTGCAGGAATAATATTTTAAGGATAATAAAAGAACAGCATGACCAAATATGTGTATATACCTCGTAAACCTCGTTGCTGCTCCGTGTGTTGGTCTCTCTTCGCACGAAGGTCAAGCTGGTGGCCTCGCCTCTAGGCCTGGGTTTGTGGAGGAGCAAGTTGCTTTCTTGCGCTCTCCACCGTACATAACCAGGCATCTAGTCTTCTCTCGGAGACTTCAACTTTGACGCCTGTAACGTTTCTGAGGTTCTTTGGAAGCTGGTTAAAAAGTCTTGGCCCCCTTACAATCAAGCTATTTTCCTTCAGTGTTGAAGAGGCCCCTTGTCGGGCCTTTAATTTGGGAACACTACACATCTCTATTTTCCAATGTTGTTTGGATGGTAATTAGGTTTAATTTGAGGTTTGGTACCAGTTTTTCGATCATTTTCCATATGTAGATTATGGTGTACCTCTCTCTTCTTCTTTCCAGGGAGTACAAATTTAGTTTACGTAGTTTTTCCCAGTAGTTCAGCGCTTTGCAGCCGTCAGTCTTTGCTGTGAAATGTCTCTGAGTTTCTTCTAGTCTATTAGTTTCTTCCTTTTTATATAGGGACGTAAAGACTGAGCAGTATTCAGTAATCAAGTCCCCTCCTTTATATATAGGGACAATGTTTGCTCTTTTCAAGATGCTCGGTATTTCCCCAGTGTCTAGGGATCTTCTCCATATCCAGTGTAAAGGAGTAGGTATTTAATTTTTACAGTTTTTAATCAATAATGCGTTCCACTTGTCCGGACCTGCAGCTGAGTGTGATTTCATTTGTCCTATAGCTCTCGCTACATCTTCTGGAGTAAAATCAAAGCCTGTTATACACTCTCCTTGCAATTTCTCTTCAAAGAATGCATCTATGTCAGGTATAGCTTTGTCACTTTTTGTGGTACTGAAAACTGATTCATACTGGGCTCTCAATGTTTCAGATATTTCTTTTAAATCGTCTGTTAGTTCATGTGGGTGACTCTGTAACTCTGTAACTCCCTCTCCATATATGAACCCACACTACTCAACCCAGTGTCTTCCTTAAGGGCACGATAGCGGCGCGCGTTTTTGTTTTTCTTTTCGCATAGCTATAGAAGTATTTTGGATTTTTCTTTTTTGCTTCTACCGCCTTTTCCTCTTCCCTCTCTGTATGGCCATTAATCAGGGTTTGTATTTCCCTGTCGATACCTTCCATTTTTCTCGTATTACTTTCCTGGTATTATCTCCGCAGTTGGCTAACTTCGCCTCCACTCTTTTTCTTTTGAGGAATATTCTTCTCTTTTGCCTCTTTAGCCAGCTCCTCTTTTCTTTAGGCGGTGATTTTTGAGCATATTTTTCTAAAATTCTCGGCGTCTTTTCTTCCAAGGTTTTTAGCATTTCTTCAGTTGTTTTATTCTCTAAAACTGTTCTCTACTCTCTTTGGGCCATGTGCGATCTGATTGCTTCCCAATTTATAGTCTTGGAGTTTAAGTTAAAGGCCCCAAATTTGCTTCTTTCCTCAATATGTGTACTGTCTTTTAATGTTGTGGCCATATTTGTTGATATCTCGATTATGTCGTTTGTCTGAGATAATGGTTAGGGTTATTTTTATATCAGCAAACAAGTTCATATTATTCATGAATACCAGATCTAGGCAGTTATTTTTTCTGGTATTTTCTGTTATCTCCTGTGTCAGCATAAACTAATTTGTGAGAGCCATCAACATTTTTGCTTGCTCCTGGTCTTCTCTTGTGCCTCCCTTTTCCTGTTGTATATGTATATTCCTATCCACCTTCTTGTATTTTATAAATGGGAAGTTAAAGTCTTCGCAGATCATTATATTGGGGGATGGAGGGTTTATAGCCTTTATTAGGTTTCTGATATTATCAATGACTTCCCAGAATTTTTCGGTTGGAGTGTTTGAAAGTCTCTTGATGACTATCAGTATCACGTTTAATTTTTCTATTTTCACTGCTAGGAGTTCCACAAAGCTGTTTGATTTACTTATTACCGTCTCTGTCATATGACCTTCATGTACACATATAGCACAGCCACCTTTACGTCTCGCTGTTTTATCTGCTATTAATTACTTGAAACCCTCTATATTTATTTCTTTCTTCAATACAGTGTTCGCAGTTTTCACAATTTCCTTGGCAATCCTGAAGATGAGTTTCTGTGAGGCATGCGATGTCCGCCCTTGTTTCGTCTCTAAATCTCCTCAGGTACGGAACTTTGTTGAGTGATAGGGTTGGTCTTATTCCCTGAATATTAGCCAGGACAATATTCATGTTCTTTGTTTTTCGTTGCCTCTTGTGCATTTCAAGTTCGTTTTCCTTTGGTTTCACTTGTTTCGTTGGCCTATGGTCCTCTGAGAGAGATTCGTTTTCGCCTTCCTGTTCTGGTAGCTTCTTTCCTGGAAGCGGTTTGGCTCGGGGTTTCGAGCTGTGTCAACTGCATGCGTTGGATGACAATTAGCAGCCGTATCGTCTCTGCGATGTTGAAACTTTTTTTTGGTTAGCTTGTTTTCCTATTTCTATTCCTATTGTTATTCCTATTTCTATTGCCCTTTAAACTTTGTCCTTTGTCCTTTGGATTCGCCGGAAGATGTTGATAGTTGCATTTTTTCCCATATTTGCAGGTTCCATATTTTGCGTAAGTCTGGCAGATGTGCGGGTGGTAGAATTTGTATCCGTCTCCAAATTTACAATGACCATTATTATAGAAGAAATTGCATATCGGGGGATGTTTATATATACAGTATATATTGTCCTCTTTTATATCTGCATATAATTCCTTCCCCATATTTAATCGGGGCCTTTGTTTTTTGCTCCTTATTGGGGGACAGTTTCACTCCGTTTTCTTGATTGCACTCTTGTCTTTTCTTATTTGTGCTATCTGTGCTAATATCCTTCGTTGTCTTTATACTAACTGTTGCCATTATACTCCCTTTCGCCTGTATGGTTTCGGCCTCGTTGTGTGACGGTATTTGATTTATTTCTGCTTCGCCTTTCTTCATTTCGTCTGTTTTCCTGTTCTTTATTCACACTTTCCTCTTTTATTTTCTTCTCGTATTCTCTTTCTACTTTAAATACCGTAAAAGAGTTTATTTCGGTCATGCAGTTTTCGCAGTAAATTTTTATCCCATTAAGTTGCTTTGCGTTCGTTATGAGGGAGATTTTTTCATCTTTCCATTCTAGGCATCTGAAATCAAAAAGCTTATAGTTTTTTATGCCACGTTCGAAGAAATCCCTTGGTTTCGAGTTAAAAAAAGCGATCACATCGTTTTCGATAGCTTCTCTGGATTGCAACTTTTGTCCATCTAGATGGTGATGCAGACTTCTGAATAAATGGTAGTCTGAAGGTGCGATGTCCGGAGAATAAGGTGGATGAGGCATTTTTTCCCAACCAAATGCCTCCAATTGGGCAGTGCTGATTCGAGCAGTGTGAGGGCGCGCGTTAACCTGATGGAATAGAACACCTCTACGATTAATTAATGCAGGACGTTTTTCTTGTAATGCCATCTTCAATCGTTGGAGTTGTTGGCAGTAGATTTCAGCTGTGATTGTTTGGTTATCTGGCAGAAGCTCAAAATGAATAATTCCTTGCATATCCCACCAAACGCATAGCAAAATTTTCTTTGGATGGAGTCCATTCCTTGGCTGAGGTTCAGGCTTTGTTTCACGGCTAAGCTACTAATGTCAACGCTTAATATTGTTATAGAGGACCCATTTTTCATCCCCAGTTACGATCCGATTCAAAAACGGTGCCTGCATTTGCCGAGAATGCAGTGATGTGCAAATATCGATTCGATGTTGAAGATTCGCTTGTGACAAATCATGCGGAACCCATTTTCCAACCTTCACTACTTTTCCTAACAGCTTCAAATGACGATGAATGGTCAAATGGCTAACGTCGAGTGGCAGGCCAAGTTCTCTTACAGTTACCGTTGGGTTTTCCTCCACTGTTGCTTTCAACAACTCTTCATCTAACTCATTTGGTCGTCTTGTTCGTTGATAACACAGGTCAACAAAAAAACATTTTTTTTTCGTTGCCAAGGAAATTCGTACGAATTTAGGGTATTTTGGGGTTGCTGAATTCCAATATGAAAGTAGTTTTTCCGATTTGGCTCTAGTTCTTGAGATAATGAATACCCTCAATTAATAGGAAACGTAACCATAACGCGTGCATATGGGAAACTACCGGAACATTCTAGATGGTGAGACCGAATAAAATGCCATTATGTATTTCATGTGTTTACTTTTGTATGATTTGAGACAATTTCAATGCGATTTGTAAGTAGGCTCCGCCTGAACATTAAATTTTTTGCATTTTTACGTGTTTCAATGGGGTACCAATTATCTCATAAATTAGAGCCAATCTAGCAAAACCAATGTAATATTCGGAATCAGCACCACAAAGTTACCCCAAAATCACTCTAATATGAATGGCAATAAAATGAGTGTTGACCAGTGTAATCTTTCAGACTGAAGTCTCCATTTCTGAACTTCTCAACCCATCTCCTACACATCCATTCGCTCACAACATCATTTCCATAAACTCTTTGAATGTTTTTTGCGGATTCACTAGCGTTAGATCCTTTATGGAACTCATACAGCATCACATGTCGAATATGCTCTTTCGTGGGCTCCATGTTTTTTCAATTACTCTAATATCGTAGGGGTGGCGTTGTAACTATATGAAAAACACCAGAGAAAATATTCATTAGCCTAAGCCTACACTAGCCTAAGTCATTCTGTATCGTGATAAACCTGTAGCCGCGTGTATTTGGCAACATTTCTAAAACTATTTCACATTTTCTTGAAGTTATTCTATTGTCTATCGTCCGTTTCCTAATCGAGCAGAATTTATGTTACAACCTATATATCAACTTCAGGTATTAGCTTCGGCATGAGTACCATCAGTGTCTCTGCATTTCCCAAATCCGTCAGCTGCATTACGAAAGATATTCACTAGCATCTGTTTAAAATTTTAAACACTTGAATTAATTCGCCTCTCAAACGCCGTGTTTGAAGCGTATATAAATTCACCTCTTTGAGTCTGTCTTCGTATGGTTTACCACGTAAGGTTGGAGTAAACTTTGTTTTGTTGCGTGCGCTTAACCCTTTCTATTATTTCTACCTATATCCTTCTTCTTACAGGGTGACCAAAACTGAACAGCATATTCTAAATGAGGCCTAACAAGCGACTTATACATATCTATATTATAATGGAGGTAAGTGCGATATATATATGTAACCAAAACAAATTATAGAAAAGAACGCAATCATGAAAATCTTAAGCTTCACATTTGAGCTCATTGTACCACGTGACCACAAAAATTGTCCCTGTTTTTAATCGCTTATTACTCAGTCATTATTGCAGCTTCACAAATGAAATGAAAAGCATTCGAAAGAGAACATTTTAAAGTTTTAATTTATTCTACATGTGTTCAAAGTGACGTCCCTGGACATTCTTACATTTCACACAACGGGAAAGGAAGTTATTTATTACATTTTCCAAAACGCTGCATTCAATGGACTGTACACTCTCTACCACCGCTTGCTTTAATTCTTCGATAGAGGATGGCTCTTGCCTGAATACTTTGTCCTTGACAAATCCCCAGAGAAAAAAGTCCAAAGGTGATAGATCGGGAGATCTTGCGGGCCAGGGAAACTGCGAGCGATGAGAAATGAATCTTTGTTCAAAAAATCTTGTTAAACATTCCAGTGATTGCCTAGTTGTGTGGGCTGTTGCTCCGTCTTTTTTTACCACAAAAATTGTCCCTGTTTTTAATCGCTTATTACTCAGTCATTATTGCAGCTTCACAAATGAAATAAAAAGCTTTCGAAAAAGAATATTTAAAAGTTTTATTTAATTTTTTCGATATCCTGGATACGAAATCAGTACTTATAAAAAAATGACAGTTTTATCCACCACAATCATGGGTTATTTGTCGGACATGCAACGTGTTGTCATCGCAGAAGAGATGATCAAACATGGCTCGGTAGTTGCCACCCAACGGTCTTTCAGACGACAATACGGTCAGCAAAGGACCATAGATCCTAAAACGATTCGCAGGATTTTCGCAAAATGGAAACATCACGGCTCAATCAAGAACATGCATAAAGGCAACTCTGGGCGCAGCAAAGGTGTGCGAACCGCTGAAAACATTGATTCAGTCGCAAATCAGCTTGAAACGGACAACAAGAAATCTGTGAGACGACTATCAGCTGTGACAGGAATCAAACGGGAGAGCATTCGGAAAATAATCACGTTGGATTTGAGAATGAAGTCATTCAAAATTATGTGTTTGCAACAGCTTAGCGAACAAGACTACCAGCGTCGTTTGATGTTTTGTGAACGCATTGAAACAATAATTGAACAAAACCAGATAAGATTAAGTGACATAATATTCAGTGATGAATGCCACATCTATCTCAATGGGTTCATCAACAGACAGAATTACCGGTGTTGGTCACAAAACAAGCCAAATATACACTTGGAGAAACCTCTGCATTCACCAAAAGTTACTGTCTGGTGTGTGGTTTGAGTAGCAGCAAGGTTTATGGTCCTTACTTTTTTGAGGACCCAGAGACAAGGAGACCGCTTTCAGTAACTTCAGAAAGATATGTAGAAATGCTGAACACTGTTTTTGAACAAGAAAACTGCAGTAACAAGTGGTTTCAGCAAGACGGAGCAACAGCCCACACAACTAGGCAATCACTGGAATGTTTAACAAGATTTTTTGAACAAAGATTCATTTCTCATCGCTCGCAGTTTCCCTGGCCCGCAAGATCTCCCGATCTATCACCTTTGGACTTTTTTCTCTGGGGATTTGTCAAGGACAAAGTATTCAGGCAAGAGCCATCCTCTATCGAAGAATTAAAGCAAGCGGTGGTAGAGTGTGTACAGTCCATTGAATGCAGCGTTTTGGAAAATGTAATAAATAACTTCCTTTCCCGTTGTGTGAAATGTAAGAATGTCCAGGGACGTCTACTTTGAACACATGTAGAATAAATTAAAACTTTAAAATGTTCTCTTTCGAATGCTTTTTATTTCATTTGTGAAGCTGCAATAATGACTGAGTAATAAGCGATTAAAAACAGGGACAATTTTTGTGGTCACGTGGTATCAAGATTTGTGAAGCTTTAGATTTTCATGGCTGCGTTCTTTTCTATAGTTTTATTGACCATATAATTGAACCGACAGTAATTGGGAAGGCAGCCATGGAAATCTTGAGCTTCACATTGTGTCAAGAAGATTTGTGAAGCTTAAGATTTTCCTGACTATAGTTTTATTGACAAAATAATTGAACCCCCAGTAATTGGGGGGCCGCAGGCTCCCCAGTTACTGTCAGTTCAATTATTTGGTTAATAAAACTATAGAAAAACGCAATCATGAAAATCTTAAGCTTCACATTTGAGCTCATTGTATCAAGATTTGTGAAGCTTTAGATTTTCATGGCTGCGTTCTTTTCTATAGTTTTATTGACTAAATAATTGAACCAACAGTAATTGGGGCGCCGCAGGCACCCCAATTACTGAGGCCCAAGGTGAGAGGATAGGAATGATGTTCAAAATAAAATACGCCGTAGGCCCACAATTCGATTCGGTTTGGGCCGAATGCCCAAGTACTGCAGAGCTAGCGAAATCAGAGCGTAGCGCCGATCTTTTGATGAAAGTCCTGACAGAAAGAAATGAAAATGGAGTATTTGTTGACAATTATGTCTACAAGGAGATTCTTCAGTAATGAAATAAAGATAAGTTTATGATGAAGTGTTCTCTTTTATATTTTATAACAGGAAATAATACCTTGAGGTAAGAAAATTCATTTCCCAGATGAAATAATTGGCCGAGGGCTCCAAGCCTTCCGCAGGAAATAGCAAAAACCGCCCGTAGGGCGGTATTTTTGCTAGTAATAATAATAATAATAATAATGGCAAAACAGTGTTATAATAAGGTAGGTTGATTTGCCGCATCTTTTTAGATATCGACTTTGGACTAGTCGAGATAGTCAGGGCTTAATATGATAATAACTGACAAAACATTTCAGATCCCTAGCTTTAACCGTTTTTTGAGGAAACCGTTTCAAAAATCGTCAAAAAATCGTACCGAAAAATACCGCATTTTCGCAATTTTCGGCCGAAAAAAACATGCTATTTTCATAAAAAAAATCCTGAAAAACGTTACAATTTTATTCAAAAAATGTAAAAAAAACATGTACAGAGTCAAATAGACATTTAGATCCCAAAATCATAATAATTTTCACTGTAAGAGCCCTTAGAAGCAAAGGAAGGCCTCATCTGGCGGCTTAGGGCTTTGGCCAGAATGTGTTTGTGCCTTGATTCGAGTCCATAAACAGTATGGGAAGCTTCAGATGTCAGCTTCACGGCCCTTTCAACACTCTGAGAATGTGAAGGCAGATCAGGCAGCTCCAGCTTGGTGCCATTCAGCAATACTTCTTGAAGCTCCTGGTCAGAAAAGTCTTCTGTGAGAGCAGGTTCACAGATGCCACTTTGAGAAAGGTTGATTAGTTCTGACCAGTGGGTAGCTTCAATGTTGATGGCTGTGATCTTCTTCAGCCTCTTCTTGGCTGGCTTCCCACTTCTGAAAGAATAATAATTAATTTATTTTTTATTCCAGTTTAAGATTTAATCCCTATTAGTCTCAGAATTGCTAATTTAATTTAACTTAAATTAAAAAAAAAAAAACCCGAGTTCTATAAATCCCCATAATCGAATTTTTTTTCAGAAAGAAGGTAAGATTATTTCCATTATCAGAGGGGAAGGGGGAATTGGGATAAGAAAATGTGAAAAAAAATTCGATTATGGGGATTTATAGAACTCGGGCCTTTTTTTATTAAATAAATCCCCATAATCAAATTTTTTTTTCACATTTTTTAAAATTAATAAATGCTTACCTGATGGACAGAATTTTCTTGAGAGCAGCTTCTCTCACTTCCAAGTCATCAGACTTCATCATGGAGTACAGCATATTCTCGGGCAGCAAGGCAAAAGCATTGTACTTCAGGTTCTTGAAAGCAACACCCTGGATTTCTTCAGACTGCTGCTTGATCCTCTGGATCATGTTGAAGATGTACAGCTGCTGATTGTGGAACTTACTGTCCCTTTTGATCTCAAACCAACTGACTGCATACACTTCCACAATGAACTTGATGGCCTGGTAAAGCTTATCCTGTAGTTCTGGAGGGTAAGCACCTCTGGTCCACAGACACATCAATCTAATTGCCAAAGTCAACCATCTTGCATGGTTTAATGGTCCAATTTTCCAGGCAGCAAATCTTGGGTTGACTTTGCCCCTGGAAATTCCAAGCACATACTCCAAAAGAAGCCTCTGGTCGCTACTGAGATCATTCAGTGTCTCCTCAGCAAATTCCATGTCATCCACGGGGCCACTGAGTTTGGTGAATTCCACTTGTGGCAGATCTTGGTAGTCAATTTCACAGAGTTTTCCCAGCGGACCAGTGAAAGCAGTGGGACTTTTGGTACTGCCATCAAGATGCTTGAAAACAGCTCTGAAAGGAAGCTCATTCTGATGGAGTGAACAGCCAATGGTGTGCAATTTCCGCTCAATTTTATTTTCCAGAGCTGCTAGAAGGCTTCCCTCCCAGCCAGTGTTTGTATTTGTGTTGTCAAGGAGGACAGCTTTCAGGGTATGAACACTGTTAAACTCCTCCAAGACACTAGCAACTTCTTCACCAAGAAGAACTCCAGTCGCACCTTTAATTGGGATGACTCTGTGAGTAAGATATGTTCCACTTTCAGTTCCCGGCTCCTTTGTGAAAGTCAAATGGTGCTCTTGTCCCTTTCCTTTCTTCAGCTTAGTCTCCCCATTTTCATCCTTAACTTCTCTGTACAGCAAAGTGTCCTTGTCAACTTTCCCATCAACCCCAATACAGACTAACTTTTCCAGACCCTCATTGTGCTTTTCATCACTTTTCACTTTCATTCTAGCTTTTTCCCTGTCCATTTTCGATTTATCAACTATTATCTGTTTCACATCAAGGCCAGGCTTAAGCAGGTCCATAGCTTGTAAGTCCAGGAGGAAGGCATTAGCAAGACTTGCCCAAGATTGGAAGAAACATCACCCCTGATCAGTTCCATGGCATATCTGGGGGTTTTCAAAAAGCTGTAACCTCCACTTGGGTGCCTCCTTGGCTTGAACTTTTCAGCTTCACCACCAGATGGCTGAAATGAAAATAAAAAATAAATTACTAAAGCGAAAATGGGGGAAAAAAGGGGGGAAATTGGGACAAAAAGTAGGGATAAATTTGGGTAAAAATGGGATAAGATATAAGAAAAAAATATATTACCTCTCCTGATTCTCCTGAGCTGGATTCAAAAGAAATATCTTGTGAAGGTGTGGAGGCAAAAGTGGCCAAATCCACTTCCTGTTGCTGTTGAATCTGGCTCTGTAATCTTTCTGCTTCAGCTGCAGCCCTCTGGTCTCTCTTCACAGCAGCTTTATCCACAGATCCCAGCTGGAAAGAGCCCTTGGGTCCTATTTTGGCCTTCTGATCTCTCAAGTATTCCCTCTCCTCTACTGGAACCTGAAATATTAAAGTCTATTAAATAGCGGATCTAAAATAAGAGATAAAATCCTGAAAAAATTGATTATTAATTTCTATTACCATGGGGGGGGGAAGGAAGATTACAGGAGGAAAATGCGGATATTTTTCAATTACAAGCATTGAATTTCCTTCCATTTAAAAGGCACCTAATCGCACTAAGTTAAGCCAGTTAAAAGTTTAAAAAATAATAGCATTACCTTCTTACTGGGAGGACAAGTGCAGATTATGTGCTGTGTTTGACAATTTTCTTTCTTGCACTTCACAGCATTGTCATCACAGGGACGAACAGGTAGCTTACAGGTGCAAGCAGAAATGTCAAAAAGTTTATCCAGCTTTTCCTCCAAATTTTGCTCCTGGAATGTAGAAAGAGATTTCCTGTTTATCTCTTTTGCTTTCTTGAAGCACACTTTATCCACCAATTTCACTACATAATATTCCTCATACAGGGGCAGCCGCGGGTTCACTGCCTGACAGATCTGAATCACATCCTTTGCTATCATTTTAGCAATATCATAGTCTTTCAAGTCCGGGTGGCTGTTTTGGAGGAAATAACTGTACTGAATAACTTGGCGAAGGGTAGGAGGCTCTGTTTTATCCAAAGGGGAAGGTTGGCCACTGAATTTTTTGGCACTATCACTTCGAGTTAACACTGCAGACTTCCGTTTTTTACCCATTTTTATGAAATATCTGAAAATAAACACAATGAAATAAACGCATCATAAAATAACTTAATTTAATACACATTTTATAGGTAAATATCATTAAAAAATACAAAATAATACACTAATAAACATCTATAATGCATTTACAGTAAGTTTCAAGCATCGTTTTGTTAAAAAAGCCGAATTTTAATTGATTATTTTGATGAAATAAGGTCCAATATTTTGTTTGTTTACATTGCGCGAATGTCGCGCGCGCGATTTTACGCGTAAAATTCGGCAATTTTACAACTTAAAAATAATTAACAATCCTCAAAAAATACAATCATTTTCACAAATATGAGTTGGTGCAAAGTTTTTTATGCATTAATACCTTTCTATCTAGACTAGTCCAAGATCACAGTTCCAAAATCAACCTACCCTAGTGTTATAAGATTTATATTCAAAGTTAAGCGAAATAAAACCCAATACTCTATTCGCCTTACTGCCCGCAACTAAGCATTATTTTCAGAATTTTAAAGTGTTAGTAACAATGACTGTAATCTTTTTCCTCAGAGGCTTCAGTAGTATGATGACAAAAATGTCGAGTGCAGTGCAATTGCATACAACATTGCATGCAAAAATGTGAGAGACTGATTTACCCATTCCATATATACAGGGTGTTTGAAAACTTTCTATACAAATTGCAATGGGGGATAGGCAACACCAAGACAAACCCTTTTCGTCTATAAGTGTATGTCCGCTGACGTCACCATTCGGCGCGAGAGGGCGCCGCTGCAATTGGCTAAAAGGTGAAGTGGGCTAGACTCGCGCTTGCCGCGGGCATTCTTAAATCGGACGTAGTACGCGTAACATGTTTATTTAAAGAAGGCATGTTTATTTAAAGAAGGTGCTGAAAGTTTCGACCGGTAGCATCAATGCATGCCCGACAGCGTCGAAGCATTGACCGACGTACACGTCGAAAGATTCCCGGCATTTCGGGAACAGTTCCAGCGGCGACAGCGATTCTTGCTACGAGGTCTTCTTTTGAGTAAATGGGAGTCTCGTACACGAGGTTTTTCATGTGTCCCCACAGGAAGAAATCGAGGCATGTTAAATCGGGCGATCTCGGTGGCCAGGCTACGGCCCACCCGGCCTATCCATCGGTCCCCAAAAGTGGTGTTCAGATAATCCCGCACATCGTTGCTGGAGTGTGCTGGGGCCCCGTCGTGTTGAAACCACATTCGTCTACGAATAGCCACGGGAACATCTTCCAGCAGTTCCGGCAACGTTTCTTCAAGAAATATCCGATAAACCCGCCCGTCGAGTCGGGCAGGCAGCAGGTACGGCCCAATCAACTTGCCATGGACGATACCCGCCCAAACATTGACGGCGAACCGTTCTTGATGAGTATGCACCCGTGTAGCATGTGGATTTGCGTGCGCCCACACGTGAGAATTGTGCATGTTAAACACACCCTCACGTGTGAAACAGGCCTCATCTGAGAACAGCACATAAGCCGGAAAATTAGGCTGCACCGCTGTCTGCTGCAGAAACCAGCGTGCGAATTCCACACGAAGAGGGTAATCCCGAGGTTGTAATGCCTGGACTCTCTGACGATGAAACGGATGTAACTGCTGCTCGTGCAACACTCTCCAGACCAGGTCGTGGTTCACACCGAGGATACGTGCAACACCTCGCGTGCTTGCGCTTGAATTGTCCTCAAATCGCCGTAGGATTTCTTCTTCCATGTCAGGAGTGCGCACGTTTCTCTCCCGCCCAGTGCCATGCATGTTTGCATGGAATGTTCCAGTTTCTCGCAGTCGCCGATGCAAATGCGCAAACGTTTGGTGGTTTGGCACACGTCTGTTTGGGAAGCGCTGTCGGTACAACCTCACAGCAACTCTTCCGTTTCCATTGGCAGCCCCATACACCATATGCATGTCAGCCATCTCAGCAGTCGTGAAGCGCTCCATGTTACGCGTACTACGTTCGATTTAAGAATGCCCGCGGCAAGCGCGAGTCTAGCCCACTTCACCTTTTAGCCAATTGCAGCGGCGCCCTCTCGCGCCGAATCGTGACGTCAGCGGACATACACTTATAGACGAAAAGGGTTTGTCTTGGGTTGCCTATCCCCCATTACAATTTGTACAGAAAGTTTTCAAACACCCTGTGTATATATATATATATATATATGTTATATATCCTTACTTTTTACTTTATATGAGTTCGAACGACTGTTCAGGATCGACATGCGGTCGACCCCCCTGCAGCATCCCGCCTCATTTGTGTGATTTGGTGAAGGAGGGAATTGCTTTCTGATCTCCTCCTGCCCTCGTAGCCATCCATGCATGACTGCTCAGGGACTTTGCACAAGAATCTGTCCAGCTGGTTCTTGAAGTTATTCAGGTCAGTGTGCTGGAGATTCCTCACTTCTTTTGGTAGGGCATTGAAGAGCTTTGGGCCTCGTATTCTGAGAGTATTTTCCATCCTAGTTTTCATGGCCCCCTGTCCCACCGCAGCTGGGACAGTAAAAAATGTGCCTTTTCTCTCATTCCAGTTTGTTTCTATTTCATTTCTAAGGTTAGGGACAAAGCCCTCAAGTATTTTCCATATGTATATTATTTTATACCGCTCGCGCCTTCTTTCCAGAGAGTAGAGTTTCAGGGATTGTCGTCGAGACCAGCAGTCTTCACCTTCCGTTTCCTCTATCTTAGACGTAAAGGTCCTTTGGATCGCTTCAATGTTCGCAATGTCTCGTTTTCTGTACGGGCTTGTGAGTACTGAGCAAACTCAATTATGGGTAGGACTAGACTCTTCCATAATTTGAGCATGATGTTTGCTTTTCTGCTGCGGAAGCTCCTCCAGATGATTCCCATTATTTTCCTAGCCGTTGTAATTTTGATGTTATAGTGGTCTCTGAATTCTGCAATCCCACGACATTATTATCCAAGTTCCCTGACTTGTGAACTTGGTGTTACCTGTCTGGCTTGCAGAGTTTTGTAGCCTTTATTCTGTAGCTCACTGTTATTACCATATCTTAGAAATTGGAATTTTTCTTCGTTGAACTTCATAGTGTTGTCTTCTGCCCACTGGAATAATGTTTCAATGTCGTTTTGTAATTTTGTTATGTCACCTTCGTTCAATATTTTCTTGCATATCTTTGTGTTATCTGCGAAACATGATACAATGCTATCACTGATATCTGCATCGATATATGCAATCATTATTATGAACAGCAAAGGAGATAATACTGTCCCTTGTGGGACAAAGCTCTCTACTTCCGAGACATCCGATTTGACTCCTTTAACAGTTTAAAATATTAATAACTTAGGTTATATATGAGATAAAAACAAACTGTAAAATCCAATAGAGAGGTAATTTATTCCAGTTTTAGCATGTTTAATCTTAGGATTGTTAAGTCTCAACATATCCACCATCATTACGGATACAAAGCATAGTACGATTTTGAAGTTCCACAAACACGTTCTGCAGTTGTGTTTCAGTTATGGCATTGATCACATCAGTTATCCTCGCACGAAGATCGTCTAAAGAGGAAGGTTTTGATGAGTAAACTACAGTTTTAACATGTCCCCATAGGAGAAAGTCTAATGGGGACAAATCTGGTGAGGGAGCTGACCAAGCAGTTGGCCCACCTTTTCCGAGCCATCTGTTTGGAAAAACTTCGCTTAAAAACTGTCGAACACTACGAGCAAAGTGGCAAGGTGCACCATCTTGCTGAAAAACTGTATTGGCTATAAGCCTTAATCGCCTCAGTTCAGGAATAAAGTAATTCTGTAGCATTTCAAAAAAAAATTAATAAAAAACAAAATTAGAATAAATAAAATCTTTGTTCATAGAAAAACTGGAATAAATTACCTTTCTAATGCATTTTACAAATTGTTTTCATCTCATATAGAACCTAAGTTATTAATATTTTAAACTCCACAAGGACTTTATGGACACCCGGTACTACTAATATATATATATATATATATTCCATAAATATTTATGTCCTTCTATTGTTCAGCTGTTTACTTCGTTTAATTAGGAAATGTTTAAGGGGAAATTTGATTATACCGTCTTACCTTCTGTCCATTTCCCTCAAGCTTTACACTCCAACTTAAAGCGAGAGGGAGAGATAGATAGAGGGAGGGAGAGAGAGAGAATTGTACATATATAGGATCACCCTTGCTTTCGATGGCTTCGGCCTGAATTGTTCATTCTGGCGAAGGTCAAACTTTTCACCCCGCCCTAGACCTACTTTTTAACGGGATGTGTATATAAGAGTGAGAGAGAGAGAGAGAGAAAACGAGTGAGAGAGAGAGGGAGAGAAAGAGAGAGCGAGAGGGAGAACGAGAGAGAGAGAGAGAGAGAGAGAGAGAGAGAGAGCCCCGAGAACAACATTTTCGATTTGCTTGGATATTAAACCTGAAGGAACTGTGAACATCTTAAGCTGAACTCTATTAATTGGGTATTTCACTGTGGCGTGTAGTAAATTTTTTTGAATTCCCATCTGCTTAGCAGAGCTTAATTTCACAGGACGTACACAGAGATATGTCTCCATAATACCGGGTGTCCGAGAATTATCTGTACAATTTGTGGCTGTTGTTAAAAGTCAACCATGAAGTGTAGAAATTCCAGTGTTGTTCCATTTTACAGAGAATCTCATTAAGTTTTTTCTAATACCACGTTTTGACAAGTTTCTTAGAAATGTACGCGGGTGACAGACATTGATGGTTTAAAAGCAAGAATCACAGCTGCTATTGAGCGAATTGATGTGGATATGCTGCAGCGTACATGGCAACATTTGGAGTATCCATTGGATGTTTTGCGAATCACTAATGGTGCACATATCGAATGTTTGTAACAACTTTACTTTAATAAAAGAAACTTGAAAATACAGATTCTAAATAATCTTGTTTAAGAATTTTACGTGTGTTATCAAGAATTTTTTTAAAAGATGAAATTGTACAGATAATGTTCGGACACACTGGAATTTCTAAAAAACTTGTCAAAACTTGGTATCAGAAAAATCATAATGAGATTCTCTGTAAAATGGGACAACACTGGAATTTCTACACTTCATGGTTGACTTTTAATAACAGCCAAAAATTGTACAGATAATTCTCGGACACCCTGTACCTATGAATCACCACAAGCTTTGCGCCGTCTTCTTGGTCACTAACCAAATTTTAAACTAATCTCAGGGCTCGTATGGGTGAGTTTAAATTTCATATCTACCACATTCACAAGAAACTTCTCCTGGAACGTGAAATCTGTGTGAAGGCGTCCGAAGCAGTCATATATCTTCTTTTTAGAATTTTTAAACTTGTTCCTTATATTACTTCCATCTTTAGCCTCATAATAACCTTCGGCAGTTAAAAAGGTATCCTTCGCTTCTTTTGAAAAGTTGGGGACATTTTCCAGATAGGATTGTAGGTGGTAGTAGCCAGACCCTGCGAGATGTTGACCTGATTTAAATACACGTCACATTTGCTGAATTGGAGTGTAGAAAGTTTGTTTCTGAGTAAATAATATAGTTGTTTTCGCAATCCGTTCCATCTGAATGTGCTATTCGTAGTTTAGCATACATGTACACACAGCTTGGGTCAAAAAATTATGGGCCTGAGCTCGGGATCACGAACTCTACAGGAGCACTGGGCGAGCTAATAGTGTTTAGCTGATTAACTCTGATAAACTCGCTGTGATCTATAGATATATGTGTCGGGGGCATGTAAAAGAGGGCCAGCTCCGATTTACGACATTGTGAACTACACGGATGGATGAAACATGACATGGCCCGTCAGAAACAGTGACACCTCTCTCGGCAAGTAGCAATCAGTCTATGATCCATGAGCACAACGTCCTTAGCTTATATCAGTTAAAAAAGTGGTCAACGATAGGTTTCATGCGCTTAGATCACTTCTTTTTTATGTCCTTTTCCGTTTAACATCACGAGTTGGTAACCCCTTCTACTTCTTTTTCCTTCGTACAGTGCGCTTCTTCTTCCGGTTTTTATTTCTGCCACCACACATTTTTCTTTTTGCATCTTTGACAATTTCGTCCCGTGTAAGTTTTAAATGCTTTTATAGAGCTTCTTTAGGCTTAATACCGGCCATTATGTCCTCTACCGTGTTAAGACCTGATTGTAACGCTTTCCTGCCGAGATATCTGGCACCACTCTTCAGCAAGGGGACAGCCGTACGCAGTATGGTTGAAGAAATGGACCTAATCCCGCTTCCGCAGATATTTCACCCCTCGGTAGACTTAGAACGGCCTTTGGGTCATTCTATCACAGTACGACGGAAGTGAAGCTTCACTGTTAAGCTCCCGTCACCGAATGGAAACCTTTTCCCCTCAATCGTTCTTATATATATTGAGATACTGGTGAGTAGGTCAATTGCGACTTTGACATAATGAGTTTTTTTCTTAATATGTGAGCCATTTGCGTATTTTAAAGGCGCGCAGTTAGGGTTGTGCGTTGCTGCTTGGTCTCTACCTTTTTCTTCTTTAGAGATGTTACCACTGGGGGCGAAGGCGTGTTCAGCTGTCGTACATGCGTTGCTTGACCGAAGTCTTTTAACCTGTTCAGGTTACCTATAAGTGTTTTTTGGATGTTTATTTGCTTTAGTCTACCTTTAAAATGCTCCCATCCTGCTGGTGAGGGACTATCACCAAATCATGTACGATATCAATGATGTTCGAACTCTGTACCTTTGATCCTTCAACAACAACCTCAAATGTATCGGACCATTGTATAATGGGATCCTCATTCAACAGATTATAAAGACAGCCCTTTATTTCCCATTGTATTGGGGAGACTGTTTTTTAATACAAGGAGATGTTTCGGTCTCGCACCGTTGTTCTATACTTGTTCAGGTTCACCATGGTCAGTATTGCCCCCAGGTTTGATAACTACGGGGAACTCCACCGGTTTCTTATAATTTTCGTACTCATGAAGAAATTTCTGCAGAGCTTCTTCGTTCTTTTCTCATCAGGAGATTATACTCTTTAATAGGTCTACCAATTCGCTTTCCATTCTTTTAAGCCTGCTTTCACGGGGTTCTAGAACCGTATCTGGAATCTTTGTGTTTTGTAGTGAAGCGTACACCTCGTGTGGAATCACGACGACTTTCATTATATTAAAGTGGAGAGTAAAGGCCCCAAAACTGAAAATAAGATGAGTAGGAATGAACCCCCTCTTTGTACAATAATTCGCGTTTCTTCCACACAGTTTGACTTTTACGAGCGGGGACGTGTATTATGTTCTTGTAATGACGTAAGCGCGACTTTTGAGAGGACTTCATTAGTACATTGTACTTTATAACGTGTCAATATTTTTAACAAACAGGTGTTGGAGAGTCCGTGGCAACCGGTGATAGATTTTTATTAATTCACGATATTTTTTTAACCTCTTTGTCATTTTGGGATATACATAGTTTCAGGCTCGTCTGGGAATATATTCGTTCTTAAAAGCGCCCTAAACGTGTTTAGAGGTTGAAGGTCACAAACTATATATCCGGAACGTTGGCTTGTAGCTTCTTTATACACTTCCAAAAACTCCTAACGCTGATTCGGGAACATTTGATTGGCTAATACCCTAATTTGTGTCACATCTCTACGTTGTGCGAATAACACTAGATATTGTGTATTTAGCGATACATCGCGCATATATCTATTTCTGAAAAATAGATTCTGATTGATGAAGAATATGCTTATGTTAAGATGGTGGGAGAATACCGTAAATATCCCCGCAGACGTTTTATCCATTCTAGCATGAGATCGTCAATTACAATGACTGTGTGCTCATTACCCTTTATCGAAATAACATCATAAACACCTTTGTTGAACAAAATATCATCTTGGTACTCGTTGAATACGGTCTGGTATGTCGAATAGTACCATATGACTTCATGCACAAAATTTGAGAACAGTTTTCCCTTATCTTTAATAATTTTAAGCATAAATACGGTTTTTCCACAGCGTGTAGGGCAAGATGTAATACAAGTAGAAGGGCTCGGGAACCTGAATTTTTCTGCAGAATCCATCTCTAACACGTCACACTCTTAAGTGGAACATTTAAAAAATATAATAAAATTTTAAGTGATGCTCCTTACATTCTACATCCTTGTTTTTCTTCTTGCCCAGAACCGTGAATGATGACGAGGATGAGGTACTGTGCCAGCAACATGTTCCCATCGTAGATACTGCAGATGAGGTTGATGATACCGATGATAGTGTAGTTGTTGTTGAGGCTATGGACTGCACCATTACCCCCGCTAGTGTTCCAGAACCACCATCAGCGACAACTGTAGCACTCCCACTCGACAATTTGAGGAGAAAGCTGGTGCATGACAACAGTAACATTGCTGAAACATCTCTACGTCTTACGACACAGCCCCTACAGTAGCTCCTTCTAAAAATATAACTGGGCCCATTATTCCTATTCAATACCACCCATGCCCTACACCTCGTCAGCAACATCTCATTCTGTAGACTGCAGCATTAGCCACCCCCACCCCTGCCCTGACTAGAAACAGGTACGTAGTCAGGGTCGACCAGCGAGCCATGTATACCAGTAGTGTTGAACACGTCTGCGGCTCGTAGTTTAGTGTATGTATTGTGGAGTTTGCCCTTCAGAGTAGTGAGGGACGTGAAGCCAGTACGCGATTGTCCCTCCGCTTTGGGTCAGATGATGGGGTTAGAGATGAGTTTGGGTAGTAATACCCTACAGACGTCTGGTTGCCTTAGATGTGGAGTACATTTTGGGTCTTATATTGCATGCCTCTCAAAACAGCATTGAATTTAATATGAACAACTTCACGATAGATATAGACCACGTTTCCCGTGTTGCGGGACATACGGCCACACCTTATACTCTTAACTTTGGCAGTTATCAAATATTTAGAAACCACACAAACCTCGATCGCAGTTGCGACTTTATAGCAATAGTCTTGGCTCATATGTTTACTGTACTAAATATAGTGGCGAAAATTTTTTTATTGTCGACGGTTGTGCAGCGTGCACGTAAACTGGCCACAGACTGCAGGCTCGAGTTTAACTGTGATATGCCTGTGACTGAAGAGTTGAGAAAGGTAGAGCAGGAAATGAATGTTCGCAGAGTTGTATTCGGATTGGATGATGGTCGTCGGACTGTGTATGTTTTTAAAAGCGATGTGAGAGAACATACAAAACCTTTACTTATTTTAGGGATGTCAGGGACAACGTATCTCCCCATCAGCAATATAAGGGCTCTTTACACGAGTTATGAACTTATGATAAAAGTTGAAAATATGGCAGGCATTACGATTTGTGTAAGTGTTGTCATGAGTTTGCGGATGATATAGTGAAACATTGTAAGGATTGCCACATGGTATGTGAGCAGCGTAAAAGCTCCAAATGTGAAAGTCGAGTCGTTGAAGCTGAGAAGAGGGACTGTAATGTGTGTAGACGCACATTTTTCAATAATAACTATTTTGAATTCCATAAATGAAATGGGACGTGTAGAAAAATGAAAATTTGCGAGTGCGGCATGTTTCATATGATGGACAGTTGGGGAAAATTCGAGCATAAATGTGATGAAATTTGTTGTACGACATGTTATGAGAAATATAAGGCAGACAGCATAAAACATGCATGTTATATGAAAGACGCCAAACCTAAAAATAAACCTTGCATAACTGTATACTACGAAAAGAGACACACGGAGGCGGAAACCAAAGAGGTTATCTTGCATTTACTTGTAAGCCAGACTATCTGTGACGAGTTCATGAACGTCGAGTGTGATGAATGTTGCAAATGTGGTAAACGAACATTTTTTAAAAAGTCTGCACATGACACCCCTGTGAAACTGTTTGTGTCCTATATTGTCAAGTTAACGGACCAGTTCAAAAAGATGAGTGTATATTCGTGCCCATAACATCGCAAAATTTTATACACAATTCCTTTATAAGGAAATGCTTAAACACGAATCATCAGAGATATTTACAGGCTATCCCTTCAAAAGAGGACACAAGCTTATTCAGATGCAGACTGCATATCTCTCTGACTCTTGGTCATCCTCCTTTCGGGATTTCGGTGAAACTTTTGCTATTGCGCTAGACATATCGAAAGCTTTTCAGAGAGTCAGGCAAAAATCTTTAATTTCGAAACTGCCCTCCTTCGGTTTCTATCTTTTTATCTGTCCTTTCATCTGTAATTTCCTTTCTGGACGATCTATAACTACAGTTTTAGATGGCCGCTGTTCTCCTAAAGCTATTAACAGTGGTGTTCCTCAGGGTTCTGGCCTGTCACTCACTCTTTTCCTTTTATTTATTAATGATTTTTTAATTCACACTTCCTGTCCCATTCAATCCTATGCCGATGATTCCACTCTTCATTTCTCCACCCGCTTCCCAAAGCATCCCTCCCAACAGTCACTCCATGATTCGCGTCGGACGGCTATGGAGGACCTTACCTCCGATCTTTCTTCTATATCTGATTGGGGGAGAGAAAACCTTGTGGCTTTCAGTGCCTCAAAAACTCAGTTCCTCCATCTGTCTACTCGTCACAATCTTCCACACGACTATCCCCTTACATTCAACAAAACACAACTCAATCCTTCCTCTTTCCTTAACCTTCTTGGGGTTTCTTTTTCTCGTGATTTTTCCTGGATAGATCACATATACTCTCTTTCCAAAACAGCTTCTAAGAGGTTAGGTGTGCTGTACCTCCTCCGCCGTTTCTTCGCCCCCACTCAGTTGCTGTCTCTGTAAGGGGTCTTGTTCACCCTTGCATGGAGTATGCTTCTCATGTGTGGGTTTTTTCAACCCACACAGGCGTACTTGACCGGGTGGAATCAAAGGCTTTTCGTCTCATCAATTCCCCACCTCTTACTGATTGTCTTCAGTCTAGCTCTCTTCACCGCAATGTTGCGTCACTCTCTCTTTACTATCGCTATTATAACGGATATTGCTCTTCTGAAATCTGTAACTGCATGCTTCCTCCTCCTTTACGGAGAGCACGCAGTACCAGACTTTCTACACTCTCTCATTCCTTTTCTGTCCAACTATCCAATACAAGGGTTAATCGTTATTTTCAGTCTTTCATCTACTCAACCGGTGAACTCTGGAACAATCTTCCTCAATCCATCTTTCCTCCTTTCTATGACCGCCTATCTTTCAAACGCAGAGTGTCTGGGCATCTCGAAAGCCCCGGACCTTGACTTTGGTATTCTTCTTCTTTTCCTGGCATTTGCCCTTGGCCCCTCCTTCCTGCTTAAACAAAAGATAAGAGGTAATATTCAGTTTGAAGGAAATTTGTTATTCACACCTTGTAAATTAGCTAAGCTACCCAAGGTGATGGGCATAGCGGTCGAAATTTCAAAAGGGTATTTCCTTTACACTTTTCTCACTCGCGACACACTAAATTAAGTAGGACCACCACCCTCTAAGAATTACTTTAACTATGTCAACATGAGTGATAGTGAGCGTGCAGATTTTGAGAGACACTACAAAAGTTTTAATGAAGATAATCCTTACAATATAGCGGATGAATTCAGCGTTATTGCTTGAATGACGTGCACGTACTTAGAGTATGTTTTCAAGCATTAGGAGGATGTACATAAGTTCTGTTGAACTGCGACCCTCTACAAGCCGCAACCACGATCGCCTCATTGTGTTTTACTGTGTTCAAGAACAACTTCTTGCCTAAAGACACACTAGCCGTCATTCCCCAAAACATCCCACACAGTTATGGGTATAAGGCTATTTACTGGCTCATACACCCACAACAATAGACCGGTACATACATAAAACATACTCGCAACATACGAGAAGTGGCCATTAAGATCAATGGCCGTGTTTTTTGGATGGATGGTTTAAACAAAGACCACGCCACTGGTGAGAAGACATCTTATCCTTTAACGGATGTTGGTGGCAAGGATGCCCACGTCCTGGGTGTGGTATCGTAGGAGATATCCATGGTAGATCTCCTGCCGACAGTCTCGCATGGACCCGTACTCGCGGTCAACTTATAAGTTCCCAGTTCACTCAAAAGTTTTTGTGGGAACACAAATATGATATACGGATGGCGACAGATGGAGAGTACCGCGAAGAAATAAACACCATCATGCCTTCAGTGGTGCTGGAACCTCTCAAATGCGGCGATAGTTTCTTTGGTGGACGCACAAATCCCTTCAAACTATACTTGCCAGCTACGGAGGGCGTGAAACTCCATTATTACGACTTCTGTTTTTACACCCCTACGTGATGAAAAACAATCCGTACCACGTAGGCGCACCTGAAAAACTGGTGGTTCCCGCCTTGCCTACCATCGAAGAGTTCTCAGCTAATTTGAACGAGAACTATTTCAGATTTCCTTTCGTAGATGTGCTCCCCCCTCGCGACTTATGGATGCCAATCTTGCCTGTCGTTATAGATCACAAACTCATGTTCCCTCTGTGTGTGAATTGCGCAGAGGAGAACAATGGAGCCTGTAATCACACAGTCAAACAGAGGAAGATCAGAGGCATATATACAAGTCCAGAGCTGTCCCTAGCCATTCGTCACAGGTACAGAATATTGAAGATATATGAGATTTGAAGGTTTCAGAAGCTCCCGAACTTTTTCACATCATATAGAAATACTTTTTTGAAGGATAATGTAGAAGCATCAAGATACCCGAGAGAAGTTGAGACCGGAAATGAGAAATCGGCGTATATTCAACTCTACTGTGATTGTGAACGGTGCCAAATTGTGAGGAATCCTGGCAAGCGCTTTAGTGCAAAGCTGTGTATAAATAGCCTTTGGGGAAAATTTGCCCAGAACACAGAGAAGGGGAATATCTATCTAGCCCAAAGTTATAACGAAGTGTGGAATTGTGCCAACGCCATCGATAAAGAGGTCATGGAGATCATGAATGTGGGTAATGCGTACATAATAAAGTACAACAGAACCGAATTGGTTACAGATACATCACGTGTCACAAACATACCTTTAACCAGTTTCACAACAGCATACGCCCATATCAAACTTTGGAGTCTACTGCATTCACTTGGCCGGAGGGTTCTGTACGCAGAAGAGGGAAGGTGAATATGTGCCTCTTATTAGGGAATTCCTCGGAGAGTTGACTGGCAAGATCAAGGATGAGTATGGACATAGCGCCTACGCTGATTCTTTTGTCTCCAAAGGGCCAAAAACTTACGGGGTACGTGTGAGGGTGGTGGAGGAAATGAAATATATCGTGAAGGCTGAAGGCGTCACTCTTAACCAGCCGAACCGGCAGATCGTCAACTTTGATACGCTGAAACCGCTAGTGAGTTTAGAAGATGATGGAAATGAGGGTGACCAACCACCCAGACTGACTGTGGGAACTCATAACTTTCGGCAGCATATGTTAGGAGGCGTGAAGGAGCCTGGCACCTACGACACTTTACCCTTTGGATACCGTGAGGTGTGAATATTTGTTATATAATTAATTGTTATATTAGTCTATTTAATTTTGACGAAATTTTACAGTTTATTTATTTTTCTATTTATTACGTGTATTTAAAATAAATTATGTTTCAGCTGGAATTTCATTCTCTCCTTTGTGTGTGTGTGTGTGTGTGTGTGTGCAAGAAAATCTAAGCACTGCCCACTGTATGTTGCTGACCAATAAAAAGAATCACGTGACTCCTGCTACTAAACCAGTTGGTGGGACATATCTTCCCCCTGCATACTCAGTTGATCCCCGCAAGCCCTGGTTCTCAGACCTATCATTTGCCTGTTGAGGAATTCTGGCGTAGACGCAAAATAACGATGGCGTCTAATGATATTGCATGCTCTACATTCCTGAAGTGGTGCTCACTAAAGTGTACAGATGGGGTGAACACCCAAATAATTTATAGTCATCCATCCTTTGAAACCTTTAAGGCCGCATTAAATCGTGCCAAGCATGAGAAGCAAGACGTCCAAATGTGGTTATTCTGGTGAGATCATTTCGGGGTTTCGCGGTTCAAACGATGTAATGGAATATGTTGTAGGATTAAACTGTACTAAAGAGTACACATATCGTGAAGTGAAAGAATCCACGCTTGCAGAAGAGAAACAAAGGATTTGGGTTGTGAACCTTGTTGATGATTGGTGGGACAGGAGATATTATAACATGTTACATCACACCGAGTACGCGTACACTGGGGCGGAGAATGTGAATCTCGTGATTATGGACAGTTTAAAATATTTCTACCACTACATCCATGTATATCATGATGAGGTGCGCAGCGAAATTGTAGCTACAGGTTTATGTGAATTTTATTAAAGTTTAGGACGAGTATCGTTTGTCCAGCAAAAAGGCCAAGTATGGACACATGTTTCTCTCAAATAGATCGCCAGAGTGTTAATAAATGTGCATAATTTAGGAAGGTACAATGGTAAATACAGTCACCCTTGAACGTTGTAAAAGACATATGGTGCGCATTCCAGGAAGTATGTGTGATAAAACATTAAAACCGATATTACTTCATCTATCGCAGATGGAAATTTTCTCAAAACCCCTACCCGGTATAATGGGATACAGTTTTAAATATTCGGATGATTCACCAGTGCGCCTCGAGTCTTTCATGTTGGAACAATCTCGTACACGAATCTGCATTATTAACGCTTAGCGGCGTTCATGAGGCAACCCTTGTGACTCGCACCCACCTCCACACCTACCACCTCCCCAACCGTGCGCACGGCGCCGCCGAGTCAAACAGGGCACCGGCGGCTCATAGTCGCCTCAGAACCTGACCCGTCTGGACGTTCTCTACTCGCAGGATCAATAGAAAACTATTAAAGGATGTAACTCCCGTTGAGCAGCATCCTCAATGCAGTGTACCACGTGTCCGTGTTGAAGTCTGTACGTGTACATATTCAGGCGTAACACCACTGCTATTAATTACGTACTTGAAACGAAATGTACACAATCAAACTCTGGTAGACGCAATGTTATTTATTTAAGTGTTGAAGAGATGAACAGAATCTTCGTGTTGGTTAAAAAGTGGAGCGAGGACAGTTATAAAATACCTGCAGGTGTAGGCACAAAAAGATAAAAGATTAGTGATGCAGCCTCATACGCCATTATTTGTACGCTATGCGTAAATCGTGATACAAACCAACCCTGCATTGATATACGGTTGATGTGGAAGAATGCTGCTGACGATAACGACCTTATTCCCACGCGAAGCCGTTTCATTCTCGACAGAATGTTTCAAGTCGTCGGTTTCCGGAAACTGAAATCTTTATTAGACGCACGTGTTGCTGATATGCGTTATTTTGACACGGTACTTGAATACGCATACACCACCCTGCTCGATGATTTTACCAAATGTAGAGACGAACAAGGCGAGAATGGTTTGGAACCGGATGCGTATTTAGAACGTACAGACTTCTCGAAATACTGTATCATGAACTCTGGTACAAAGGACTAGAACGGCACAGGGCTGAACTTACCTTCATTGTTCAACCTGAAGAATTATTTCTTTATATAAAACGTAGTTGTCGGCACGATTTAGAAACATACTTCAATTGCCGATATGAGTTGGAAAGAAGATTTTACAGTTGAAAAAGTCAGCGCGGAAAGAATAAATGCACGTTTGGAGAGAGCGTTTATAAACTTGAATTTAATGGTGATGTTGTAGCAAACGCTATCATCTTTGTGCGTGCTTTTGAATGTATTCCATCCGTGTTTAAAGAGCGTAGTAATTTGACTCCCATTTGTAAATTGGGTACAAAAATAGTGTTAAACGAGTTGAAAGCCCATAATATTGAATATAGACGCCCGCATACTTTGAGTGTTGAATTAATGGTAAATCGCCTTTATTGTGTAGTACAGAGCAAATAAGGATGTAAATGTGGA